>JAVKLA010000026.1:2699210-2739888 GCA_034782735.1 Sagittarius serpentarius
ATTCTATGATTCTGTGGGAACTCAATTTCTTTTTGCATTAAATTCAGGTAAATCTTACTGCTCCTCTTAGCTTCTTTGTCAGGCTTAATTTCTACCAAGTTCTGTCTCATCACTTTTCTAGGCTAGACAGCCTATTTACTGTGTGGTTCTTGATAGTACTTCAACATCCAGATTCCAGCTAACACCTCATAATCTGGTTCTATTATCAAGGTCATTTGTTATGTACTTCTTTAGACACAATTGTGTCATAGCAGGTACTGTTGTCTTAGTCTTCTACAGCTTTCAGTATAAATTAATACCTCATTTGCAATTAAAAAAAAAAGTAAATTATACTATCAGATCACAGAATTGGCTGGAGATTCAGGCAAATATTCAGATAAAATCTGTAGTATTTGCTCTGCAGATAGGCAATAGGTTGGCTAAGAACAACCTGGGGCCCTGGGCTGAGACAAATAAGAGCAAACATTCTTCCTGTATCCAGGGCTAAAAAATTAAGTCCAAAGAAGCTTCCTGCTACCTGTCTCCTGATAGTTCTTAGATTTCACTTGGCCCAAAACCTAGGGAGGAAAGCTTTGCTGAATGCGTATAGTTGTGGCTTTTTTCTTTCCTTGCTTTTTTCTTACGGTAATTTACAGCAACTGAACTCAGTCACACTCCCTCCTGTCTGGCTTCTTTTGCAATCCCAGCACGTGAGCACCTGTGTTGGGTATTTTGTTCAAAGAGAGTATTAACTGTTTTTCTTCTGGCTGTCATGTGGATCGGGAGGATGGACGAGGTGCTGTGTTGGCCCAGAGGGGCAGCTTGGGGTGTGCAGGAGCGAGGGTGCTTCCCCTGCACACAAGCGTGCACACCAAAGCATGGCACTGCGGTCAGACACCTTTTTTTAACCCTCTCCTAATTTGGGAAATACCATTATTCCTCCAGTGCATTTATTTTCGGTGTGTAGCTCCACCAACAGCAGTGCTGTTGTCCACCTGTATTGCCTGAGGCGTGAATCAGGTGAAGAGCATCCGAATCTCCCCTCCCTGCACTGACAGGACTGAGTGCCCCTGGAAGCCATCCCTGCAGACCAGACGTGCGTTGCTCAGCACCTCTTACACAGCATTTCAGTTTCTATTCAGATTGTTGACACACCGGTTTGGATGCTTAAAATATGTCACCTTGCTCTTGTTATAGTCAAGAGAAATTTAGGGCTCTATCCAGTTGCCTAAACATGGACATCTAGTGCCATATGAGATGTCCCTCTAGCTGCCGCTCTGCAAGTGTGGGGATGTTCTCTGTAAGTTCACATTTAATTTTTTGAGAGCTAACCAAGAAAGAATAGGAGATGGGATTTGGTCCTTTTTTCCACTCCGTGGGCCTCAGCCTCCCCTTTCCCAGCTCCCCAGGAGCATCCTGCCCCAGCCTGCTGGCTGCTGCGTGTGCTGAGATCAAATCCTGCTCCCACCTAGGTCGTGTCCAGGCCTCTGGCAGTGAAGAAGTCAAGATGAGGTGTCCACATTTGCACCGCAGACCTGCCAGTTCTCCCACTCACAAGAATGGCTCCAGCAGTAAGTAACCTTTTGCTAAGAGACAAGCAACAAAATCGCTGAAGCAGAGACCAGAAGGCAGTATACACCGTCTTAACGGGACGATTTACCTGCGTAGGTTTAGTGTTGTTCTCTGTCTCTTGCTTGCTTGCCCACTGTCCTCTATATGTCATGTTGTGTCCTTTTCTCACACTGCTCCCATGTCTCTTTGTATTTGTTTTTCACATGCATACTCCCTCTACATCTTTTCAACAGTATATCTGCGCTTGGCACCCCTCAGACAATGTAGTTCTCTACATGTTCCAACTAGCCTAGTCTGGATTTCGTGTACAATTGTCCGAGGAAAGCAGAAACAATTTCCTCCCCTTTGGCTCAGTATTGACATTCACATTATTATTTTTATAGTCTACCAGTGCACAGTGTCCTTAGTATCAGGGCTCCATTGTATAAAACATGGCACAAATATCACTAGAATGCATATAGGTCTCTATACTGTTATTTAGGGATAAACTATATAAGAAAGGGAGTTCTACTGCTTTCGCTTTACATACAGACAGTGAAGAAAAGAATGGAAATATTTGGATACCTACAGATAGTCAGCTTGTGGGACTATCAAAAGTGACTGATGAAATTTGGGAATAGCTGTTTTCTGAACATGACCTGCTTCTCTGCCAAAAGGGTGATCTCATGATACCTCTTGTCTATCTCTTGCTCCGCTTCCTTTGAGGTCAAGACGTTACTTGCTTTCCCTCTAGCCTCTGCCTGCAGAAACTGTCTATACTGCTAGCACAACCAGCTGTAAATATTAATAGATATACAAAGACATCCTCTGGAATGCTAACATTACTCTAATTCAGATGACTTCGATTTTTCTGTGTCAACATGGAACAAGTAGATACCATTTGCAGGGACTGCCAGAACAGGAAAGCAATAGCGTGACTGTAATAGTATTACAGCTCCTCCATAAGTTTTGCCAGAAATCCAAATCACAGAGTTGCCATTCTTTTGGGAGCTAAACCCAGAGCTGTGACATAATTTTCCTTAACTTGCTCACCAGAAGACCAAACCCAAATATGGCCTCAACTTTTGCAAAGGGTAGCTACGAGCCAGCTAGCCTAGGCTTGCTGCCTGGAAAGTTACTGGAACAAATTCCTAAACCTCTCAGATTGTAAGCACTTGAAGGATAATACAGGAATAAAAACAGGTCCGTATGGATTTGTCAAGAGCAGTCACAGCACTCCAGTCACCTCTTTCAGTGGGGTAACGAGGCCTACTAGAAATAGTAGATACGGTACATCTTGACTTTAATAAAGCTTGTGGCACAGTCCCTGCAACATATTCATATGAAAATTTGGAAAATGTTGAAATGGTTTTCTCAAGAAGTTGCTTTCAAAATGGAAGGCCCTGAAAAATTGGGAGGCCCTGCAATAATTCTCTCCCCATTAATGTTCAATATAAACCTTCAGTATTGTGATGATGAAATAGCGGGGGTAGTCCCATAAAATTTGCAGAGGACAGGAAGCTGAGAAGTACAACATGGACTTCAATGGTCAGAAGCAGAATTAAGAATGAACTCGATAAATTAGAGGACTAGTCGGAAAGCAGTATAATGAAATTTAATAAGGCCGAGTGAAAAGTTCTCCAGGAAGAAAACAAAAATTAAATTCATAAATGCGAAATGGTAAAAAGCCAAAGTAACTGGTTAGCTGGCAACACTGCAAGCAGGGCCCAGGGGGGTTCACATGAAATGAGTCAGTGTTTGAGATGCTGTCACAAAAGAGACAAGAAATCTCATTACATACAAGACTTATGGCTGGTTAAATATTAACATGTAAGTAATTATTAATATGCTACGTAATTATTACACTCCTTGGAGCAAATGGTAGAGACTCAATGACAACATTATGTCCCATTTTGAAAATCATCATTAAAAAAGGTTATGGATAAACTGGAGGGAAACCCCAAGTGATGAACAAAAGTGATAAGTATTCTGAAAAATTTACAGGAAAAGCTGAAGAAAATGTTCAGTCCAGAAAAGGGAAGACTGAGACAGGACAGTATAATTATGTTTAAGAGATCTGAGACTGTTAGAAGAGTAATCAACTGTTCTCAATGGCAGTGATCAACAAGACAAGAAGAAATTAGCCTAATTTATAACAAGAGATTTAAATTAGATATTACAAAGACTTCTTAGCTGTCAAGAGGTTTGAACACTGGATTTAGTTATCTCTGAAGGTTATGGAAATCCTGGCACTGGAGATTTTGAAGAACAGGTCCGGTTAGGGAAGTATCTGTCAGGAGTAGCCCAGAAACTGCGTTTGACCTTGTTTTGGAGCCAGAGAATGAAGTCAATGACCTTCTGAGGTCTCCTTCTAGTTTTTGGTTTCAATGGAGTCCATGTTCAGGGCTTAAAGAAACCTGCAAGTACTACCTGATACATAGCTGTCATTTCATCAGTCAACCAAAAATTTAAAAAAAATTGGATACAGCCAGGAGAAATGCGCAGCGCCCACTTGCCAGTATCTATGATCTGTGTCACTAAAGTGACTATTTTTTTTTATTTTGGATCAGCTTGCAGCATTCTCCAACTGCACATCCTGATTCCAAGTCCTTGATGCATAGTCACCTGCATCTTTTAAGGACCACTGGCTCATTGATTTAAGCCTACTCCCATCTGTTCATGTTTAACTGGTCACTGCCTTGAAATGCTTGCCCAGTCACAGTAGTACAATTTATTCAGGTATAATTTGATATGGACACAGGAGCCATAACATATATTTTTTAATCCAATACCCTAGTATAAACATTTATCATTCATTCTCTCTCTAGTGAAATGTGAACTTAATAACATTTGAACTCATGTTGAACTTCTGAACTCTCAATTTTCAGATGAGCTTGTACTTAGCTGACTACTGAGGACTGAACAGTACTTTGTCATTCACCCCTGACATTTTTTTGGTCAGAACCATGTTTCTGGATATTTTGAGTAATAATGACAGTGAGAGTATTTCCTGAAGCTACTCACTTAAGTAGTGGCCCAGCTATGGCAGAAATGAAACTGGCTATTCAAAGTCTCTCATTTGGAAAAAAATAAAAGGAGGTTTGAAGAAGAAACAGTGGCAGAGGATCAGTGATGGGAGAACACTGACTGCTCTCATTTGTAGAAGAAGCACTTAAGTTGACACAGAGTGAGCACTGAAGATACGTCCTTTGGGAATGGAGCATTAAAGAGAGCTCAGCTTTGAATAACTAGAAAAATCAAGGTACAGTCTGTTGATATGAATAATTGCCTTGCTGATTATGGATATAAGGATCATAGATATGACGTGTTAATAATTTATATTTGACAGATCATTCCAGGGGATTAAGAGTCATAGGCTATTCAAATCTTCCTTTGCATTTTCTTAAAAATACATTTTTTTAGAGAAACCTACTGTGCCCCTAAACTCTTATCTCAGAACCACTTAGATGATCACTGAGATCAATGAACATATGAAATTTTACTGATATATCAGGATAGTTATCTCATAACCAGTGTTACTCTACCATTCTTATCCCATGCTTCACTTCAGCCAATAGTAACATTCTCAATGCACTTTGTCGCAGGATGAAGCTCCCACAAAATGTAGTTCTGCTCTTCTCATTTGCTTTACAACTACAGGCATGAGATATGCAGCCTCAGGCAAAACAGGGCTGTTATTGCATACCTGCATATTGCAGAGGTACCCTTCTGCTACACCTTTTTTTAATCTTCTCTGCAAGACATCATTTGTATTGTCTTATATCCTGCAGTTAATGACTTGTTTGTTAAAAGTTGAAGAATTCCTGCTTTAAAGAGGGTTTATCTTCATCTGGCTTGGCTAGCAGAAGCTGGGCCAGCTCTGGATTGCTAGGCACCATATCAGATGGGGGCACAAATCTATAATGATGTGCAATGCGGTGTGTGATTTGTATTTCCCTGCATGTATTCACAGTTGCTTAAATCCTAGTTTATACAAACTATGAAAAATTTAAAGGAATCATTGAGTAAGAAAGTTGGCCAGATGATTTTGCTGTTGTGCAATTACATGTTAGCAGACCTAGACAGCTCCTTTGTATTTTAAGGAATGAAATCAAAATAGAAAGCAATCATTTATTTTTAGCAAGCAAGTAATCATTGCCTAATTCCACACAATATCTAAACACAGGGTTCACTTTCATTGAAAATGAGATTATTTTCATTCGGAAAAGGGGAGAGAAATCCACTTACCTACAGATCCAGTATAGAAAGTCCATAAATATCCAGCAGAAGACTGTTTCTCATCACAGGCATTTATGTATAGAAAAATGCCCTTAATTTTAGCTAACAAAGTTTCAAAATCTGGTATGATTGAATGTGAAATTGAGAAATGTGAGTGTGAAAGTGAAAATAATGTAAAAAGACCATAATCACTGCAATAAAAATGTAAAACAGTGACTGTTAAGTTTTATCAGTAACTGAGGGCTAAGATCTTTTGAACTTCTCTCTAAACTTCCCAGTGAGATAGCTATAATTCAGCATTTTACTGCTTTACAAACAAGGAAAAAGTAGACAAACCTTCCAAACCTCTTCCCCAATGTCACCAAGAGAAAAAATATTTAAAACAACACCAAAGAAAAGAACAAGAGGTCGGGTACATCGGGCTTTTCTGGATAAATAATAGGACTGGTTATTCAAGGTGCAGGAGCAAAGTGAGGTAAGGAACATTGAAGACAGCAAGAAATGTTGAAAGTGAACTACAAGTCTTGTTCTGCTTAAATACCAGCATCTGCTCAGCTTCACTGACAATAAGATACTCATTATTCCAGTCATGTTTGCTGGATAGTGATTGGAAAGAAATTACATCAGGGATAATAGTAATTGATAACCTCCAGATTCCAACTGTGACCGCAGTTTAACAAAAATGCTTCAAAATCTTGCACATGTGAAGAGAAAACCGAGTCCTTTGCAGTTGGTTATTGCCTATCTATAGCCTTCTTGCTGCACCCTCTTCCTTTGGGGTTTCAAGACACCAGGCTTTGGTAAAAACAGAACAAAAAAACCCACAAACCCCCTTTACAACTCTAGAAAAAAAAGAGATCTTGTGGAGGTAATTCTGAGAGCTACAAACCGTCACCCTGTTTACACATTACGTGTTTTTCCATCTGCCCATATCTGTCTGGGATATCTACTCAAATACATGATCACCCTTGAAAAGGCTGCTCTTCTCCTTGCTTGCTCACTGCTGTTTGTGCAGTGTCTTGACAACAAGGTATTATCTGGAGAAAGGATACCCACCGCAGCTAAAATAACCATTTCAGTCAAGATTTGGGGGAGTTTGTCTTGAGATTTGAGGTTACCCTTGCATAGATATATAGCTGTAGATCTTACCAGGCGTCTTTCAGGGCAAACACCCTAAAAGGGAAACAGATAAAGGGTCTTGGTTTTCTGAGACCCTAACAACTGTTAAATTATCTCCTTACTTTCCTGACTTTCTTTTACATGCAGAGAAGACATGAAACTAAAGGCCGCTCTGAAGGTGAGAGTAGCTGCATGCAATTACCTATAGGCTAAATCCAAAACCCTCAGCTACTGCTCAAGGAAAAGCTGTGTTGGCCATGGCCCTGGTGAGAGTGGACATCCGTGTCTCTGACACAGCCCCCAGGGATACTCTGGCGACTGCAGCACTGCATGAAAGGGACCCCACCATCATGTACATCTTCACCTTTTCCCAAAGAAATGGACTCCGGGAGTGTATTTTAGGGAGCGTGATCATGTCCAGACATACCTGTTGTGATCCAAGAGCCCCAGTCACTGTGGCTCCCCAGGGTGTGGGATGAGACAAGCCCAGGTGATTTCTGGATGCTGGTGGGGGGGCCCTCATCTCTGTTGGGAGGAAGCTGTGGCCCTGTGTACCTGGCATCCGGCAAGCGAGTTGTGGAACCACCGCACTGCCCAGGCAGGGGGTCCTGGGTCTTCATCATGGGTTTCGATGCATCAAATGGAAAGCTGTAGCATTTTGGCATCCAGGGCAATATCCTCTTTGGCACCTGGCTGCTGAGCTTCTGCCTTCAGATGGTATCCTTAAATATTCCTAACCCACGTTACTTGGCCTTTGTTCATAGTGTTAAACAACAGAATACAAAACTGGGATCCTTGGTTTGGCAACTGAAAACAAAAAAATCCTCTCGCATGTACAATGGATGAAGAACAAAGGCCTGACTTGAAAAAGCATTAATAATAACAAATGCCCAATGTGATTGACATGTAAATTACACAGAAATCAGGCACAGAGAACTTTCCTCGGTATTCAGCAGGCATTTGATAAAATAAATCACAGCATACCAGATTTCCTTATTCTGTTTAACTGAAGTCATCACCCCACCTAACTGGATTTTCTCTACTTTCCAAGCCTGACTGTGGAAAAAAATGTGTGAAAATTGATTAAGCTAGAAAAACTTGCATGAAATAAAAAATTGACAGAAATAAACTGAGTAAGAAAGGTAACAGCTTAGACACTTTCTCTGTTGGGTGGAAAAATGAGAAATATTTGGTATCATTTCATAAAAGGAATTATCTTTACAAACAAATAAAATGATTATTTTCTGAAGGGTGAATGACACAATGGACACATTGCAAACTGTGAAATCCATAACTAAAGTGGATGCTGTTTTAGGAAATCAGAGATTCTTTTGAAATGTAATTAATTGTTGGCACTAAGTACTTACTCCTTTGTAATTTTAAATAATTTATTAAGATGCATTTAATAATTTATTAATGATAACTAGTGAGGATGTTTATTTCTACCCAAACATAATGTATTTTTTTCTTGCTGAAGTGGAAAGACCAATACACTCTTTAAGGATTTTATCCAAGTTAAGATATTATTTCATTAAAGAGTCTCATTGACTAAATGGGAATTAGAGCAGATATGTAGGAGCAGAGGCCCAGATACACAAAGCTGTTGAGGAATCAAGCTGCTATTGAAATCAGATTAAGTGAAGGCTGTCTATAAAATTGGAACCGTATAGGTCACTTTGGGAAAGTTAACAAAAAGTCTAAGTTATGCTAACGACCCAGATGAAGTGATAAAAAAATCAAGCAGTCAAATTTCAAAAAGACATCAAACCAGACAATAACTCATTCAAGTCCTGTCATCTCCAACTCACTTAATTGGAAAACCTCCCAGACACTAACAGAAATTGTATCCATTCCTGACATAGGTGCTTCAGCAAAATGACATTTGGGAGCTGCTAAACAAGAAAATTGCTATTCCTGCCATTGAAAAATGCATGAGACCTTGTGTATACAAAGGCTCTTGTTAACCAGTGGGAAACCAGCTCCACTGGTTAACAAATCAGTTACTATTAGCAATCTTGTTTTGCAAAGAAAATAATTATGAAGAAATACAGCCTTCAATAGAAATTGCATTAAGCAAGCAAGTTGGCTGTTTGACTGGTGTATGTATAAAAAGACTGGTGTCTTCTAACAAAATTTTAACTCAAAGGCTGCAGATTTTTATCTGTTAGACAGTGAGGATGCATGGCATGTTTTTACTTGTTTTCCTAAACTTTTTTCAGATAACTTTACTTTTTTGTTACTGTTGTGGAATGGATGCATCTCTTTCAAAACTTTGATTTAGAAAAGTAAAACATTTGTTTTCTTCACGCTTTTGCAGAAGCACCTCAACAGGGTATTCAGGTCACCAGTTGTAGGTACATACTGCAGGTGTAATATTTACCTCTTTTCATAGGAATCCAAGATCTAGCAGCCATGCAGAGCAGGCAGTTTCAATCAGAGTGACTATAACTCTTTTTAGGGCAGACAGATGTAGAAAGTTGCCTGTTCGAAACCTCAGTGCCTGTCTTGTGCGAAAAGCAAGAAGAGGTGGATTAACATCTGCTAAAAGCAACAGGAGTTCTGTCTTCATCTTCATGAGAGCAGCAGAGAGGCCAGAGTGTTCTCCGTAAGAAGTCTTCTACTTTGAAACCAATAAAAATTCCCATTAAGGACTTGCTCTAGTGAATTCATAATTACTGGCAAGAATTTGTTAATGCCATGATGATAAGCCATGTCATATGGACAGTATAATTTACTAATGAAATATCACCCCTTCGCAACTTTATTACCCTCTCCTAATAATTAATCATTGGAATAGGTTACAAAGTGGCAGACTTTAATATTAATGTAATATTTAGATGCTTATCATCCACACTTAAATACTGTGATAAGGTTATAGCACAACTCCCTAATATTAATTTCCGCAAAATATGAGTTATCTCCTCATTGCACTTTAGCCATGATTTACTTTATGCCTTTGATTATGTAGTATAGTTATTGTCATATCATGCCAAATTTATCGACCTGGGGAAATTTTCTGACCAATCACGTGTAAAAACATCTCACTTCTTCACAGTTTGATGTGCAAATGATAGTTTATCTTTTTTAAACTAAAAAAAGCCCCACAAACATAATAGGGACTTAATTCGGCTAAAGAAAAGAGCACAGCTGTGATAGTTCTGATGGACTTTGTTGGAAAAAACAGCAAAGTTTGGGGGGGAACAGGCACATTGCAACAACTCCTGTAGAGCTTTTCTGAGGACCGCCTCAGTGAGAAAGGCCAGGGTGGACTTTTCCACCTGTTCCCAATTCTCTGCGTCCCACAGGCTCCTTCACTGCAGACCCTTGGATTCAGATGAACCAACTGGCAAATTCCTCCTGCTTCCCATCCCCAGCTAACCCATGCCATGCACAGTCTGGGTGCATAAACATGGGAGTCTGGTGGTGTTTGTAGACCCCTTACTTCTCTCAACCCTAAATGATTTGGGCTCCTGTGGGCACAGATTTCCCTCTGCTGTGTGCAACATGTGCCATTTCTCTAGGTGTCTTGGATTTTCCAGAGCATCTCAAGCAGCATGTGATATATATACGTAGGCAACTGAGTCATGCCCATGGCCCGGCAAGCAGCCTTTCAGAGGATGCTGTCTCACTCTGGTCATCATGCACCAAAACCCTCTGGAAGAAGGATGGGGAAGGACATGGGGCCACGCACAGTTTAGGTACCTACATACCAGACCTGACTGAGCAAATGGGCAACCTGCTCTCCAAGGGGAAAATCCAAAAAGAAATCAGTCATCCTTGCAGTTTTGAGGGCCTGTAGACCTCGGCCAGTGGACACCTCCAGCATCAGCTTGGGGTTTTAGGCCTGGGGTTTTTCTGATGCCAAATTTGGAGAGAGTCCAGGACACTAATGGGAAAGTTTTCTCAGCATTTGTGTAGGTGTCATGGTTTAACCCCAGGCAGCAACTCAGCACCACGCAGCCGCTCACTCACTTCCCCCCCGCGCAGTATCATGGGGGAGAGGATCGGAAAAAAAAAGGTAAAACTCGTGGGCTGAAAGAAGAACAGTTTAATAGAACAGAAAGGAAGAAACTAACAATGACACTAATGACAACAATAAAGTGACAGTAATAATAAAAGGATTGGAATACACAAAACAGGTGATACACAATGCAGTCGCTCACCACTTGCTGACCGATGCCCGAGCAGCGCTCCTCCCTCAGCCAACTCCCCCAGTTTACATCCTGGGCATGACGCCCCATGGTATGGAATACCCCGTTGGCCAGTTTGGGTCAGCTGTTCCAGCTGTGTCCCCTCCCAGCTTTCCTGTGCCCCTCCAGCCTCCTTGCTGGCTGGGCATGAGAAGCATGAAAAGTCCTTGACTGAGTCTAAACCCGACTGAGCAACAACTGGAAACATCAGGGTGTTATCAACATTCTTCTTGTACTAAACCCAAAACACAGCGCTGTGCCAGCTACTAGGGAGACAATTAACTCTGTCCCAGCCGAAACCAGGACAGCAGGAAATGGTCATCTCAGACACCCCCAGATGCTGAGCAAAACTGGTGATAGGCAAGGCAGATACAGGACTGTCTGATAATCAAATACTTCTTGTGGCCTTGTCACTGGGCCCGCACCAGAAACGTCAACTCTTTTTCCAGCAGAGCAGCCCAAGAAGTGATGAATACACTGGTTTCAAGGCACATCTGGGTTGCCTGCAAACCCCAGTGTCAATATTAGCCAGCAGGGTCAGAAGAGGAGCTCACGACAGGTGAAAGCCAAAGCACTGGGGGAAGTGCGGCAACCATACATCCACCCATACGGCCCTGTGGGGGTGGGTACCACAGCTCTGGGCTGATGGGTTTCCTTAGAGCTGGAGAAACACTGAGGTGTACCACAGCTCCCGACTGGCCCCTGTCAGTGGAAATCAACGCCTGTGCACGCACGGAGCAACCGATGCATCACCGCACCCTAACCTTAGAAAGGGCAGGAGGAAGTCTGCAGGATCCACCTCCACACAGAAACCGGAATCTCTGCCAGAAACCCCAGCACAGACACAGCCTGCTTGTACTGGGATGTGAGAGCTGGGTCAGGGTGCTGCTGCTGTCTACAAGTGCAAAGTTTCTCTAAAAAAGCAGAAAGTCCTGCAGCACTGCTGCATGGGTGTGGTTCAGACATTCCTGCTGGTGCAGGCATACAGCCATCGTTGGGCGATGAACACGGCCAGAAGAGTTTCTTGGAAGATGTTCCCAGGGCTAGGTGCGACCCGAGTTTTCCTATTGTATCAATCTCATGGCTCCTAATTCCCTCAGGAATACTCTTGAGGGGAGTCACAAGACAATGGTGAGCAAATTAGGTCTTCTGAGTGTTGCACCAGGGAATTAATAGTGTGATTGCAGCTTCTTTGTCTTGCTTGTTGTTGTATTCACTTATAAAAGTTGCTAGAAATGTTGGAGATGTATAACTAGTCTTTGCACCACCAAACACAGCCGTTCACAGCTCACAGACATTTGTGAGACTCTCTTAGGGTCACAGGAAAATCTGAGAAAAAGGGCAGGACTAGTATTGCCACTCAGATCATTTAGCCCATGTGTTTGCTGCAAAATAGGAGTAACTCACCATCTCGTGTGAAAGTCCAGTACAGGCTCTGTGACCACACAGAAAAAGTACCAGGTAACTTGGGCAAGGTATATAGAAAAAACAGTCTTATTTGATAGCGTGGTGGCTGAAGCATTTCTACAAGATGGAAAAAATAGCATCCCCGAGTCTCAAGAAGTCTTTCTGTATTTTATTTTCATGAGTTTTAATGTCAAATGCAGATACATGCTTGGTAGCAAAGATGAGAATCAAGCCTCAGCCCCAGTGGTCCAACCAGTGGGTTAGACAGTCTAGGTTTTGTGTGACATTCCTACCCAGTGAAATCTTATTTTGAATCACATTGCTGAAGTGATCAAACATGCATATCTGGGTGCTTCAATCTGAAAATGGAGTTGAGTTTACTTCCTAGATGAGAGGTCTACAAACCAGGCTATTATACAAAATTTGAAGAAGAAGGAAATGCAATGCCTCTTTCTCATGCCATTTTTTAAAAGAAAAAGATATGGAAGCTGGTAGGGGAGTTTGACCTTCACGGAGCAGTAGGCAGCCTTTGAAAACCGGTCACAAGCTGTAGGAGAACTGGTGATGTCAGAAACAGCTGCAGTAGTCACAGTAGAGAGATGAGGACAAGGAATTTGTGGGTAACGGATGACTAGAAGGCAAAGTGGGGAAAAGAGGCTGACAAAAATAAAGATGGGGAAGGGTCATGGGGTTATGGATAAGCAGACTGAAGGAAAGAAGCTAGAGGACTGAAAACAGCCATGGAGGCAATCTACTTTCAGGGTGTGAAGCCCAGGCAAATAGATTTAGATTAGATGAACACAGAGACTGAGACTGGGGCAGGGCATGTGGAAGGCAGGACTGAGCTGTATCTGAACAGAAATGATTACACAGGTGTGAGAAAGGCGGATAGGGTTATGCACACTCCTCTCCAGAGCTGGGAGGGGAGCCCAAGGCTCCTGGCATTGGCCAGTCCTCCAATGCTAGCTGGACACACAGCGGGGAACTATGCCATCCTATATTCTGCTTATCCCCATATAAATTATCCCCTGCTACTGCTGTCAGCTGCTCCCTAAGCTTGAGTGGTGGAGGTCCCTGCAATTATTCCTAAAGCTTTAGCCTGCAGGATACTTGTTCTCCGGAAAACGTGATTCTGCACTTCAGAAGTAAAACCCAAGCAGCGCTCACGGCCTGTGTTGTTTGTGTGTTGAATACTCGACCGTGGAATTTTAATTTACTTTTTTTCTTTTGGTGTGCAATAAATATTATATGGATGTAATTACTGTCTATGGAGTTAATAATTGCCTTGCATATCCAAGCAAGTCAATTTGCTCAAGAAAAGGTCAGGAAACAGGCTGTAGTGTTACTTCTGCCTTCTGACTTTGAACAGAAAATGCTGTAAGATTTCTGTAGATCTCATTAAGCTTCCAAATTCAAATCTACATTTTTTAAAAGGTGGATTTTCACAGGCAAGGCTATGAACTTTCTAATTAACCTGCACACACATACGCACAGAGAAGAGTATGGCAATGTTTACCAAAATCAATGTGATTACAGTCCAATTTGTATCTCTATTATAAAACTGTTTCCCTAATGCAGCCGCAAATAAACCTCTGGTGACCAATTTTATCATCTAAATTCCACATGAGGAAAAATCTTTTTTTTTTTCCTAACAATAAATAAAAACAGTTTTGAGAGGACTCCAACATGTCAAGTGGCAAGTGAAGACAATCCTTATTTACTCGTACTGGGTGCTTTCATTCTGGCAATAAGTATTAATAATGGGAAAAAAAATAAAGTCATATTTTAATAACTTTACAAGGTGAAAGCTGTGTAGAGAGAGTTCTCTGCGACGTGAGGATACTCAGTATTTCATAGGACTACCAGACTTAACAAGTAAGGTCATTCTTATTTTGACATGGGGATACTGCTTTATTTCTACCTCCAGCCCAACTCCTGCTTTGCTGTGGCTTGCACTTCCCAAGCTCTCAGTGCCCAGAGCCACGAGCCGAGCTGTCGGGCTCCCCATCATCCACTTTTAAGTGCTGCGGGGAGCCAGCTGGCCAGGAGCTAAATGCCAAGGAGCAGGGAAGAGAAAGGGGCAGCCTCGGTGAGGAAAATGGTGGAGCCAGTTGACTGATAGGGGTCCTGTGCTCGCAGCCCTCAACCAAAACCCCTTAACTTCAGTCACACATAAAATCATCTGCTTAGACAGATCAAGCCCTGGCAGCCAAACCACACGCGACACTTCTCCGATGGTCACAGTGATGATATTGCTCTGCTCCTCCTCTGCCAACTCCCATCTCCATAGAAAAGTCACTAGAGAGGAGCAGGATGCGGCCAGCCCAGTGACAGCTGGGTGGCCCCAGCTGTGGGACTGCTACCAGCACAGACTTGGCCTTGCCGAGACGCGCGGCTTAACATACGCAACTCTGTCCCTCCTGCCACACCTCCCACGGAAGACATCGCCTTCCCTGTCGGCCACAGCCACGGGCAGGGCTTCCCTGCCCTCCCCTTCACCTCGGCAGGTACCACCCACCTTCCTAGCACATGCCATGGGAAACGGGACTAAAAAGGGACAGGAGAGGAAGGCTACAAAACCCTAGGTATTTTCCTCTCTGTAGCAAATTTACATTTTCTTGGTAACTTCACTTCTGGAAATCTTCTGGGCCTCAGCTTGACCTTGGTCTCTGAGCAATTATTCAGCAGTGAAACAGCTTTGCTACTTTAGTCGGTTTTACAGACACTGAAGTGGGGAAACTTAGTCACCTTCAGGAAGAGCAGAAACTCAGCAGCAGATCTGGAAATGCCAGCATTAGCCTTAGGTGCCTAAATAGCTACGGGGATCTGATCCCTAATTGCAGTTCTTTCCTTGTAACAATAAATACTGCTGTAGCTTCATCCTGCGGTCACGTGGAAAGGCCGTCACTGCCACGAACACCCTCACAAGCTCCAAGGGAGTTGTGGATTACCAGTTCCTTTAAAAAGGCATTTCTAATAACCATATCCTAGTTTTCGAGAACCACAGTTAGAGGGAAGAAAACATGCATTTCAGGGTAGCATGTGGTTGTTCATGAAGATACAGCTCCCCTGTTTGTTTTGAGATCTTTGTCATGGAAGTCATAACAGGCACTTTTCTTGCAGTAATGGCGTGCCATGAAATTCAGTCTAGTTTCTTGTGGAGGGTCAGGTTAAAGACCTGCTATCTGTGGGATTTAAGTTATATTATTATCATGATGATAAATTTGATAACAAAGTAGATACAAAATTAAATAGCAGGGTTTGCAACAGAAAACAAATGAGGCTTAATTACATTGCAGTTCCTTAGTGTCAGAACAGCGAAGTAATAATACATTTACATTTTAGCCAAGGGAATTCACATTTCATGTTAAAACAGCAGCTTTATCTCCTCTGTTATGTCTTGGTTCTTCTGAGTTCAAATCACATTGCTAGTGAACTTGAATCTAGCTTTGGAGCTTCAATACATATTTTAAGTAAATAAACTATGTGTCAGTGAAGAAATGACTGTGGAATATGGCACAGTGCAACCAAAAGGCTGTATTTCTTCCTGGAAATGTAACATGGCATGGAAATGGTAACGCACTTCACAACAGATTCCAAGTAGCTTAGAAAACCATATCATGTGGGTTCATTTTTGCATATCAGCTGAATATTGCTGAATTTAAATTTTCACTCTGATTCTTCGTTGATTGTTCCAGCACTATATACTCTTCATCAAGACCTAGTTGTAAAATCAACTGTGCATTTATAATTTATCAGAGTACTGAGTGAACTAGATTTCCCCATCCCAGGAAATGCCAAGTGCTTTCACTCCATTGTCTCAGTGGGAGTTGTGGAAGTTCAGTACATCTCTGTATCTTGTTCTTAATGCAATCTATTTGAGTTTGTGTTGTTGCCGTTTGCTTTACGAGAATAAGATAAGGTTCTAAATTCTTGTTCAAACACAGGAGAATGATAATTTTTGCTAATATCCTTGCTAATAGGGGTGCTGAAATAGCATAAGCTAATGTGAAGTCAGACAGTCACACTTTCATAAATCATTCATGTAGTAAGCAGCTGGTGGTGCAAAAGTAATAGCACCCTCACTGCTAGCCAGCTGATAAAACCCTTTTGACTTCAATGCTGAATTTCACTCAGCTCTTCATATAGTCAGATAAGATGCCTACTACCCACAGCGAAAAAAGCAAAAAGAAATAGAACAACTCTGAAATATATGGTTAAAAAATCAATAATTAATTTATTCTTATTGCCTGATCTCTTTTATTGCAGTACAAAACCTGAGTAGCTCCATTAGGTCAAAACACACAGCAGGAGACAGGGTGGTGGTGGAATGAGCCAGGAGAAGTTCTTATAATCCACATGGTTCATGCACGCACGATGGCTCTCAGGTGGCAGGTGGTCATCATCCCCTCTGCAGCCCCGGAGAATCTGCACCAGCTAGGCTTTATGAGTGACACACGGCCAACGTGTACACACTTTCAGGATGAACATATGACCCAGTGGACTCTAGAACCAGCAGCAAGAATTTAAGCATAAATTTCTGTACCCCGTGCTGCTATGGCACCTCGGCGGGAATCATAGAATCATTTAGGTCAGAAAAGACCTTTGAGGAAGGTGGGGTCAGGAGGGGATGGTCCTCACCTCTCCTTTCCTTGCTTTCTTCCTGACGGCAGAGCTTTGGCAAAGCTGTATGTTTGCAAAGACAGGGGAGAGGAAATGGGTCAGAGGATACAACAGCCAGAAAAAGCAATAGATAAGGGTATATGAGTACCAGAAATGCAGGAACAGCCAACTATTTGTTAAATTGAACAAGACAGCAGCAAGTCTTTGGTCTTCTACTTTGCTGCACATCTCTAAAAAGCACTAACAAGACACCGTGACAATTCCTTCTTCTTCATTTGTTTGATATGGTCCTCAATTTCAGTTAAACATAAATGTTTGTCTGGAAAAATATGCTACTCATGATATGAGAGCTCCAGATACAAGGATTGGCCGGCAGGAACTGTACAAGGAAACTTCTGGGGGTTATTGAAGCAGATACTGCTGATTCAGGCGTCTTTTACACTTCCTCGGGGACCTGACCCTTTTATGAAAATTAAAAGGTTCTTGTCTGTGTGGAAAACACTGACGTGCAGAAAAGGAGTGAATAGATGACCCGAAGCTGTAGTCACCATCCCTCCTAATCGTGGCAGTGTATCAAATGCACACAAACTGATAGTGCTGTAGTCAACAAAAAATCACTGTAAGCCAGCAAGCAGCAATAACAACCACCCCTTTTTCCCCTTCCCAGGCTGTTCTTTCTTTCTTTCTTCCTGCGGTTTCACTTTCAGAAACTGCTGATTAAGAAAGCCCCCCAAAAACCATGACCCAAATGAAGAGGTGGAGGACAGGGAGGGAAAAGAACAGATGATATTTATGATTAAGAATTTCAATCACTCTAGCATAAATGATGAACTTAAGATCACTGGCAATAGAAATAGTTGACTTAACAGATGGCAGGCAGCTCCTGTCAGAGGAAACCATTTTGAGCATGAGCTTAATTGAATGGTTCAGATCTGTATAAATTAACATGTTTTAAAACAGTGCATATTCTCAGGTGGATTTTCAGAACAATTTTTTAGAGGTTTTCAGGTCCTTTCAGTGAAATACTTGTTGTCAGAGGTCGATTCCCAATTTTCAGATGGTCATGTGTAAGAAAAATGAATGTACTGTAATCTGTCTTCACAAAGCAAATGCTTGCTAATGCAAGCTGTACTCTGCTTCTGGTGCCCATGATCTTAAGTGTGCGCCTTACAGAAATTTTGTTTGAGCAGTTCCTGGGGGCAAACATCTGCCTACATGAAATTTTATTAGGCAAATAATTTGAATATTCAGTAATTGCTCCGCTTGAAGATATTGCAGTAACAAAAAAATAATTTTTAAAAAAATTAAGCAATGAATTTGCTGTACACTAACCCTTTTATTGAAATCATGGAGTGCTGCGTGTATGTGACAGGACATCAGTTCAGTCAAAGAAACTGTTATGAACACCCAAATAATTCTTAACACCAGACTGAGGCTGTTCCTCAGCGTAATTGTTCATGAGAGCTGTAAACAGATGCTGCACATTACACTGACATTTGCAACAGAAGTGTGAGCACTGAGTTTCCATATATTATGGTGCAAATGGTGTGCTATTCCTGCACGATAAAGTGAAGGGAAAGTGGTACAGGCAGAAGAGCACAAATGGGATTTATTAGAAAATCTACAGTAGAGAATGGTCCAAGTCTACTTAATTCATCAAGTTTCTGAGAACTTGAGAGGATAAGATGGTACAGGGGTGAGTCCTATTCTCCGCTGCTTTACACTGTGCAGAAACAATCCCCAGGCTGAAAAAATTCCACTGAAATGAAAATATAATTCAAAAGCAGAGTCAAAATATCTGTCAAAATCCCCAAACTTCAAAGAGTTGTCTCATTTCAGCACATCAGTATCTCATTTCAGACCAAGTAAACCTGCAAAGTATGTCTTCATTCGTTCGTGCCCTGGCCTGGCCCTCTGCCTATATGTGAACCTTTTAATGAACTACATTTCCAGCTGCTCTGATATCTATTTCTGCCACTACTACATCCCAAATACTCAGTTTTCTATCAATTTTGCCATGGTCAAAATGGCTTGAGCTGGGTACAACAGAGCAGGGAAACTGGCGTTCTGCCTGTAATGTGACATCAAGCAAAGAACCTTTTTGATTATGAAAATACTCTCTTATTTCAAAGTAATTCATATAAATTGCAGGTGATGGGCCAAATTCACTACTGGCCTAAGGCATTCCAGGTCCATCAGCTTCAAGGCACTTGTGTGCACATCTATTAGTCATACATTTCTGAAGAAGTTATTGTGAGTTAAGTGAGAGTATTGATTTACAGCAAATGCTTTACGGTAGCTCTGTAGCTGCTTTATTTCAACAGCACTTTGTTTACTTTCATATGTAACTTTACATTTGTAAAACCAAATTGTAAACAAATTCATCAAACAAACCGTAAATTCACATAAAGACCTCAAGCCCAATACCCCCCGCAGAGGACTAAATACTTACTTCATGTGGGTCTTCACCAAAATTGAATCAGGTACTGTACCCAGTTGTAGTAGGGATCCACACGTGCCAGTGTGAAGAGCATGAGAGGAAAGTAGATGGTCGTGACATGACTCCATGTAAGCCAGAGGTGAAATTGCCTTGCTTTGTCTTTAGAGCATGCACACTGAAAGATATCTAAAGATTGCTAATGATTCGAAAGCAAGATTTATCAGAGTGCAAAAACAACAAATAAGAACAAAATATCTCTTTTAATGGAATACACTCAGCATTGCTGGGTGAGACAGTTTAAATTAAAAGCTTGGAAGATAAATCTCCCTCCCCACCATGCCCTTCCAAGGGACATCTTCCAATTTTGCTTTCTAGTCCAGTAATTTTCATCATCTTTCTGGGCTACCGTATCTGTCATACAGTTTCCTCTGGCTCCCCAGGAAAGCCAAAGGCATTGCTTTTGGTCTCTGTCCTGTTCTACAAACCAGCCCTTGGGAGCCCACAGGTTGTCCCACTGCAGCCACCCCTTGCTGACAGTATCTCTAGCTCCTCTATTGCCCCACGCAGCCCTCTGGGAGCTGCTCCTAGCCAAGCCTACCCAGCTGCTCATGGGGAAGGCTTGACCAGTCTCCTCCTTGTGGGACTAGCTACTGGACCCTCTGTGCTGTAGTCAAGACAGTGTAAGCAGTCATCCTACCTCCCTGCTGCCTAGTTAAACCTCCTAGCAAAACATAATATACGGAATATTTACAGTAAACTGTGCCCGAAAACAGTTCTGCCATCTGTCACAGCTGTGAATAATGAGTTCTTCTTACTTCCACAGAGTTACACATTCAAAGATCTACCCATAATTGCAGATAATAATAAATGTGGACACCTGGCATTCCACTGATGGCTGTATTGGTCCCAGTTAACAGATGGGGAAACCAGGGGGTGAGGATATTAAAGGTAGATTTTACCTCACCTAATGACAGCTATCTAAATACAAGGCCCCTTGTCTACTCTGCTTAGGTAGGTTCTGTATTTAGCCTATAGAAAGAGACATAGGCACCTCCAGAGGGCTACTTACCACACATTTTCTGGACTCCAGCCTTCAGGATGAACTGTGCTCTGGAAACGACTGTCTCTACTCTTTGACTGCACAAGGAGACTTGATACCAAACCTTCAACCAAACAGCTCCCTTTTAGATGTCTAAAATTAGGTGAGATGATTTCATAGGGGAGTTACCACCGAGCAGTCAATTAGCGAGCTGACGAGGGGAGGCAACGCCACAACGCTGGGCTCAAAGGGCCAGAGAGATGGCCACAGCACCTCAGCTGGAGAGCACGTGAGAATGGGGCAGGTCCCGGCCACCAACACCCTGAGCAACGCGCAGGGATGGAGCAAAGCGTATTGTGAGGAGTTTGCACTTTTAGTATAGCTGCTGACAGCCGATCATGAAATGTAGTCTTTGGAAACTGGTATCTTCTTGGCAGGGGGCGGAAATAAAACTGAAGGGAACAAATTAAAGAAATGGAGTTAAAAGGAAGCAGAGAGGACTAACAGAAGCACAGCAAAGTTTTCTGAGAGCACCAAATGGTCGATCATTGAAAGTCCCTGAAAGCTTTCATATTTCCATATCAGATAGGTTTTGTAGAGTGGACACGTGGTGACTAGAGCTGCTCAGGTGAGTCCGTACACCTGCCTACTTGGAGGGAGGCACAATCCAGCTGAGCTGGCGCTGGGCTAAAACTCAGAAGATTTGCTTTCCAGCTCTGTCAGTGACCTGGAACACCATTACCACAGCCAGCTCCTTTCCCCTTTTTATGCTTCACTTTCCTGATCTAGCGAGTGACAGTAGTTATTCTGTAAGATTCCTTTATAAAATATTTCCAGTTGAGTAAAAGGAAAATCTCACCCTCTGAGCTAAAGGTTATTGATTACATCTCTAACACTGTCTGTTATACTCACTTGGGAAAAAAAAAAGGGGGGGTGTTAAATTTTAAATTTTATATTTTTAGAAATAGTAGAAACCTATAAATGTAGAGAAGATGAATGACTAAATACATACATCTGTGTAAATACATAAGTACAGGTAGATCTTACTACCACAGGGAAACATCATTACATGCTAAAGCAGAGCTCAGGCACTGCCCAGGTGAATTAAACAGCAGATTCCCACCAGTCTATCTAGTGCCAGAATTGAGCCAATTGTGAGCTGTATGGTTTGCTTTCAGGGGTGACCACTGCCAAGGACAGCAATATTTTGCATTGTGATTCTCAGTAGAATTAGGGAATTTGATGGCTAGGTAGCAAGAAAATTTACTGCATTTGGCCCTGACTTCTCCCACGTTCTCCTTCCAACAATGTGCAAATGTCCCTTGGCTGTTCTGCGCACAGATTTATCAAGCAGAGATTGAATGACGGGAGCATATCACTGGGGCGGTTTCATTCATGTAGTGGGTGTGTTTAGGCAGTTGCTACAGCTCTTAATTTGTTTACCAAGTACATATTTCTCGTCCTTCGAAGAAGTCTCTTTCAGTAGGAACTTACCAGTGCCAGCTTCACTTAAGCCCTATAGTGTCTGTCTAAGAACATGTGACTCCTTGGAAAAAAATCCTTTTCCCACTGAGATCAGGGGGACGTTCACTGTCAAAGGAAAAGTCTTTACCCTTTGTCTTCGATCCTGATTTCATCTAGTTGTATATGTGCCTACAGTATTTTCAGACTCCTTTGCAAATCTGAGGACAAGGGAAACATGTTTTGCGGAGTTCTGTGACAAGTCTTGAAATTGTGCTATGATATGATTTATCAGTTGCCATAAGGCAGAGGAAAATACATATGAGTGACTGATTTGCATCTCCCAATTTTCAGGTTATTTTCCAGAAGACCGTATTGCTGATTTTGACTTTTCCTGTCTACAATGCCCTGGATTAACAAGGAAATAAATAGGAGGTCTATACGGTCAGTTACATACAAAGTTATAAACACTATACAAAGCATCAGAAAGTTAAAAGTGTATTTTCATATAGGAAGGGCTGCAAAGAATGGGAAGCCACATGCTCCAGTAAAAGTCTAATTAGAAACCACCAGACCATCCTTAAAGAGGGGTGTCACTATTTTTGCTATAACCCGTTACACTGTCAGTAGGTAAGGCATCTATGAGACTGAAAAAATAGTTATCAACATACTTTAACTGAGAATAAACAGTAGAAACTTACAGCTTGTCACATACTGAATCAAAAGACATTCTTGGAAACACCTTATCTCAGCTCCCAGATGTGCGCCCACATCCATGTGTTTGCTCCCTATGAATGCTCCAAAGCTGTGGCATATGTAGCCATTCCTATGCACAAGAGTTATGAGCTTAAGGCAGACAGAACTAGATTTTTTAGGGATGCATGGCCGTTTCCTTCATTTCATCTCTGTCGATACTAATTGTTTTGGTGAGGATAATCTGCAAAATTACAGTTACATTTAAAAGGAATTATTTGGGCTAAGAGTCAGTGGAATCTGGAAAGCTAATCAGCTGACCAAAGGAAGGTGTCTTCCTTAAGGTGAGCTCAGTAGTTCTCTAGGCTACGACAGGAGCTTATACACATAGCTCATAGTATCTTTTGCAATATGAAACAGCCTAGTGCATCCAAGATTCACACAGGGCTGGAGGCTATGGCAGAGAACTTGGAGAAGACATCTTCTCTCTGGAACTGCAGATGGAGGCCAGCTGCTACACATCAGAGCATCCCAAATGGCTACAGAAGTCTGCGAATGGTCATTGAACCAGACTCTAAGGCTAGGAGTCTGGAGCTGCATCCTATTCTTAGTGGTTGGCATTTTTACAGGACAATATCACAGAATCACAAGCTGACCACCATAAACTTATCAGGGCCAAGACTTCTCCTTGGAGTGTCAGGAAGAATGCCAATACTTCCCTTACAAACTGAAACAAAAATACGAATTGCACAGACAATCATTGGAGTTTTAAAAACCTTTGAAAATCTTCCAAGAACCACCAAGAGATGGAGAAAGTTAGAACAAATTTCTGTTGGAAGCATACTTCTTTCTAACGTTATCTAAAAATGGTAAAATTGCCCTCATGCTTCAAAAACTGTCAAGCAAAGTTTTTTTTGTGGCAGTATATATTGTGTGTATCCTTCGTTGTGATAGGGTAGGTAGTCATCTTGTCTGCCTGAGTGAAGCAAAAGGCTGACACTATTGGCACTAAGCAGTATGTAACTGTTTAATAAGGACTCTTTGCAGTTTTTTAAGTTTAGACAAATTAAAGCATCAGTACAGAATATAAGATTAAGCTCCAGTTATTGTTAATGTGTTTGGAATCTTTAAAAAATGTGGTGAAATTGCCTTTGAAGTCAAGGCATTCAGAGGTTGAAAGCTTGGCTGTGGTAAGGAATTGAGTATCCGCTAAGATATTTAATACTAAATTGAAACTAAAACTTGGTCTGAAATACAATTCATTTGCTCAGAATTGCCGTTAGGACAATACAATTCATTTGGTCAGAATTGCCGTTAGGACAATTATCGTCCATTGACTCCCACGCAGAAGTCCCAGGAAAACATGGCGGGATCCACTTCACCATTAACCTCTCTCACTCCCTCTGCACCTGGCAGACAGTGCTCTGGGGATTGTGGGGAAATGAATGTAAGGAAAAAAATGTGCAAGATGGTTTACCTTGAGTGTTTGAGTTTTTAGCAGAGATATCCAAAACTTGAGGTTTTAGCCCCTTCCCCCTGTTTTCCAAAGGGTGGCCCACACAACCCACTTCAGATGCTTAGATCGTCTAGCGCTTTGTAGAGAGAGCTACCGCCCCTGAAAACTGACACTGCGCGGGATACCACACAGGGACACTCAGAAAATCTGCAGAGATCGGAAACCTTCCCACTCTACTTGACCTTCAGTTTCTGACCCAGGCTGAAAATATTTTGCCTTTCTGCACAGCTAGGCGGGCAGTCTGAACTCCTGCCTTTTGAAGGCTGCCCGCTGGCTGTGTTCATACCATTTTTTATGATAGACTATCGGTATTAGGGCACTGGTCCAAGAAGGAGGTGATCCGGATTTGAAACCTCCTTCAGATGGCGAGGGCTCGGACACACATTCCCAGAGGTTGCCCTGAGGAGAACATTACAGACCCTTCCTGTGGGGCGTGGTGGGAGGGAAAGCAGATGGAGAGTATTTGTCCGGCCGTACTCCAGCCTGGCATGCAAGATCCCCATGGTTAAAAGAAAAGCAGGTGAAAAAGAGTGTAGCTGCAAGATTTCTGTTCAAACGATGTGCCCTGCATTTCTGGTCCCTTGCCTCTGGATGATTGCTCCAAATGCAAGACTGTTGTGCATAAGTTAGGCAGCGATACCAGCTTCTCTGAGGTTTGAGGTTAGCATGTAGAGAGCCTAACTTCAGTGCCGGGGAAGCTTTGAGGTTCCCACAAGGTGCCTGTTGATTTTGAGCAGGCAAGCATTATGCAATGCTGCACTGCTGTCAAGGCAAGAGATGCTTAAATCGCATTTAAATGCAACTATAGCCAGGATTTTAAAGGTGTGGATCTAATTCTTTGTAATCAAAACTTTGTGCCACAGAAACTTTTTAACACCGGTGTTTACTGAAAAAAAAAAAAGAGCTATTGCAAAGCAGGCCTTGCTAGCTCTAGTGCAGGCAAACCAACAGAAACAATGAGAGGCCGTACAGCTCATTGCCTGGCAGGAAGGGAGCACACTGCAAACACTACTTGCAAATATTGAATGAAGTGGAGTACAAAGGTGCATATTAGTGAAGTCAAAGCAACATCACTGCACACTGTATTAATTAATCACTCTCAGTATTAATTACTCCTATTGAAAAAAGAGCCAACTTCCAAAGAGCTCTTTAAGGAAACAACCATCACTGCAAACACTACACTGCCACAGGGACATTAGATAAGGTGATGCAGATATTATGAGTCTCACACAGGTGCCACAGTCGCACTGATCTACTGTTGAGTACCGTATGAGGAAAGGCTGACTAAGTGGGGTCCAGGTTCAGACAGTATCTTTCTCCCGATCCAGTTACCATAATGCAAATCTGCCACAAAGTGTGTTTAATATACACGGTAAGGATGCTACCAATCTGTTAGAAACGTGGCAACAAGAGACTTCTTTAGTTTTTTAGCAAAGCATCAGCAAACCCTGTGATGTACAGAAAGCATGTATTAGACCCTTTAGGGAAAAACAATTCTGTTCTGCAGTGCATAGCAGCCGCCTTGCTCCAATGTGGGCAAGTGTTATTACGTTCATCGTTGGCTCCATTTCTTTCCCTGTTGTTGGCAGCAGCTACATCTGTCTTAGCAGCTCAGGATATTATTAGGTAAACTATGAACACCCTTAGAGGCTGTAGGCTCTCCGGGCATCAATATATCTGTCACATTTCAAAATCATCAATTACATGTACAGAACTGACTCTTCTCAGCATCACAGCGGGGACCTTGGCAGCAGCTGCTCAGTGCTGGCAGCACGGTCCCCACTGCACAAGCCACCCCCGGTCACCTTCCCAGCAGGGCAGGGCAGCTCGCCCACCTTTCCCAGCTGCTCCTGCAAGGGCTCTGCCTGACTCCAGCTCCCCTGTAACCCCAGTGAGAGGGAGATAGAAGCATAGATCTGTAGAATGGTTGGGGTTGGAAGGGACCTTAAAGATCATCTAGTTCCAGCCCCGCTGCCATGGGCAGGGACACCTTCCACTAGACCCGGTTGCTCAGAGACCCGTCCAACCTGGCCTTGAACACTTCCAGGGAGGGGGCATCCACAGCCTCCCTGGGCGACCAGTCCCAGTGCCTCACCACCCTCACAGTGCAAAAATGTCGCCCAGGGTCTCCTCTTTGCTCTGAGGCTCAAAATGGAGCATCTGGTGCTGTACAGGTGCAGGCAGGGCTGCGGGCAGGACTGGGGCCCACCATGGCTCAGAAGCTGCTGAGCAAGGGGACAGGTACCCCCAGTGCCAAGCTCCCTACCACTCACCTACAAGCAGCAGCCTCACAACAGCCGCCCCATACCTCAGGCGTGCTGTAAATGCCTAAGGACGTTTGCCAGAGTGCCTTCAGCACCAGAAGAAACCAAAGGGGCAGTTTGCAGCCCACCGCTGGGAGCCTGCTCAGGGCAGTGCCCTGCATCCTACATGCAGCGAGGGTCCTCCTCATCCTGCCCTGTCTCTCTGCTGTGACTGCTGCGGCCTCCCCGCAGCTCCCTGCAGCGTCGCAGCCTGCAAGCTCCATACCCAGGCTCCTGGGGAAGGCAACGCTCAGCCTCCTGGGCCTCAGGACGTGGGAGTGGGGAGCTCTCGGCAAGCTGAGACTCACACTCGTGGTGATGACTGGCCTGAGCAAACCACCCCTGTGGTCCAACTCTGACGGCAGGGCTCCCTTTCTTTGGAGAGTCTGCCATTGCGTAAAGAGTTTTGTGAGAAGTACATTGTCTGCAAAGGCTGGCTTATCTGCTCGTTGTCAGAAGACTGTTGGGGTCTCTCTGGAGGAAGATACACAATGATAGTGGCAAACAGCACATACATTCCCCCTTTAGGCATGGCTTACCAGTGAAGATCATTACAGCATTTGCCACTCTAATAAGCCCAGCAAATGATGTCAATTAAAAAGTTTAGATCTTCAAAGAAGCTAAATATTTCTGTAAACATTTATCACGCAGTTGGTGAAGGAAAGGAATGTGCAGTGTTTTCCAAACATGGAAGAGGCTCCGAGTACCCATACACTTAATAAGAAAATCTTTGTCTTCTTGTCAGTCAAATTGACTCCTTAATGCTTATTGGATACTACAGCGAGAACATTGCAGGAAAAAAAGATACAACTTTAATGACTCAATTGGTTTTTGTATATATGCATAATAACATTCTCTCAAAACCTATTCTGAGTCCTCACACATGACTACTAGGAGCAATGTTGCTGAAGACGTTATGACATTTCTTGTTGAATATGATATTAAACAAGCAATAAGGACAGAAAAATGCATGTAGCAAAGCAAATGGAGGCCTGGCATTACCCCACTGATTCCTTCATATTTGTAGTAAAACATGAATTTGAACTTGTATGCAAACACTGGTAATGAGGTGAAAGTTTCAATGGTTCTCCACTGTAAAGAGGCTATCATGGACAAGATGAGATTCTCGAAATGGCTGGACCATCTATTATGATGGCTGCAGAACTGAAATTTAGTTCTATATGTTTTTTTCTTTTGTCACTGGACCTCATTCTGTTCTCAGCCACACTGGTGAAAAAACAGTATTATTGAAGCTGTTTCAGCATAGAACATAATCATAAATTAAAAGAATGAGGCCTCTTGCTTGCAAAAAGTACATATTCTCAATATGTACTGGACTTAAGGAGAGCAATATACATAAAAAGATAAATTTGAAAGTCAGTTACCTTTTTGAAAATTATAGACTACATTCAGAATAAAATGTTGAAAATATTGTTCTGTTTCCTGAACTACACTAAGATCATAAGGTACTTCAGCTTTCGATGATAATCAGGACACATAGCCCACTTATAAAAATCACCTTACTATCTAATACCTTTTGCATAGCAGGACATTTATATTGTTGAAATACACACAGCAGGCACACATTAATTAGTCTGTTGATAGTTATTAATACTGATAGACTGGTTGCTGAGCTAGATTAAGACACATTCTTATCAGCAGGAACTACTCTAAAAAGATCCTAAGTATAAAATATAAAATGTAAGCTAACATCTGATTTAATCCTGGATAAGGTTCTCAAAATTAGAGACCGCTGAAATCTGTTTATTGGGGTGAACATTGCGCAATGTCCTTCAAATTCATTCCTTGTGCTAATCTATAGTCTTGGAATCAAACCATATGCATTCTAGTAAAATGTTGCTGTTTTAATTAATTAGTTAGTCAATTTTTAAATGAGAACTTAATGGAGTTAACTTTTTGAAATTCAAGGAATCCCACAGAAGGTGGACTGAATATTGTAAGTCTCCTCATTTACCTTCCATTGTTAGGCATTTCTTCCCTAGTTTTTTCCCATAAATTAGTTCACAGGCTTTGCAGAATCCTCTTCCAAAAATTGCATTGGTATAGATTAATTAAAATTTTTGTTAGACAGCGGTTGCCATGAAATTGTGATTCTATGTCAGCAAAATATTCTCCTTGGGTGGACATGTTGTTTTAACTGCATTCCCTCACAGCATTGTGGGGTTTATAATTTCATTTAGGTAGTAATAAGAAGTGCAGAGATTTCACAGGGATAATAGCATATTCTGTCTTGGCTCCTACAGCCAGAGATCTAGAATATGCTGAAGGTGAGAAACCAGACTTCATTGAATTATTTCGTATGAGCATATTTTGAAATTCAGGTGGTGATGGAAACTGCTCAAAATCTCAGATTTGGCCTTTTGGATTTACGTGGTTAAGTATGTCTCAGACTGAAATGTTGCATGACTGAGAATACTGCAGATTACATCCATCAGAAAATTTATCTAAGTAACAGGGTCCTGAAATTATCTGACCTGGATAGAACCGTGTTCATAACTTTTGGAGGCCAATATTTATATAAAATCTACCAAGTGAATAGTGATATGTAGATACACCCTTTCTCGATGTCTTGGACTAAAGTCAACTTTAAATGTTACAATGTCTTTAGAAAAAGGAGTGTTATAACCACACTTAGATTCCTTATTGGTTTCCTTGAGATGGTACCCCACCAGGAGTGTGTTATCATTCAAAACCTCCCCGTTTTCAATGCCTGCTTACAAACACCACAAAGGAGTGCTGGTATGATTGTGCATTCAGAAAGGTGCATGATTGTAATACATAGAGATAAAAAACTCTTCCTCATCTCAGCAGATTTTGCAAATGTCCGAAGATGTTAGTGTATTGAATTGTTTTACGTTTGACAAGAAGATCAGTTTTGCTAGATGGTTTGGTTAATCTGGTTAATGACGATTTGGAGTGTTCTTTGCTCTGCTGCAAAGCATCGTAGAGTACATTACTCTTTTGCACTTACCGTAATGACTTCCTTGCTGGCCTCAGCTCTTCCTTATATGCTACCTAGACTCACTGACAATGTCTGCACAGCTAAATAAAAGAGGGCTGGGACCTGACTGAGATCTCACCCTGTGAGCATGTGGGACTAACTGTCTTGCATTGGCAATGCTTAGTGTAAGAGTCCCCTACAGTAAATATGTCTTCGGGAAAACTGAGCTGGGGAGCGAGCTAACAAATAAACAGAGAGCTGTCGGGGTAGCCCTCTTTTGTTTGTCAGTCTAGACTTAAAAAACGATGACGTTCACAGTCCTGCGTAGGGTGTTATGCTACTTTGTTACTGATGTCGATATACTATAGTGTGCAATCTACCTAACAAGGTTGTAATGGCGCCTGATCTGTGTGCTATGTATGTCTTCATTTTCAGGATCTCTTATGCTGGGGATGGATGAACTTGAGAGTGACTCAGGCAGACATACTAAAACATGTCAGGTCTGTATCAAAACACAGCCAGGCAGTGTTAGAGAGAATGAGGGAGACATCTGTATTATTTTTAATGGCTGTTTTACCTGTCTCGGTTTATGTGCTTGATACTTTTTCGTTTGAGTGCACGAATTTGAATCTGGAGCATCTGTTAGAAGGAGCATTTTCTTTAGTCAAATAGAAGTTATTGAACTCACTACAAGGATAAATGGGTGAAATTAAAGGGCCGCTGATATATATAACATCAGAATAGCTCTTCTAATGGTCCCTTCTGGGCTTACACCTTATGAATCTATGTTTCATTTCCTGCTTGCTCAGTGATAGAGATAAGATATCTCCCGGGGAGATACCAAGAGTCCTTCAGAGAACAACAGGTAGGCTATTAATCTGAAAGTGCCTACCTGCCTGGTTCAGGCTAAGGTTAACAAGCTTATTGTCCCACTTCTATGGCTTGAGATCAAAGGACATCTATTTGTTTAAAAATCTTCCTAGAGAGGGGAAGTGGAGACCAAAGAAACCTGGGGGAAGGCAATGTGGGGAGACAGCGAGGCAGTAACTGTAGGAGATCCTGTCCGCCTCAGTCAATAAGCTAAACAAAATGTAATAAAACCTAGAAAATAAGCTGAGGTGTGGGTAAACCTGAGTGCTAGTTTAACTATGTTCCCCACTTAGTTAAACTTGCAGAAAAAAAGTACTAAACTGTGCTTTAGAAGGTTCATTTGGATCACTGTTAGCGGGTGCTGCTGGCAACTTTGAAAGGATAATCACCTCCAGACTCCAAGCCCGCTTGGATCAGCCAGAAACCAGAAGCCAGCACTAGCAAAAAGAGAATTTGAAACACAGTCAGTACAAGAGTGGTTGAACCGCAGGGTTTCATTGAGGACCTATAGAGCCAGTGTGACCCAAAGCTGTAGCTGGGACCCTCAAAGGCTGCAAAGAGATACAGATGCATGTTTTAGCAGTGCCTTCCCAAGTCACAGTGAATGGCTGACCAGTGTATTCAGAGCCTTCCTAACCGGTTCCCTGTCATCATAACGCACAATACTTAGCATCCCACTTGATCCTACTGCTTAGCAATGGATCTTCTTCTTGTTCTAATAGTCATGTCCATTTGAAATTTGCTACCACAGCTAAGACATAAACCTGGAAATCAGCTGGTAAGGTTCAGTCTGCGTCTTTGCTGGAAGAGGGTCCATGCCATGGTATGACATCAGCTACCAGACCCTGACTCCTCATAAACAGGAAAATATTTGTAATACTCAGGTTATATATTCAAGATATATAGGTTAACCAAGATATGTAGGCTAAGTACCTTGCTAGTATACATATTGACAACACTTAACTGCAGTAACACAGCATTCAGCACAGGTTATAGATCTTGCCCTGGACTCTGCATTGTTGTAACTGCTGATCAAGTCCAGGGATCTCAGGACATGGGCTATTTAATTTGCACCTAACTCATATATGCCTAGATTAGCTACCATCAGCTTTTCATTATAACACCGACATACTCTAACCGAAACCATCCCTTACCCCTCCTTTGATTTCACATGTGGACCTCATAGCCACCTGGGTGATCTTCCTGGGCAATATCCTCTCTTCCTGATTTGTCTTTGCTTCTGACCCGTTTGTGCCCCTCCCTGAGGAAGAACTGCGCAGGTCCTGTGTTATCTTCTTTATCATCATCAGTGACCAGTCCTGCTCTTAGTTTGGTTAAATGTCTCACCGTTTCTCTCTCCATTATTTTACCTGGAGCCATTCTACATCCTCTGCCCCTTCTCTTGTTCCTTAGGAGAGAGCAATGAGATGTAGCCTCAAAAGTACAGCCTCAGCAGCCTCCACTTGCTCACAGCAGTTCCCTTCTTCATAGTATTCATGCGCCCTTCTCCCTCAAAAGGTAGGGAATAGCTGCGGTTATTTAAGCAATAAAACTTTTTATAGTATTTGCAGGGATGCGTGCCAAGCTGGGTTATACTGATATGTCAGCAGCTCGGTTATGATAGCAGGCTGTGGATATTTAAGTTCAAAGGTCACAATATCCTGCCAAAAAATGAGAGATAAACTTACATTATGTGTGGAGTGTATTTGAACAATCTATCTGTAAATGAGAACGGAGGCAGAGAGGACACTAGGTAAGTACTGCCAAATTAAATGAACTTTGCTTTAACCCTTGGCAGCACAGTGCAAGAGGCAGGGACTGCCTGGAGGAGGTAACGAGGCTGACTTGGGCAGCTCCTTCCTCCTGTCCGGCTTTGTACCGTTGCTTCACAGCCCCATCCTTGGCGTTCCAGTTATGTCCCTTCATAAGGCTGATGCTAATCAACCGCATAAATGACAGCACTAAAAAAAGCACAGCAGCACTTATTCTGTGTCATACCCTAGATTAAGTGCTCCCCTCCTGTTGCCCAAGAGATACTGATGGCCTCAAGTGTGGCAGTGGGAAGTTTAGCAATGCCATCACCAGAGCCAATATTAGATCTGTCGAACCTTCCAGACCCAAAGAAGAGGTATCAAGTTTTGATAATTTTTGCCAGCACGCTGAGCGTTTCCACAGATGATTCATTTGTATGAGTACTGTGAGCCAAAATTAAGTTCAAATTCTGCACTTATACCAATAAAGAGTGTAGGAGGTTGTGGATTTTTTAGGATCCTGGCTAAGTGATGTCTTATGTAGTTTGAAAAGGATGAATTTATAAGTGTTTCAAGTAGCTCTTATCTCTCTTAGCTACAACCTATCCCTAAAACACTACTTTCCCCTGGGGTGTTCAGCCCTGCACTGGCTTCTTCAAGTCCAAATGTCAACAGTTACACTCAGCCAGCGAGGAAAAAGAGACAGAACCGTATTACTTGTATAATCAGTTGTCACTTAAAGACACTGAATATTGTGTTATATGCCTCTCAATAAACCCATAATCCCACATGTGTGTAGGCTGATAAAATGGGATTAGTTTTGGATAATTACAGTATGGAAGGAAATTTTTGTGAGATTGCAAATAAATAATTAGGAAAAGGTTGATTTAAGCCATTAAACTATTCGCTTCCAATTGTCAGCTCAGTTCTAAATGTGGGTATCTTCCAAGCCACCAAGTGACTAAGAAAACAGTGCTGCTGGTGCAGGATTAGTCACTATGTTGGGATGTGTTTCTGTACATGCCTTATGGATAGATTTCTGTGGGCTGAGATCAACTGCATGTTGCTGACACACTCTTCAGCATGAATATGTGTGAAGTGAATGAATATATTTGGGTGTTCTTGTGTGTTTACCCAAAGGGCTTGGGACTAATCTCTGAAACTGGTTTTGTCACGGTGTAATGCCATTATCTACATTGGAATGGCTTAGTGTGTGAGCCTTAATTTACTCATGCCTGTTCTGGCCCATAGCCAGTGGCTTTCAGATAATAGGACACCTGGATGTGGAAGGCTGTGTCTGTGGATGTAGCTCTGAAGTTCACAATCTCAGCCATGTCTTTGCCTTTACCTGAGGACTCTTCAAGAATTAATGCAAGAACTGTCTTTCTGCATGAAAGGAGCATGACACAAGATTGGCCAGGTTATGCTTTTTCACTGTAAAATCTGTCATTGCTGTTTTGTCAGCTTCCCCGTGACTCATTCTTTCAGGGCAAAGAATGTCCCTACTTGTAATGACAAAGGAGGTCCGCTCTGCCTCCAAGGTCTCCAGCACCTCTACCCCAGCAAGAGCTCCCTACCTTGACTCGTGTGCGGGAATTGTGTGGTGTGGCAATCTTCCAGACAAGATGATTTCACTGCCAAATATGCCCACGCTCCTCTTGAACGCAGCCCCTGTTCCTACATTGTGGCTTTTGTGCAACGATCAGTGCATCTTTCCACCAGGAGCTAGAGCTCAGCAACAGTATCACTCGAATAGAGGTAACTTTGAATGTCTGCTGCACCTTACTTCTTTGGACATCAAGGTACTTAATAGTCTCTACAGAGCTCAGCTCACCCGCAACTGCAATGCAGGCTTACTCTGAACTCTAAGCCCATAACAATAGATCCATATTTTCTCAATGACTTCCAACACAAATGTGGTAGATGAAAGCATCAGCTTTGTTTTCCCCAAATGCCACCCTTGCAAATTCAGTCTGGGGTCCTGCAGTGAATTTGACTCTCTCCATTTTGTGCAGCAGAAAGAGCAGCACAAATCCTTTAGGACAGAGCTAGGACCTGAGTTATCTTGCCTGATTTACTGGCTTCACCTAGGATGTCCGAAACACTTCTTTTGGTTTTGCAGCACTGATGGGTCCCTAGAAATGCAGTGTATGACTTGCACTGGCACTTCATAAGCAAGAATGGGCTCCAGTTTACAGTCATTTATCTGTGTTGCCTCAGAGGAGTTAACACCATGAACATGTTTTTCCCTCTAACACAAGCAGATATAATTATGAATACATGTAAGAAACTGATACATTAAGTAAGACTGGGCTGGTATTACTTTTCAAGTTTGCATAATCCACTACGTGATTTACTTAAAGTCACATGTAACCTGTGAAAGCGAATCCCCAATTTCCAGAATTTCAGCATGGTATTTTTATCATGTGATACCTCCACTAGGTTAATAAGAGATTATGGCTGCTGTTCCTGTGTTGGTTTTGGTTATCAAAAAACCTGTCTTGACATCCCAGTTGCATTTGAAATGCCAGAGTAATACTGAGATGAAAAAAAAAAAAATCAGTTTGATCAGATTAATATGGGGTTGAAGACTAGACTAATGTGACCAGCCTATTATTTTGGAAAAGAAAAGATAACTTGAAAAAATTAATTTCTACTAAATTATTACATGCTGTAATTTTATATCTACAAGCCATAATCTATACTTTTTTCTACTCCTGAAACAAAATGCAGGTATGGTTTTTTTCTTATAATTTTCACTGTTTCAGTGCATTAAGAGTAAAATTTTTTTTAGGAAATCTAATATCTAATGTTTATTGATTAAATGGATTTAATATGAAAAGCCTGACACATGGTTCCTCAAGTGCTTTCCAAAATTAACTTGATGGAAACCCTCTATTGTTAAATCCATCACAAACCAGTTGAATGTGGAGTAAGAATTGGAGCCATTGATCTCCCAGACTAAGCCACATAATTGAGCTGAAAGGATTTTATGTTATTTGTGCTGCGGTTGATCATTTAGCCTAAAGTTCTGAGGGAAACTGATGATCTTTACACAGTCCTGTAGGACTTTGGTCTATCATTATGCCGTTACAAAGTACCACGTTCTGACTTTGTGGAGTCCAAAATGCCTGTTCCTCACATAAGAGTTAGATCATAGTACATCAGAATACAATGCAATAACAAGTGTTATTTCAAAGTCCTGAGGGTGTCGTAACTCGGATTTCTTTTTCACTGGACCTGCTAATGCTTTTCAGGCACAAAACGACTATTCTTTCTACACTCCTTTAGTTTGGATACCATCAGCCTACCTCCAAACCATTGGCAGCGAAGTCTAGCTTTCCTGCTGGGAGGAACAATAGAGGCTACTGGTATCAAAGGCAGTTCACAGCATTGACACAGGCCCTGGGTATTTTGTAATGTAGGTTTGTAAGTGCAAATGGAAGTCTGGAGGTTTCGGAATGGAGAACAATCTATGGAAATTTTCTTCTGTAATGCGCAAAATAAAATACATGTGCATGCACATACAGTTTTGGTTCTCAGAAAACTTTCTTTTTCAAGTCTGCAAACTGTCGCGACACCTTTATGTCACAGACAGACTGCATAGAGGCAATCCAACTCATGTACGTGCTAGTAGTGTATCTCTGAGGCCGATAACTGGGAGTGAATATGGGGCTACTGCACTTACAGGATTAAAGAATTCTCTTTATTTTTGCTATTGCTGTTGCAAATTAAGATCAAAGCAATACAGCTACCTCAAGGGCAACTAATGAGATAAAAGTTAGTTGTTTGCTAGTGTGCTTATTATTTGTCCTGTGCAATGTGCCTTGATCTACCCACCATTCCTCCAGCCCTGCCCTAAGTGTTGTTCTCCAACACATTTTTGTTACTGTCAGATTATTTTGAATCTTCACTTAGTATGAAAAGCCATTCTTTAATACATCCAGTCTACCTTTTCAAGTAGATCACAATTGGCCTGAACACTGAGGAAACAAGCAGGAAAGAAGAGGCAGACAGGCTGAAAATGCTGAAGGGGAAGAGAAAGGTCCTGAGAGAATGTGTTTAAAACAGTCCGTTAACCCAGATATTGCTTCCCTCAGACTCTCTAGTGGCTGGCTCACATAGAAATTTCATTTTCTATCGTAGAAGATCAACTGAAAAGAACTTCTTAATAGAAAATGAAAGTTTTACATTTCCAAGCTGCTGGAGAATTGCACAGTTAAAAATAACCTGACACGGTCTAGATGAGAAAAATGTGAAAAAATACCACTGAATGGGCTCAGAACTTTTATGAAAAAGAAGACAACCTCAGCCTATCCAAAAATGCTGCAATATACCACCCTAAATCCTTGACTGTTTGGCACATGTTTTTATCTACAAGTTTTCCTGCCTTTCTGCAGGTTTTTGTAGCGTATTTTCCTCCTTCCACATCAGTAAATTACATTCAAAATGACAATCTTACCATCCCCAAAAACAAAACAGAGTTTCACTGAAGGAGCCAGCTGTAATATAGGAAAGATTAATTGCGTGAGTGCTGGTTTTAGAGGTGATGTGGGCATATCCGTCATGTCAGCAGTAAGACAGATTTAGAGCTCCAGACAGGAGTATGAGGTGCTTGCTTTAGGTAAAGTGTTGCTCTCAACCTCCTTTATTAAATCAATAGCAATAGAGGAGGACATCAAAAGATGGCCCTGAGTCCTTGCTTACAATCCTCACAAGGGCCACATCTGTTCTATTAAACGCATCCACTCCAGCGAATGGTTTGTCACTCTACGATCAAGTGGCGAAGAGAGGAGAGAGGGCCTTTACACCATTCAGGGCTAGCCTGACCTAGAGCAGGCTGGCCACATTGATGTTGCATAGCAGTAGATCTTCAGATGGCAGTTGTATCATAGTACATCAGAATGGAATGTTGTCATGAGTGTCATAGCAATTGGTCCAGGATCTAGGATATAATTATTACTGCCTGTGGTTTTTTCTCAGCTCTAAGTTCAGAAATAATGTAAGCGCCATGTTGCAGCCCATCGATAAGAAACTGGAGCTTTTGTTGCCTGCACTGAGATGCAAACTTGTGGGTGTTTGTGAGAATGAAGAGCTTCCTGGGATCCCTAGGACCGTGCAGGATGGAGGGACCCAGATCTCATACAGGCTCATCAATATTGGCTTTTGGGATTGGTCCCTGCGCTGAAGTACTTGCCTACTTGTACCTGAGCATTGTTTTTGAGAGAGCTGGTTGGAGTCACCCAAAACAAAAACAGGAAGCAAAATACCAATTTTCAGATGAAGGCAATTTGCCTGGTCCCCTCATTATTTTTCAGAGTAGCTGAATCAACACGACTCTTTTGTAGAACTCTACCAGGGTGCCTCATTACATTGGCTTACATCCCCAAGAAGGAAAATGATTTAAGAAAGCAGTGATAGTGTCCTGGTTTCGGCTGGGACAGAGTTAATTGTCTTCCTAGTAGCTGGTACAGCGCTGTGTTTTGGGTTTAGTACAAGAAGAATGTTGGTAACACCCTGATGGTTTCAGTTGTTGCTCAGTTGGGTTTAGACTAAGTCAGGGACTTTTCAGCTTCTCCTGCCCAGCCAGCAAGGAGGCTCGAGGGGCACAGGAAACGTGGGAGGGGAGACAGTCGGAACAGCTGACCCAAACTGGCCAACGGGGTATTCCATACCATGGGGCATCATGCCCGGTGGAGGGTGGGGGAGGAGGAGCGCGGCTCGGGCATCAGTCGGCAAGTGGTGAGCAATTGCACTGTGCATCACTTGTCTTGTGTGTTCTAATCTTTTTATTATTATTGTCATTTTCTTGTTGTTATTAGTGTCATTGTTAGTTTCTTCCTTTCTGTTCTGTTAAACTGTTCTTATCTCAACCCACGAGCTTTACTTTATTTTTTCCGATTCTCTCCCCCATCCCACTGGGTGGAGGGGAGTGAGTGAGCGGCTGCGTGGTGCTGAGTTGCTGGCTGGGGTTAAACCACAACAGATAGGCATTATGGTTTGGCCTATTCCCTCCCTCATTTTGATGTAGAAGGGTGAAATAATTTGTTCATTTCTGACACTGGAATAGATGGCAACCTTGTACAAAGTGGCTGCCCCTCCAGAGGCAATGCAAATCGGTACCATCTCAGGCTGGCACGAATAGAGGGGAAGACAGCAGTAGTTTGATGAGTTTGTTGGGAAATCTTCTGTAGAACTGGACTTACCATGAATAAAAAAGTGCACAGTGACTCATATTTCTGTTTCTTCATCCAAAAAGCTCTTGAATGCCAGCTAACTGATGAGTTTAAAATAGTCAGTGATGATACAGGTCTAAGACATCTTGTTCTTCAAAAGGTAGATGAGACAAACAAGTGCCTAGAGATACAGCTAATGAAGAAGAAGGAATATGCAGCAACTGAGGAAGCAGAAGGAAAGGGAGGATCAGGTTTACACAATGTTTTCAGCTAATTGCACAGATCATGGCTTGTTGTGTTGATAAGGGGAGACCCTCGGGTCTAAGTGAGGCTGAGAATTATGACATGTAAAGCACTCACTGCGGTCCACAGCTATGCATATGTGACAACACCTCATTTCTATTGTTTTTAACAACTTAATTAAAAAAAGGAAAAAAGAATGATGAGAATTACAGTTAAAGATTTTCTTAACTTCCATTGATTTTACCTTTCTTTTTGGCAGTGGAGATTTTCATGGTGGGGAAACATCAGCCTTTCTTGAGCAGTCCTCCTAACTATTCTAAGACAAACATCATTAAATTTGTTTACATGGTCTCTGCTCAGAGGATCATGGAAATTAGTTTCCTAATCTTTCACAGGAGAAAAACAGAACACAGGAAAACATTACTCTTGTCTCTGTAGTGGACTTCCAGAACTGTATAACGTTATATTATTGGTTACTTTGACATCCAAAAAGCTTTTACCAAAGTCATGCCATCCTTAAAGCAGCAGTTCACAGTGTCTCTTGGTATTTACGTGTAGCCACCAAGGACTTTATGAGCAGCTGCCACATGAAAGCTTTTTCTTATTATTACACAGTTGTATTCTGACTGTCAAAACTGTCGCCACTGGGAATTTGTCAACGACAGCAAAAATGTGTTTGAAAACTATGAGGATATGTATAAATAAGTAGATGCAGAGACCTTTGGGTTCACTTTGCCCATGCTCAGAGCTGGTCCTGAAGTGCTGTGCCTGAGTTAATACACCCTGCCAAAAAGGCAAGGTAGGGTTTTGTAAGCTGGGCCTGGGACCATGCAAACACGCTTTCTGCGTATCCAGGCTGGCACATCCCTGTACAAACTGTGCTGTGGCTGTGTGCTTGCCCATGCAGATGTGCCTGTGGGTGCTGAACCTGGAATTCCACCACACCGGCAAACAGAAGCAATGGCTTCTGCATGTGGGGAATCCCCCCCCTTAGTTCTCAGACAGGTATTAGTATCACACTATGGATTTCCAGATTTTCAAATCCTTCCCCTTATCTTTCCCCTTTTTTTAGTACATCACGTATTTGTCTCCAAGGCAACTTGTAATTTTTTTGGTTCATCACAACAGTAACTGTCCAGTCAATCATAATTATTTCTATACACTTTGGTCCTAGGCATGTAAGTATTTGTTACTGGCAATTTAATGTCCCTACTGGACAGCAATATGCTAATAATTAGCCCTTTATGAAATATACTTAATATACTTACTATATATATATTTACATGAAAGGAAACAGAGACACTTCATCCTGTAACCTCTTATGAAGTCATCCAAGCTGTTTTCGTTTTCTGTTTTCACAGTACACTTATTTAAAACCTTCAACATCTGTTGCCACAGAAAGTAAAAGACTTACAAAAAGACAATGAGATTTGTTCTACTATGTGTTACGTTACAGACTGTGCATAGTGCACACGGACGCAACTGGAATTGTTGGTAGTGGACGCCCAGCGGGGTGAGTGGTAATTATCGATGACCTCATACATCCTTCTGCCACTGCCAAAGAAGGGCACTCAGCAAAGCTATTGTTCACAGGGAAAGCGATCATCGCAGTGTTCTTGCAAGCACATTGTTTGCAGTACAGAATAATCCCTCTGAATTTACATTACCTGAAGAATGTTTTTAAAACTACTTATCCTTGCCAGAGATGACTGCTGTTGTCATTCTCCCGTGTATTCTTCTTCCTGCTAAGTGGGAGTGCCAGCAAAGAAAGAGTCATGAAGCCTATGCTAAAGTACATGACAAAAAAGATTTGACATTGTCATTGACACCATCTCTTCTGACAACAGCCAAATTATGCTAGTGTGTATATATATCAATAGCACAGAGTCTTTGGTACAATCACTAAAACACCGGGAAAAGGGAAGAAAGACTGTACGCCCAGACCAAAAGTACAGTTGGCTGCTAGAGCAGCTCTCCGCCTGAACAGTAAGTTTTTTATATGTGCCAACTAATGATGCCGTGTGTCTTGGTTTCGGCTAGGATAGAGTTAATTGTCTTCCTAGTAGCTGGCACAGCGCTGTGTTTTCAGTTCAGTATGAGAAGAATGTTGATAACA
>JAVKLA010000026.1:2739988-2774226 GCA_034782735.1 Sagittarius serpentarius
TTAAACTGTTCTTATCTCAACCCACGAGCTTTACTTTATTTTTTCCGATTCTCTCCCCCATCCCACTGGGTGGGGGGAAGCGAGTGAGCGGCTGCGTGGGGCTGAATTGCTGGCTGGGGTTAAACCACGACACTGTGCCATCAGCCCAAATGGAGCAACCTGCTTCTCGTTCTGGAGGAAGGGTTTCCTACCCCAGGCAAACTGTGTTGGGAAGAAAAGCTGCTAATAACAGCCTAATAGCCAATGTACTTCTGACATGGAGTCCCTGGACTAAGAAATTAAAACTCTTCCATCGTATCCTACTCCTCCCATCATAATGTCACATTTCTTCCGTTCTGTTCCCCACTGTGAATTAGTCAACCTGTGGCAGAAAATTGAAGTTGGCACTGGATTTCAGTAAGGATGGAAAAATGAAAACTTTCTGAACTCTTGAAATCTGATTTTTTTTCTGATGTTGAATGAAACTGAGCCAAAAAAAACCCACAAACAAACAAACAAAAGAAGAATTATGGAAAAGTAAAAAAGAGTTATTCAAGAATAGCCAATAGTATGGGGTCACAGCACTCGCCAGAGATGGGAAAGATCCCTTTATAATTTCACCTCTTAGAGCAATCCTAGAGCTAGTGAGGCTGTTGATTAGGGCCTTTTGACTGTGCTGGAAGTAGATGTTTCTCTAGACCCTGATGCAATTGTCTGCATGGACAATGAACAGGAAATCAACAGCACAATCAAGATCATTTTTCTGCATTCATGCTGTATAGTTCCTTTTTTCCTTAATTTAATTTTCATTGCCCTCCATTACCAAACCATACTGCACTGAGCAATGTTGCTCTCAGCCTTACAGGACACAAGATGGTAATTCTTCAGATCTCCTGACAGTCTTGCTGTAGGACAAAGGCTCTTTTTGTGTTGTTAAGCCACACCAATCTTTCTTTAAACCACCTTTGTGGGTGCAAATCCCACCTGCAATCCTTCTTTGGCTCCCAATCTAATTCTTCACTTATCACCAGCTACGTACCAACTCCAGTCTTGCACCGAGTATAATCACTGTTACGCTCAAAATCTTGCTATGGGCAGAAAAACACACAAATTTTAAACAAAGCCAAGGATTTATTGTTAGTGTAATTAAAATCTTAACTGTCTAATCAGAGAGTTATTATTAATCTTGATCTAATTACTACATAAAAAAATAAAGAATGGTATACTATTATAAAATGGATTCCAATAATGACACAGTTTAAATCTTTTAAACTCCCTTGCTAATGCCTGCCCCTTTTTCCATTGCTACGCTTCCCCTTGGGTGCAAAGTTTCTGTGCTTCAGTGTCGCAGGTCATGGGCATCCCAGGTCCTTTGCCAAGAGGAGTATGACGCTGAAGTCGGGCATTTCTTGCTCCTTGCTCACTGCATGGAGCTGTTGTTATATATCTTCTATCGCACTGTACTACTTGCTCTTTTTTCTATTGGAAACGTGAGATTTCATAAACATGAGATTTTATCTATGCTGGATACTTCTTCCTTGTTTTCTTTGTTAACCCTAAAACCTGTTCAGCCAGTTCTCAGGGCCGCATTTCTGTAACTACCTGTGGCTGACCGCTGATGACCTGGTCACAGTAGTTTACTTCTGTTACCGCCCCATGCCTGCACTCCTCCGCTCTGCACTCTGCATCATCCTCAGTGAAGCCTTCTGCTATGGTACCATTCCTTTGCACCGCATCGTTTTGCTAGGGTCAAAAATATTTAGTTCTACACAAAATAACAGCTTGTTAAATGCTATCTGTATAAAAATTATGGTTATACCAGATAATTATACAAAGCTAAGCAAAAGTAAAACAAATTAGGCAATAGCCACCTGGTCATTAGGAAAGTGCTGTTAACAGCTAAAACAAGTTAAAGCAAAGCTGTGGGCAGCTCAGGACAAACCCAGTCAAAGCCTGACAAGTCTGGAGGCCTCACAGAGTTAATATGTGAAGTTTCGGGTATGTTACTAGCGATGACAATTTGTATCTGTTGGGTTACAGGGCTACTGGTGGCTGGTCAGGACACCGACTGACTTTCGGTCTTCTGTCTGGAAACTCTTACAAACTTCACCAAGGTGCGTAAGACAGATTTGAAACGTCCAGTGGAGTTTAAGACCAGGACTGACTTGTGATTCACGACTCGGCACTCCCACTGCCCCAGGCTCCCGCCGGCTCTTCAGCGGAGAGCGGTGGGTACCACACTCCGTCTGCCACGGCTGAGCTCCACCGCAGGAAAGGCCGTCTCTCTCTCTCTCTCCCCCTCCCTCCCTTGGCACAGTGACAGATGGGACACTACAAGTTTTGTGGTTTGCTTCCAACCAAGTACTGGGTTTCTGCTTGACACCTACTTCACTTTTGCAGTCCTTCTCATGGGGATCCTTTGTGGCTGCTCAGCAGCACCACCAGAGGTCTTACTAGCAAGCCACCTGGCTTGGGGTATTGCTCTCCGCTTGGTTTAAGTCAGCTGGTATCTGAGAATTTTATCCCAGAGAATCACTTGACAGATGATAGCCCTGTCTCAGTTCTGCAGCAACGCCTTCAGAAGTCCACAGGATCGGGATGCAAATTTCTAATGAGCATACTCGGTAGAGTAATCTCAGTGATACTGTTCAGTGCTAGCACCAATTTGTGGCTTCTTTTTCCAGCAACTGTGGATGGAAGAGGGATTAAATAGATTTTTACCTTCAAACAGGATTCTGGTTTGCTAGTATATATACGAAAAACGTATTTCCTTTTTGTTCTATGTGCACACTTCTAGCTTTTTTTGCAGGAGTACCTGCAACTGGCATATACTTTTTGCTATAGAAGTGAGATGATAGTTTTTATTTGTCTTATCTTCTTCAATGAGAAAATACAAAATCAAATTGAAACAGCAGGCAAAACAGTATATATATGCACAAAGCAACATGCAGTCATGCCTCCTCCAGGCTGGAGCTGTCATCAGTTACAATAAAGCCAACAGACAGCCTGTGCAAAATATGCCAATAACCCATCTCTCTCTTCAGTTCATACAGAGCTTCGCATGAGGTGTGATCCAAGGGAAGTACTGGTTTTGGGAGAGAGCCAATATCTGGGAATATTTTCCTCTCCATCTGATGTGAAAGAGCCTCAGTATGGTGCTGCAAACACTAAAGGTTCTGGCTGACAGCTAGTCCAGATGTCTGAGGTCACACGTACCACCGCACCACCAACTGCATCTCAAAGAGACACGTGGAATCTGAAAGCCAGTGCTTCATACACATCAGAAGCCCGTAAGGCTGAAAAAATGTTCTCTGGGTGGCACAAGGTGATTCGGTGCCAAGTAGTTTAAAAGCCTTCCCAAACATATGTGTTTACTTTGCTCTGAGGCACCAAGTCCACTTCGATCACCACAGAAATCAGAGCTGTAAAGGCAATTGGTTCGGGGGGATGGAAAAATTTTTCTTTTTTTCATGTCTTGAAATGGCTAGCTGTCATCTGGCAGATTATTTTGGCATCATGGAGGCTTGGGGGACTGCTGAGAAAGACAATGGAGCAGAAGTACTTTAGAGCAGGAAGCTGCTAGTAGTGGAGGAATTGGACAATGGCAGAGATGCTGCTGTGGCCATTTCTTCCCAAATTGTCCCACTTATGTATATTGGTTTTCATGCAGCTAGAGCTGTGGAAAAGCAAGTTCTTCATCTAAAGCAGTTTTTTTGCAAACAGAACATGTTTATCATAATGTATTTTCAGTATTTATATGGGGAAAAAAGATAACATAGAAGGTATTGCTCTTGAGCTATATCATCAGTTGCAGATAAGGTGAATGCCTGCTAGCAGATTCCTCTTTACCTTGGTGAGATTCTGGTTTTATCAACACCAAAGCAGACTTCTGTCTGTCAAAATCATCACTCTTTGTAGCACCAGTAAGAGCTCTTGAGCCCTTGTGGAATTTGGCACTGATGCCTTGTTGTCCTGTCAGAGTGACTTTGGGGGCACAGGAAAATCAATCATGTTTTGGGGAGGTAGGATGAGGAGAGGCAGAGACTGCAGAGGCTGGTGTTGTCAGGGCCGTTCCTCCTGCCATGGGTGAGGATTTATGAGCCTGGGCTGGAGAAGGAATGGAGGAGAGATGGAGTTGTCCACTGGGCCATATAGCTCAGTGCAGCTCCTCAAACAGCCCCAGGGAGCAGAAGTGGCCGGGGACCACCCTACAGGTTTTTGGGAAACCCACACGCTTTCAGCACCAGGCTTTACGGCATGAGTCCGATCCCTCCTCCGCACCCCATGACTGCCCTTCAGAAACGTCACACCCCCGTGTCACCAGGCAGCTATGCGTCGGGCACCGCTCCCCCGCTGCCCTGCCAGCACCCCCCCGCCCCGGCCCTCCGCAGCTCCCCGAGCATCGCTTGGCTCACATCAGGGGGATCCAGCAGGGAAAGGGTGCCCTAAAGCTCCTGGCCGAGAGTCCCAGGGAGCAGGAGTGCGCCTTTAAGAGTGGGTGGAGGTCCTTCTCTGGTTACCCATTTTGATTCTGTAGAAAAGCTCTTTAATCCTCTAGATCGCTCAGTGACTAAGCCTGCTCCTGGTCCCTCACCCACTCATGACACTTTTGGCATCGTTAGTTACACTGGTGCTAACCATACTGAGGAGCTGGGGGAGCCGGACAGCTGGGAGCGCTTGCATAATGCATGATATGCCTCCAGCAGCCACTTTCTCCTTTGCTCTCTCACAGCAATAGAAAGGATGTCTGGGTTTAATTCCCCCCCCTCCCTTTCTCTCACTACATCTGGCCTTATCAGCCTCTCTGGGGGTCACCGTTACTAGGTATGAGTCCCTTAAAGCACACCCACCCACCACCTCACCCCTTGCTACTTGTCTGTACTGCCAGTGCCTGAGGCTATCCTGGGGACTATTTCTCTGACAGAGTGTCTAATGCAATTCTATGTATTTCATTCTCACTTAAAAAAAAGCAACCCTGTGCCTACCTCTTTTTTCCAGGTGTGCCATGACCTCTTTCTGCTATTTTCATGTTAAACTGACCCTTTTAAGAGTCTGGCTTTTAAGGAAGAACTTCAATAAAGAATGTTTTAACATTTATTTTTTAGCACCGGTGGAACTACTGCTGCCCGTGGCCACCTCTGGAGCTGCCCTCTTCCCAAGCCTGGGACCTGAGGCAGCTTGCCACCACGGTCCGTGCAGCTATCTTTGGCTTTCAAAAAAGACGGCTGTAGCTGCTCTGTGGCACCTGCGGTGACAGTTTTCTCTGTTGTTACAACTGTTCAGCCTTTCAAAGGTTACTTTCAGGATGATAACCTTTGAGATGAACCTTCCCACTTAATCTCACCGTGTCTCCCAGGTACATAAATGACTGTTGGGAATAATCAGGTCTACGAAAGTTTAAAGTGAACCACCTTCATCTCTTATCTTCATTTCTCAACTTTATCTCGCTTACACATATGCATATACACATGAATACATGTCTGTGCATACACTTCCACAGATGGGAAGGCGTTGATGGGGCAAGAAGTATGTCGTTGAACATCTGCAAGTCTATTACTTTGTTGTATTAAAGCAGTCGCCTTAAGTCCTGTCAAGCCAAGGAAAATTACTGAAAGCAAATAAATGAAATGAGGAAATAAGGGTTAAAATGGGTTAATGACAAAGCTCAAGCTGGTCTCACACTGGGATAGCTCTGCTGGTTTCAGACACTCAAATTTATATTACTATGAATTCAAAACAGATGAAAAACAGAATTAAAATATTAATCTAAATTTATTGCATCTTGTGCCATTGGGAGATATTTTAAAACTTCCTTTGCTGTTCAAAGAGGCAGGCTCTGGTTCTCATTGGTACAGCGGAAGACTTTATTGCGCTATCTGACGCTATATTTACATTTAAGAAGGGCGTAGCATTCCAAACCAGGTACCTCACAATACTTTTTTGCAGCACAAATGGCTCTCTGAATGCCATTGAAAGTCTGAAGCACTCAACAAATATTGTGGAAGTTCTGCAAATTGACCCTCTGCATCCAGTTTTGAAAGAATGACTCCAAATATCAATAATATAGTAATCTATTTTTATTTACTGTATTTTTATTGTCATAGGTACCTGTTTCTTGTAGTATTTCCATGTAAATTCCCGTGATACCCAGCATTAAGCACATTTTTCACCTTCTAAGTTAGCAGATTTGTACGATATGTTAGTTGAGGTATCCTTAAAAATTACAAGAATGTCCATAGTGTATTCTTTCTTACACTTAATTTTGTTTTGGAACTGTGTTCCCGTGCTTATTTTTATTTGCTCTTGTAGCCTGCAGCTGATGTAAAACTTCATCCCTGGTGTTGCCACTAACTACTTAGTCTTTTCACATTTCTGCAGAGCATGTTTGTGTAACACAAACAGTAAGGCCAATGTGAAAAAAAAAAGGAGACTGGAGAAATAAATGAACACAAGTAAATAAAATGGCATTCATTCTGCTCTGTCATAATACTCTTAATTCACAAATATTTAGGCATTCAGCTTTTTTTATGAAAATGTAAAACGTAGAAAATTCAGAAATCTAATATAAAATGCTTTTTTTTAATATTGTATATTAGTTACCTCCCTCTTTATAGTTTTTTTTTGTTCAATCTGAAAACAGAAATAGTATTCAGAAACTCACCTAGCCAACGAGTTATCAACTACAGTGAAAGAAAAGCAATCAAATGCAGCATAACATTAAGAATCCAAATGTGGAATATCTCTGTGTTGCTGCAGCATATAATTGTTGACGATAAAGTATTTCTGAAATAAAGTGTAGTTTCACAGTTTGAAACCGTACTCCCACTCGAGGCGTTCTGCATTCCCACATTCTCCCTCGTACGCACGCCAGCAGTTAAAAAGCTGTTCAGTAGATCAGATCTGATGGTAGACCCGTGAGACTGTGGGTCATTTTTTTTGTAGGACAGGTTGTGAGCAGGATGACGGAACTGAGCAGAACTGCTTGACACCTGACAGCATAATGTGGTGCAGGTGTGATCACGTATGGGGATGGAGGAAAGCAGGATCACCCTTTCAGTAGCAGCATAGGCTTCAGTAGTTCTGCATAAGCTAACCGTAAAACCTTAGCCTGAATTAAAAGAAATCAGGCCCGTATCACGGTCTGAGCATTACTCTAATTCATTTCTAAGCAATCCTCTGGGCATCGAGTGAGGTTACAGTGTTGATTGCACTCTCTTGTCTCTTTTTCCCAAGCCAGAAGTCTACACACCTCTCTTCTAATAGAGTTTGCCACTATGCCCTTTACGCAGAGTTTACACGGCTATCTGTGTCACCCAGATTTGCCCCTGCTCTTCTACATGACAGCAAAACTGGACATGAGTCTGTTTAGTATCACTGATTATTTACAAATTCCTTTCATCCTTCCTTTAGAACCTTTTGTCTGGTTTAGATAGTCCAGTTAAAGGATCATGCGGCTATTTTAACAAAATGCATTACTTGTCTGGGTTGGTTTTTTTGCCAGGAAGTTTAAGTTTCATCATCTCCTCTTACAAAGATTTTGCTAAGCTTTGAAATTGTTATTCAGTGAAGTGAAGTGGTAAATCTGTCCTCATCCATGGTGTTCACACCACTGACTGGAACATTTTTGACTGACATTATTAAAAAGAAATATAACCCCAGTCTCTTTTATTTTCAGTTTTCTTTGTCTTCAGTGATGTATGAAATTTCTTCTGGGTTATTACAAATCTTCATCAATTTTTTTCTTCGCTTGTCATAGTAACACAGACTTCTGTTGTATTGCTATTTTCGCTAGGGAAAGAGAATGACTTGAAGTTCAAACGGGCAGAAATCTTTGCCTAGATTTGGAAGCAATATATATTCTGTGCGGTGGGACTTTACTTGCCTTGGCGGGGGTTTACAGTGGGGATTTAGCTTCTGAGGTCTTCGAGATGACATGCCAGCTACTGTAGTCTGATTTCTATGGAACAATGTTTGCCAGAAGTTTTTCCATGTTTCCTGAACACATGGTCTCTGTTCTCTTTGAGGATGGCAAAGTAGTACGTTAGCCTGAGAAAAATCCTAAAACAGCTGTTCTCAGCTGGGTGAGAGGTACGACTTCCTTGCTCTATCTCAAGCAGAGGTCTTCTGACAAATGGGAAAAATGGAATAGGGATTTATAACTACTTTGGGGAAAGGAAACAGAGGCTTGATATGAGCAGTGTTGAGAAGCAGTGCTTTAAGCACACATTCCTCTTTTTCCTTGTTGCTCAGCCACTTCTACCAGGCTCCACATGACTGACACTGGCCCATGGTCCGTGTGCTTTTGAAACTCCAGCAAAGTTGCATGAATCTAAGAAAAGTGAGGATGAACTCAGAGGGTGCTTTTCTTTCTCAGAAGGCAATGTACGAATGAATACTATTATCCATGATTTAATTATTTGAATATTCTTTGGTGGAGTATTTAACTAGTCATTTTTCTTTCCTTTTTCAGTAGATAAATGTACATTTCATTGTGTACTGCTGAAGGTCACTTTACAATGTAACCAGGTTCTTTTCCTCCTCCGTTCACTCCATTATTTCATGCCTGTCAAGATTTTTCTAAACTTACTAATTTTTCCTAAGTGCCACTCTACATGTTAACTTAAAGATTTAATGAGGACAAAATATGTATGACCAAGTTACCATTTTCAAGCAGAACTTTACACACTACGTTCAGCAGATGCTATGAAAATAGACCACAATACCTGTCAGGGGGTCTAGAGCACTTAACATGATGGGAATAAAAGGCATTACAGCTACACCTCCCAGGAGGAACAGTGAGAGTGAATGCAGCTGCACTCTGAACTGCACAAAAAAAACAAAACACAAAAAAACAACCAACAACAACAACAAAACCCTGTCTACAGTTCAGTAGACCAAAAGTGTTTAAAAGAAACTTTTGATCATTTTTATTAATGTATTCTTTATATTCTGTATTATTTTATATGGTCTTTTTCATAAAGATATTTATGCTCTAATTCAGAACGAGAAATTATGTTAAAACATTGGTTATTTCCCAGACATAGATATTTCAGATGTTACTCATCTTTGCCCACCATAATTCTGGTCCTTGTGGGTGTAGCTAAGACCATTCTGCCATTTTAAGCATGGCTTTTGGCACTACATTGACATACATAAGACATCCTTTGAGATACCGGGAACATTGTGGCTTCTCCCAGACCTACTGGGGAAGAGAGTTTGATTCAGTTGCTTACACTGAAGTATCCACTGCCATCTGAGATGCCCTAGGGTGTCTGGAAGACATTCACTACAACATAGGACCCATGAGAGACTGATGATCATTTGGAACAGTTGCTAGAGGCAGATGGGGATTCCTGGAGGCATCTCAAAAGACCAAGATGTATGACATTGACATAAAGTTACCACTGGGCAAAAGAACTGAGTTCATGGGATTTGTACCATCTAGTTTTAGACACCCGTCAGAGATGCCTATGGTAAGAGACCAGTCTCATTAGACTCCCTACAGCAGAATTAGATTGCCTAAACATAAGTTACTGATGACTTTTCACATATCTTGTGGAAACTGAGACATCTTCCTAGGACTTGCAGAATTGACAAAGGCACTGTGGGACACCCATGTTCCTCCATGGGAACTAGAGGCTAGTCAGGTTGCTTCAGGGCAGATAAAATGGTAAAAGCAGCTACCTTAGGCATCTGAATCCCACCTCTTGTGCAGTAGATGAAAGAAGACATGGCTTGATTCTAGACATGGAAGTTGGGAAACCATTTAAGATGTCTTCAGGGAACTCAGCTGGCCTCCAGCTGCTGATCCTGAAGGCATGTTTTTCCTGTAAGTCTAGTGTCAGATCTACTTGTACACTCTGGCTGGCTTGTCCTTCAATTTGTATTCGGGACTTTTTCTGATGATGATAGGTTATGGATCACACACTTAAATAAAATGAATTAAAAATAAATCAAGAGAAGCAATGAATAAAAAAAAGGAGCAAGGAGGTGGGGCATAATTAAGGCTTAAAATGCCAGTATTTATGGAACAAGTTGTATAATAAAATTTGAGTCTTTTACATTTTGTGAATCTATTGCTTCCCTAACTGGATGTTTCTGATGGTCACTGAAAACTTAAAGCTGTTTAAATTGGACACAAAATGTCACCAAGTGAGAATTCATAATGTACTTAGCCTTGGTGATATGCGTGACACTCAGTTTGTGCAGATTCAAATACAGCTGCCAAATTGGAAGTCTAGAAGTCCTGAAGCCTATTCATCTTGCAACCCGTGCCTGGAAAACTTCAATATGTACCTTTGATGTTTGGAGAAGTGTCATTATGACATACAGTCCACATGACATATCAGCCCATTTTGACTGCTGTTTAAACACTGTACAAGGTGTGAAAGAGTGTAAGATCAAGTCTACTATGTCTATAGCCCTGGCACATTCAAATTAACCTGGAGACATTGCAGAGAAATGAAAAACTGCATAGAATCTCATATTTCATTATCCTAACTGCCAGGAGTGTGCCCTGAAACATTCTATCTCCTGCCTAATAAATGCCCTCAGGAAATATTATTTATTTATGTGATTTTGCAAAGAAAAACATTCTGCAAGTTTATGTGGGATAATTCTGAATATAAGGAAATGCATCAATAAACTTCTAATTAGGGCATTGACATTTTCCCTTTGGGGTGATAGAAATCTATTCACCAGTATTTCAAGACTCGTAATTGTGTCATTAGGATCCCATATAAAATGGGAAAATGAGTAATTAAATGGATGAGAAAACAGAAGCTAGAAAACTTTTTTTCCCCCTAGTGGTAAAATGCTCTTTTGTATTGCAGCATGGGGCTCCAGAAAAGGAAAAAAAAAAAAAAAAGATGGGTAGAGACGCGGATCTTCCTGTTATTGACATATCAGCACACAGGAGATCATGATGATAAATTTCTATCACTGTATCTTGCCTTGAAAGTAAACTGTCTACAATATATGGAGCATGATAATCATGTAAAGTACAACAGACAACACAAGAATATCATGAACAAAAGTTCTTTGGAGAATATCCTTAGTTATCAAATGAGTATTTAGACAAAAAAGCATTTGGAAACTACCTATGAGCATAGTCAAGGGAGGTTTTAAAAAGGTTGCAAAGGATTTCTCAAATCCTAAAAATTTTCTTGTTTCTGATAAGCTACCACCCTGAAGTGGGAAGATGCATATGGTAGGAGACACTTCCACAAGTTTTTCAGAAGAAGAGTATGTGAAAATGATCATGAATGGGCTAAATAAGTACAAAGGGGAAAACAATGGGTTTGAATAGTGCAGCCCTCAGCCTAAGGTAGATTGCACTGAAATAATTTCCGTTAGAAATTATCTCCCCCCATCATCCACACTCAATGTATTACAAGGATCAGAAACTAAGACAAAATGCTGCTAAGTATCTTCCTGTTACTTAACAGATATTCATTTTAACATTAGGGTGAAAACGTTGGGGGATATTACTGCACTTCATGATTATGATGTAGGTAGTGACTTTTTGTCACTTTTTCAATAAAGTGCTGCTTTGTTCTCAGAATGCTCATGAGACAAAAGAGAAAGTTGTCTGCAGGAGTACGGTGCAAGCTTGAGAAAGTCTCTTCTGTCTTTTGTCCACTTGGCTTCCTCCAAGTATCAGAGGGTGCATTCTTCTGGCTTGCCATTTTTTAAAATAGACCTGTAGCTATAATTCGTTACTTGAACTTTATTTTTCCATTCATTTTCAAGCCAATAAGCCTGAAGGCCCAAGTCACACTGTCCTTCGTCCCTGCAAAATCCTTCTCAAGAATTAAATATTAGCATGAATATTCATGACAGTTTAATAGTTTCTCATCCCTGGATGAAGATATATAATATATTGCATCTTTCTCAGAGTGGAGACTCAGAGCTAATTACTGTTCTCTGCTTTATCTTTCAGCCATTAGGTCTGTTGTTGACAGACAGCTTCTTCTGGAGTGACTTGTGACTTGGTTGTTGCTGTGACGTACTCAGGATAAAGACCTTTTGAGTCCTGACCATATTATGTCCCACTCAAGCAGCCTTTTGAAACAAATGCTTCCTCTCAGACACTAAGCAGAGTCAGGATCTTTCCCCGATCTCTGAGTTTCCTTACCCCGCCCCAATACTTCCTTGACAGTGTTTCCAGCCTTCACTGCACTGCTTTGAACATGCCTGTGGCTCCCAAAGCTCAAAGCTATGCTTGTACCAATCATTTCCTACCTTCACGGTTCAGTGGACCCTTGAGAGTTATTCAGCTGCCCAAATGCAGATTTCCAGACAATGGTGCCAAGACCCTGTTGAATGTAGTGGGTAGATCTACATTCACTATAATGGGAGCTTAGATAAACGGCTTACGTGTAGACACCTACACCTCACTGTATCTGGAGCTAAACACCATTCATTGTACGTCTCTGAATGCATAAGCCAAAATCACAAAGGCCACTTGCTGCCATATTGTACAGCAAGCCAATATCTCATTTGCTATGTGAACAAGGGACGGCAAAGACCTCAGCTGGATGGGATTCAGTCACCTAAACACAGGCATGAAGTGTGTCTTCCAGTGCTGCAGTGTACCTTGTCTGTCCCCTAGCTGCCAGGCCAGCACGGTGTGTCCTTCTGTAAGACCACTGTCAAGTGGGTATCTTGGATGTGCTAGGGCATTTTGTGTGGCAGTAGGTACCTATTCATGGCAAATGTCCTTCTGAACCCTCTACTGTTCTTGTCTTTCCAAAGGTCCTGAGGAAGAGTAACATTCACCTTACCTTGCTTCAGTCGTATAATTAGCATTCAGGGCTTGATTCAGCTCTAACAGAAAAAGTAGAGGCGACCAGTGCCCTTTAAGATGTTGTAGGGTAAACCTGAGATATCACTATAACACTTGAAGATACAGTCTAACACCTACATGTGTCCTTGTCTACAGCATCTGGAAACTGGGAGGGGTTCTCTAAAGCATCTCAAACAGCCCTAAGCAACTACATCCCATCCTTTGCCTCGGCTGGCTACCAGTGCTTCCATGGAGTAACACAGAAACCGCTGGGAGATTCAGAATCATAGAATTACAGAATCACAGAGTGGCTGAGGTTGGAGGGCACCTCTGGAGGTCACCTGTTCCAACCCCCACGCTCAAGCAGGGCCGCCAAGAGCTGGTTGCCCAGGACCCTCTCCAGATGGCTTTTGAATACCTCCAAGGATGAAGACTCCACAACCTCCCCAGGCAACCTGTGCCAGTGCTCAGTCACCCTCACAATGAAAAAAGTGTTTCCTCATGTTCAGAGGGAACCTCCTGTGTTTCAGTTTGTGCCCATCGCCTCTGGCCCTGTCACTGGGCACCACTGAAGATGGCCTGGCTCTGCCCTCTTTGCATCCTCCCTTCAGCTATTTATATACATTAGTAAGGTCTTCCCTGAGTCTTCTCTTCTCCACGCTGGTCAGTCCCAGCTATTTCAGGCTTCCCTCCTGTAGAACAGAACAGAACAGAACAGAATAGACTAGACTAGACTAGACTAGACTAGACTAGACTAGACTAGACTAGAATAGAATAGAATAGAATAGAATAGAATAGAATAGAATAGAACAGCTCACTAGGAAGGGACCTACAACAATCATCTAGTCCAACTGCCTGACCAATTCAGGGCTGACCAAAAATTAAAGCATGTTATTAAGGCCGTTGTCCAAATGCTTCTTAAATTCTGACAGGCTTGGGGCATCAACCACCTCTCCAGGAAGCCTGTTCCAGTGTCTGACCACCCTCTTGGTAAAGAAATGCTTCCCGATGTCAAGTCTGAACCTCCCCTGATGCAGCTTTGAACCGTTCTCACATGTCCCGGCACTGGATCCCAGGGAGAAGAGCCCAGCACCTCCCTCTCCACGTCCCCTCCTCAGGAAGCTGCAGAGAGCCGTGAGGTCCCCCCTCAGCCTCCTTCTCTCCAAACTAGACAAACCCAGTGTCCATAACCACTCCTCACAGGACGCGCCTTCCAGCCCTTTCACCAGCTTTGTTGCCCTCTTCTGGACAATGTGACATGCTGTAATCCCTTAATACTCTGCGGCCTTTCCAGTATGACCATGTCCTTCTTGTACTGGGGAGCTTAGCACCGGACACAGCACTCCAGGTGCGGCCTCACCAGTGCTGAGCAGAGGGGAAGGATCAACTCCCTCGACCTGCTGGCATTGCTTTGCCTAATGCTGCCCAGGATAACACTCACCTTCTATGCTGCAAGGGCACATCGCTGGCTCCTGTTCAACTGGGTGTCCACCGGAACCCCCAGGCCCTTTTCTGAAAAGCTGATTTCCACCCACTAGCGTATGGTGGTGCCTTGGATTGTTCCTCCTCAGGTGGAGAACTTTGCACTTCTCCTTGTTGAACTCCATGATGTTCCTGTCAACCCATTTCTCCAGCCTGTCAGGGTCCCTCTGGATGGTGCCATGACTGTCTGAAGTACCAGCCACTCCTCCTGGGTTTGTGTCATGTGCAGTCTTGCTGAGGGTACACTCTACCCCATCATCCGGGTCATTAACGAAAATGTTAAACAGGACTGGGCCCAGTATTGACCCCTGGAGTACACTGCTAGTTACTGGCCTCCAACTAGACTTTCTGCCACTGATCATTCTGCTTGGATAAGCATTTTAGGATGAGATGAAATGCCCCCTGAAGTGGCCAGTCTCTATCCACGGCCATGAAAGGAGGGCAGAGTGACAGAAAAAAACCCCTTAAGCTAAATAGCTACAACATGGCTCAGGATAGACGAGCAACTCCCAAGTCTGTGTGTCCACAAGTACGTTGCCATGTGAGTGTACATGTCTTCAAACCATCAGTGACTGACTGAATACACTGGTTTAGCACGATGGAACATATTGTTGGAGACCAGCTAATAAACAGAGAATTATAAGTTGTTCCTGATCTTATATTACCACTATTAATTTTCAGTTTTCTCTCAGATTGAAACTCTGTCTTAGGCATTTTTCCCCATTTTTCTGAAGTGGGTCCTATGTCACTGTAGTCTGCTTTTGTTGTGAACTCTTCAAGAAATGATTTTTCCATTCATCCAAGTGTGAAGTTCTTACGAGGTATCATCTGTTAGTTTCATCAGTGCTGTTTATTTTCTTCTCCAGCTCCTACCCGACCAAATAATTAGCCCTCAAGATACTGTGCTACTTAACGTTCCTTTTTCAAATAGTGTTTAGTTAGCTTGCTTTCTACATGATAGCACAATCACATGGATTGTGAGTCCTGAGAGTGTGAATACATTTTAAAGAATAAAGTTTAATGAAATGCAGTAGGAAGCATGCATGAGTCAGATCCACATATCTACTGCATTTCCCTACTTAGATTTTTCAGTTTGTCAAAAAAAACCAAGTCTGCCTGATAAATGTGCTTATAAACTCACGCTCTGCACTGTAGCATGCTTTGAGGGCCTCATTCACCTCCATGTTATTGCACATCGGCCGACTGAAGCAACATAATTAGAAATCGGGCCTGCTAGTCCTCATTTAGTTCCAGTAATTTGTTAGGCATTGTTTCTATTTCAAAATATCAGTTTGGCATTTGGGAGAATGAGAAACTGGCACTGCAGTGTCAGGCAATAGTTCTGAAGATTGCAGATATCCTGCAATATCCTCAGCTGGTGTAAGTCGGTCTTGCCCCAGGAGAGCCTATGAAGCTAAAGTGATTTGTTTCAGATGATGTTTGGCCTATGAAATACATTTTTGATCTGATAATGAACAGCCGCGGTACCCAAGAGCACACGACATTAGGCCTCTTTCTCCTGCAGATATATCAGGTATGCAATAAGCAGTTTCTAAGAAAAAAACATTGCTTGCCGTATGTTGATTTACAGTTCCTGTCAACAGGATTATCGTCATGAAGACGGCAAACTGGATTGGTCCCTATGGGTATCTACTGGTAATTCTGTCTTGAACATCCTTAGCTACCTTTATGAGTGCCACACATAAACTGTGCTCGGCTTTTCTGCTCCTGATTTTCTGCAAATGTTGCATGCGAGATGCTAAAATCAATTTCATTCTTAGTTCTATTCAACTTCTCTGAGTATTTTTGAGGTGGGACAGGAGATGTCATCAGTTCCTTCAAGGGGAGAAACATTTTAGCTGGTGAAAATATCCAATTTTTCCCTTCGTCTTCTCCAAAATGCAATTTAAAGTACTAATGCGATTTCAAAGCATTATTTCAATGACTTTTCTTGTGACCTTCACTTCTTTACTCCATTTGTGTGCTAAGTAGGGACATATGTAAATTCTCCTGTGGGAAAACAATTTTAACAGATGGGAAGTCTGTTTGAAAATTAGGAGGCCGGAGGGCTGGATGCAGCCGCAATACGTGGCATAGGAAGGGAGGATCTCTCTTCAGCGTTTCCTTGAACGTACCTTAGGCTCAGGATGAAGCAAGGCAATGGGAGGGGAAAGGGGTAGAATACAACCCCAGACATCCGCACATGGACGTGTATTTACAGCATAACACACGTTCACTGTGAATCCACAGCGCTAATCTTGATCCCTTCTCCCTCATGAAAAAAATGCCATCCATCAATCACATGCAAACCATTGTTCCTTAATACTTCTGGGTATTACAGTTTCTCTGGTTGGTCCTGCCATGATAAAGGGAGGGGAAAATGTTGCTGCCAGGGATGTTTTTAGCCAGAGCTGCTGGTGATCTCACACCAAAACAGGGAAGGATTTTTATTAGTCAGGGAAGAGAGTTTTGCACTCCCAAAGGCCACCATCTCAATGACACTGGCTGGCTCCCCTCACCCCCTTTGCACTGTGATTGTGGCCCCATCTTCTCCTTGGGTGGAATATGTTCCTGATCGGCACAAGCAACCTGCACTTCTAACATCACGTTTCAAAGAGCAGCTCTATTCTGAAAAGTAACTATGTAAAAATGTCACCTTCTAACTCATCAGATTTGTCACTTTAATGTGTTCAGAAGCAGATCTGTTCACTTTAATGACAAAAGTAAGTTTTTTACTACTTTTTGCCTGTGTTAACTCTATGGAGCCAATACTGCTAAAACATTGGACAAGATTTTATTTCTTCTCAGCTGTGCAAGAATTATTTATTAACATTCAGTAATGAAGCCAATTGCCAATTCTAATTTGCAATTTCTAATTACATTCTCAGATGCACAAAGCCACTGGAAGCAGTTGATGAAGAAATTTCAGGGTAAGATTTATTTACAGACAATGATGTTCTTAAGGAAGTCATGATTTGATTGGTGTAAGTTATGATAAAGTGGGAAAAAGGAGACTAGCTTTCCAGAGTTAGGTTAGATCTACAAGGCTGATAACTGTAATAAATTTTCGTCAGTAGAACATTGGGAAGACCTTAAGATATAGGATGGAGGACTATCATAGCACTTCACACTTTTAGTGATATTCTTTTCAGAAGAATTGAAACAGCCTTGTATTTTAAGTGACACACTGAGATGTCCATGTGAACAGGGAATGTGAACTGGTGCTTTCCTCTGGGGATTAGAGTTGGGGCGAAGTTTCAGATTTCACAATCAGGTTGAGTCTTGCCTTCTCTGTGCAACATGATGTCTTTTTTTCTGAAGGTCTTTCCAAACCTCTCTTTCTTCCCTGCTCCTTTCGGTGAGCTCACAAGGATATACACATTGTCATGGAGCAGCTGGAAACCAGTGACACCTCTGGCACTGTTTTTCCTGCTCTGCCCACTGTCCTAGCAACTTCCCTTCAGTTAATGCATTAGGAAAACCTGAGGGGCTCAGAACAGGTGAATGGTGACGCAAGTTTGCAAGACATAAATACAGGGAAGAATTCCTTTGATGGGGCAGGACGACTGAAAACTAACAGGAGACTGCAAGGAGTAACAGGTGGGAGAGGGCTGGCTGAACACGATAAACCCCAGGCTCGCACATCCTTATCTCCCTTAAATCTCTGTGCCTAGTACTCACTGGCCAGCTTTGGGCTTTAAGAGGCCTTTGGATTCTGAAACAAAGCCCCAAAAATACTGTTTGTACTATTTCTTTGTAATGCCTGTGGACATTCATAATAAAAGGTACCATAAATATTTCAGTTTTTAGATACTTCTGTCCTTTCTATAAAGATATAAAAAAACCCTCTCTCTGGAAAGATCAGGATTGTGAGTAGTAAACAAATGCTTTAATTGACGACTTTGGGCCCACTGATACTCTCCTAATGCTGGCATGGTTGTATTTTGTTGTAAAACAGAAGTCTGGGCAAAATTGTATTTACACTGGGGAAGAATCTTTCTTCTCACATGCAGTATGGCTTTCCTGTCTCCATTCAACATTTTCCTGGCACTAAGCTGTGATCACCCTTTGAATCACATCAGCACATAAAGATAGGAACACTGCAAAGTAACTCAATGTTATTAAAAAAAATCCTACTGTCCGAAAGTCCCATTTATTTTCATCTTACATTTTTATATCCAATATTATTTTAATGCCACTTTTATTAAAGTGTCAACCAAGAGATGCTGTAATCAAGTGATTGTCACGTCCTTTTTCATGATGCTCTCTGTTTGCCATTTTAACAGTAATAAAGTTATTCTCTACAAAAAGTCAGCATATGGGAAGATCTTCATTTTGTAGAGGGAGTTCTTTTCCCCTGCTTAGAAAAGGGACTCTTTTCTGAGGTTTTGGAGCTCCAAGCAACCCCAAAAGTGACACAATTACAATGATCTTCTGTACTTGTAGAATATAAAAGTAATTTGATTCATAATCCCTTTCACTTTGATGAAGCCACTGGGAAGTGCTGTTCAGTGGGAATCGTAACTCAGGTAGTTAAAGACAGAGAATGTGGGAGACTGGACTAGCACAAAGAAAAGAGGGCATAGTAGTCTCATACTGAATGAGAAAGGGCCCTTTGCTGAATTTGATTCTCACCATGACTTGGGGTTAGGCATCTGCTTAGTCTTGCAGCGGCATGGCTTGAAGCAGAGCCCAGGAGACCACGGGTATCTTTCCATTTAATTCTACGGGTGATGGATTACATTCTCATCGACCACAGGGTGTGATTTATTAGGGGTACAGAATTTTTACAACCCCAGGTTTGTACATTCATTACTTGAACTACATGAGCAAGGAAAATAACACTGCTCTGTTTACAGCTATTACAAAGTAGAAATGGGCAGACCTTGAAAAACTGTCCATATCTCCCTCCTTGTCCACATAAAGAAAGTTTCTTCTAGGTTTCTAGACAGAACTCTTCTTTCCATGTATTATAGCTGACTGGAAAGACTTTCCAGGACATACAAATGAAACCTTCATTCCTAACCTTTTTTTGCTGATTATGTGATTTTGGTGTTAATGGTTTCTGTCAGCTAAAATGTAGCAGTCACTTTAAACCAATGTTAGAAACATTTTTATTTTAAAAAAGAAAAGACAAATATCATGCAATTGTTCACAAATGTTGAGAATATCAATAACCCTGGAAGTCAGGGTCTTCTCTTTTGATCTCCGGGCACACTCATGACCAGGTGATAAAACGAATTTTCACGTTTTCTTTTCTTCCGGCCCAGAGCTCTTACACTTGTGAATGAAAATGGCCCAGCTTTACCAGTGAAGAGGGATGGTGCTTCACTCTCTGCTGTCCTGGAAATTGTGGATTTCTTTGAGATGCCCAGTTTTCACAAGTTGTGAGGGCTATGTATGAGCTGCCTTGGTTACTTTTCTAGAGCTCTTCCAAGCCCATGACTTTTTGCAACACAGACATTCGGAACAGCCAAAAGGGACAATGAGTAACACCAGCAAAAAAAGAAGTGTTCAAACCCTTGCACTGTTTCTAATCCCTGCCCCCTTGGCAGCACAGCCATTTCATGCAGGGCTTTTGACACTGGTATAAGGACTGTGAGAGTGTTTATAGAGACACAAGGGAGCCAGTCTTCAAAACTACTCAACAAAAGTCCAATTAAATTTCTTGACAGCTGTTAAACCAGCTCAGAACAATTTTGAATACACTTCTCATTCATTTGGGAATCAACTGATATAATGATGAAGAAAATGTAACAACACATTTGTTTTCCAAGCCATGTTTTTAACAGCAAATGACAAAGCCAGGCAACAGTGTTCCTGTTGCATGAATTGATGAGAATTAGGTGTTTATGGCAGGTGACAAAGCAGAAAGAGTACAAGCTTCATTTCCCACAGACTTGGCTGGGCCTGCAAGGCTAAATATCAAATTGTTTTCATTCAATCAACATCCAGCAGCAGTCAGAAATTGAATTTTACAAAAGATATCTTTGGAGTCTATCAGCTTTAGGAACCCTCAAGTGCCACATTTAGAAGGTAACCACAGGAAGGAAATCTGGCAAAAAAAAGAAAAGGATAAGGCAAGTCATCTCCTTAAGCTGGAGATATTTATATTTATTGGCTTAATTGGATACATCCTTATTACATTAATTAATGTAAAATCATTAAGAAGTTCTATCAATTCTAATGGAATTCTGGCACCTTCAGAAAAAAAACCAAACAAAACTAAACCCTTTTTTACATACATAATGCTACATGTGCCTTTCTGGCTACATATCCCCGTATTTTAGCTACGTACTTCTCTACTACCTCTTCTGCCAACTATGTCTTTATTAACATCAGACCACATAACCAATTTTTATGATTACAACCAAAAGGGCGTAGTGCGACAAGTGGACCGGGTAGGTGAGTGTATCACTTCCATGGAGATGAGAAGACCAAAGGAAACATTTCTATTTCTGGCATGGACCACATCACGAAATGTTTGGCTGCATCATTCGTTCTAATGCCCCAACAACTGCTTTACTTCTTCATTTAGAAGAAGAGGAAGAAATCTGTCCTTATAACTCTCTTTGCCATAAGGCTTTCTTGTCCTTCTCATGACTGCCTCTGCCAGTTGCTCTGCCTGAGGCTGGGAGGCCAGCTGGGACCTCACCTGGGGATGGGCTGTCCAAAGATCTGGCTTCCCGTTCTATCGCTAATCCAGGAGGCAGGTATATCCCTGCAGTTTCAGATACAGAAAGGCTGCCAAAACCTGAAATTAACCCAATAACCAGGCCCCTAGTCAATGACCTTCTTCTGAAACACCCTCCTTATGCAAAGCAGCAGCCAGCTGTGAGTCTTAGTGGGACTCTGGAGGTGCCACCTCCTGTGACTGCAGAGAGGTCAATTAAGGGGTGGGGATGGAGTTCTCCACTCCAGTTTTGCTTTGGAAAAGCTCTTGTGCAGAAAATAGTTTGAGAATAACACTAGATAAAGCAGAGGGTTTGACGAGGTGAACTTTAGAAAGGCAGTTTGATTGGAAGGTAAACTTTATGTGGTCTTTTTTTCAATGTGAACTTTAGGAGAACAGCAAAAGGACTGGAAACTGTATTTCTCTCTGTGGATTATAAGTAAAGCGTATATTTATATATAAAAATACAAGCCATGAGTATTTTCCAGTGATGCCTCCATCTTATTCTAGTACTCCATTTCTGTCTCTGAGAAAGCCCTTAAGCAGTCACGCACATTTGAATATTTGCCTCTCTACTGTGATTCTCAATAAAGATACAAATTAGTGTCAATGGTGATGTTTTTTCATAGTGTAGGCACCTGTCCACTAGAAACTGGACTGAAACCAGCAGATAGTAGTCATGATCTCCAGCAACTTCAGTGCTGGGCAGTATTCAAGTCAGTGACACAGAACGAAAAGCTCAATCACCCATTACCAATCACCCAAAACGTACAGTCTCCCTGAATATACTTAATTCTTCAACACTGATTAAAATAGCTTCATTAAAAAATGTATTCAAGGGCCCTGGAGTTTTAGCCTCTGATGCTTTTTATGTAGGCCAAAGAGTACTTGTTCTACAGAATTGAAGGAGGATTAATCAGCAAATTGGCTGCAACTTCCTTCAGAAACAGAATGCTGATTTTTAACTACTGTATTTTAATGGTATCTCTGAGCCTGAGACTTGATTTTATGGAGCATGTGACTCATGTTCTCTTATAACTTTGAATTATGCATTTTATCTTTTCTTTTGATTTTAGTCTTTAGCCACAAAGAGCTCAGTCACTCCCAAATAAAACCAGCTGGCATGTTTCTAAGGCTCTTCTGGCTGGTTTCATCTCACATTATTCATCAGGACTCAGAAACCCAGAGTGCAGCCCTGGACTGAGTACTTGTGCCTGCCTAAGCACCTCTCATAGTCTCGCCAACTGCCCTGCAAAGTCAACTGCTTCAGAGTCTCTCACTTTCTCGCTCCAGTTTTTGCTTCACTTTTGAGATTTCAGAAGCCTTGCTTTCACCGCAGAGTGGAATGGCAGTATTTTTTGAATGCTTATCCACCAGGAAATCTATCTGCTGATCGACTATGCTGCCTCTTTGTGCTGCCCCACTGGTGCACAAAAAGCAGTTGTGACCCAGAGTAGGATTACATGCAAATCTCTGGCAGACAAATTGCTCCGATATTTTAGTTGCCCAACTTACTCCCCTTTCTTGCTATTTATAGGACCAGAGGATAGCTCAGTTTGCAAGGGACTTCATATTTCTAGCACAGCCTCCTGCCCTTAGCAGGGTCAGCTTCAAGCTCAGCGTCCTGCCACCACACACCACTTTGAAGAGTCTGGCTCCATCCTTGCTGTAGGTGCTGGGAGGCTGCGGTTGGGTACCCCCAAAGCTGTGTCTTCTCCAGGCTGAACAAGTCCAGGTGCCTCAGCTTCTCCGCATAAGGCACGTGCTCCTCCCTCTCCCATTGTAGTGGCCTCTACTCAACTCCCTCCAGTTTGTAGATGTGTTTCTTCAACTGGGGAGCCTCACTGTTGTCAGGCCCGCTGCTGGCTCATGCCCCGCTCACCACCTACCAGACCCAAAGAGCACCTACAGCAGAGCTGCCCCACACCAGAGCCAGTCCACCCCCAGCCCACATTGCTGCCATCGGTTCTCCCTGCCTAGGGGCCAGGACTTTGCATTTTTCCTTATGGAATTTTGTGAGGTTGCTGTCGGCTGTTCCTCCAGGCTGCCCAGGTCTCTCTGAACACAGCCCTGCCCTCGAGCACGTTGAGTGCACCCGCATTTCGGTGTCAGCTGCAAAACTTCCTCCAGTGCCTCTAGGCAGTCTCGTCTTCTCTCTTTTCACCACCTCCTTTTTCCTAGATCCCATTTGTTTTTATCGTAACTGCTTGCTAAGCACAAGGTAAATTGCACTCTGCTCTGCTGTTAGAGCTGGCAAGCAGAAGTCTCCCAGTTTTAATCCAGATCACACTCCTTTTTACGCAGTCCTTTCTCATTCATAACATCCAACCACATGGACCTGGAGAATGTAAATTTCCTCACTGCTGCAACAAGACGTTTTTTTAACAGCATTGTAAAACCTTAACCAAAGCTTACAGCAGCAGGGAATGCAACAGTGTACTTTTGTAATGCATCAGCAAGACCAAATGCCAGCTCTTTCAGTGCCAGCTGATTAGCCTAATCTCAGGCAAACCAGCTAGTAAACTGTGCTATGAGAGCATTTCCAAACTGGAGTCCTTTCTCCGATATGCAAATAGTTCTTAAAAACTTCCAAAATGCTATTTTTATTTTACTGAGTAGATTTTTTTAGTCATAAGCAGGCTTTTGTAATGTTCATTAATACATATTTTAAATATTTATAGTTCCCAGATCACCGTGGTTCACAGGTTCTGACAATTTTAAAGCAAGACATGGTCATCCTATATTTGCTTTGGTTTTCTGGTTTATCGTACCAATTAAAGCATCATTAATTTTAAACACATTAATATATGCAAAGCTCCCTGTATATGCAAAACTCAAAGCTCAATTACTGTTCCACATTTTGCTGTTTCCCTGTGGAAAAAAAATAGGGTAGGGGGTCACTTTGTTCTAAACATACACAGAGAGTGTATTTTACAGCTCAAATATATGTCAGCAAGTATTTATGTATCAGAATAAGATAACACCAAATAGATGATACTAAAAATGTCAGTGAAAACATTAAAATGGAAATACACCTCCTATTTGTTTGTCAGCCAAATACTAAACTTGGACTAATGTTTTTTCTTTGCCAACCCTGTCTGGTTTTTTCAAGCCTGTGATTAGCATTAAAGAGAAAATCATGTGTTCTGTGTGCCTGTAAATATTCACACATCCCATTTCCCTCAGCTGCTCTTTTGTCCCCTGACTGAGATATATGGATGTTCACCTGAAAAGCAAATGCCTGACTGTCATTACTCATGTCTGAATGCCAGCTCCAGAGCAAGGAGAAGCCAAGGCTCTTGAAATAAGCAACAGCCAGGGAAAGTTTCGACAAGCATCCAAGAATTGTACCTCTGACAGTGGCCTCTTGATGACAAGACTGTTCCCTTCCAGAAGGCACCAACTGAAGAGGGAGATCAGTGTCTCACTCGGGATCTGTCTGTGTCCTTTCTCCAGACACCACTTATCAGTTGTACCCCCAATGTCCAAAACAAGACTAAAAAGATAACAATATCAAACAAAGGATACTAAGGACAGCAGTGAAAGTATTACATAGAAATACAATTCCTATTTATATGTCAGCCCCATACAGAACCAGGTCTACTGCCTCTTCTTTCCAAGAATCACTCGACATCATACATGTTTGGAGATCTCTGGGGTAATCAACTTGTTGGATGCTCTCTCCCTGTGTTCTCCAGGGAATAAGGAATGGCAGGCTAACAAATTTTTTAGCTGAGGACATCTTATTTGAGCATATCTAGCTTCTCAAGCCTTCACTCACTACTTCAGGTTGGAAAAAGTTAGGATTATTGACCCTAGATGTCTATAGGACTCCCAGGCAGTTCCACCAGCTAGAGACAAGTTGGGAAATGGGATGGCAGCGGCCATCATCTTTCTCTTTGAACCTTACCTTCACCATAGCTAGGCAGTGCTGCATGTTGACTGTGCCACTTACTGAGCAGATGTCTGTGATGATAATAATCCTCCGTGCCTTGCTTTTTTTCAGAACAAATGTTGAAATCCATCAGACAGCTTTATTTCAATATGCAAGGGCCTCACTTGTGCATTGCTAAAGCGCACATCTAGAGTGGTAAAACCACAATTTGCACTGAAAGCGAACACACCTAAATTAAGGTGAAGGTCCTCAGATGCTGTCCCGATTGATATTACAGCAGTACATATACAAATGAATAGACATAAATATTTAAGCTAGGTTCTGTACAAAAACAACCCTACAGAAAAAAAGAAGAGATCTTAAGCTCCTAGCAGCTCAGAACAGAACTGTTTCATATGCTGACAGGATTTGCTCTTGCTGTGAGTAGTTAGTTCACTATAGAGGAAAACAGTGCCATTAGTGTGAGAAAACTTACTAAGAAAGTCATTTAATGCCCTGTGAGTTAGTTAACCCTTGTGTAAAATCAGCCAAAAGATACAGATTACCTCACAGAAAAGCTGTTAGGTGTAATTTATGTTTGCCAGGCTTTTTAAGACACGTACAAGAGCATACTTGAGAAACTATTGTCACTGAATTATCAAAATCATGTTTTCGGTGGAGGGTCATATGAGATGTGAAAACACTTTCAGTTATGTAATTCAGAATGACAATTTTTAGGATCTTTTAGGACCTTCTGTCTTCAATACCAAAGAACTTGATCACCAACAGTATGTATTAAAGTTAACTGCAAAAATGGTTCTGTGACATAGAGAAGGTATTTTATCTCGGTTTTATAAATGGGAGTCTGTCTTGAAGACAAACAGACATAAACCTTGCTGTGGCACACACGGGAGGCAAAGGCAGAACAGGGAACAGAAATTTAGGGTGGAAGTCATGCCAGCACTTCAAACATCAAATATCCAGTCTAAAATAATCTCTGAGAGAGCAAGAGAGACATCTCCTGAGCACAGTACATCCCATGCTAAGCGAGATGGCTGGGGCACGCTGCCCTCTGAAGATGTCTCTCCCCACTGGTCCGGACCAGAGCTCAGCCAGCCCCATCAGGCAGCCTTTGGACAGCTGAAGCCTGAAGTCTCACCTTTAGTACTGCTGCCTCCAAGGTGACCATGGGAGCACCTACCCATTGGGCTGCCTTGCTTGTGCAACCTCGGTCATTTCTCCAGGCAGTTTATTTCAAAAAAAAAAAAGCAGCAGTAACCACATCACAACGGGCCATTGTGTTCCTTTTTTAAACCAAACCTCTTTTGCTAATCAGGATACAATATACCATTTCACAGAAGAAGCAAATGTTCTTGAGCGTAACCAAAATAAAATGTCTTGCTCTGGCAGGAAAGCTACCAGGTTAGACCACTCTGCTCTGCAGTCTCCTCCAGGGAGACCTTCAGCATTCACTCTGCATTTATTTTTAGGGGACCGGCTGTGCTAGCCACGAGGGAAGACCAGCACTGAAATTGCAAACCACATACAACACACAACTCTGTTCCCACACAGAGAAGACTCTTCAGTAAAGTCAAAATATTGTTGGTTCAGTTGCATCAGCTTTTCTCTGGCTCATGCCGTGAGTCCTGAAGGGAGACAAGGAGTCATGCTGTTCTGCTTACTCATGCAAAGGAAACTAAAATCTGTTATGAAATAATAAATGCAGTATGAAAGACCTAATGCCAGTCTAATCACTCTGCAAATCTTGATCTTAAGTGGCAAAAATGCCTGTGCTGCTCAGTGACAAAACCCAACACTGAAGCCAAGCGGGGATGAGAAATAGAAATGCTTTAACACGCCTTGTTTCTCCCTTCTGTTCCAAAGTCTGGGTTCCAAAAACTGGCTCATGTCTGCATTAGTAAGACATGACATGCAATAGGAGGGAATCTGCAGAGTGGGACAGCTAGTGCTAAGGATCTGCATGTCACACTGTCCCCATTTCAGGGAGCAGTACTTCAGGTACCTCCAGTCTTGTCCCATGGACTCAAAGCCCACAACTGGCTGGAACACACTACAGGCTCTCCTAAAGACCATCATTTTGTTGAGTTCAACCAAGGGCATTCCAGCTTGCATGCTCTGAGACTGCTCCATGACCCAGAGCGAGGTACACAGGGACAAATGGGAGATTTTCCTCAAAACATATCCTCAGTCTGCAATAAAGCACTGACCTACATTCACTAGGCATTGTTTTTCAGGACTTGCTGGCAAACAAAAACTGCATGACTGGGCAGTTGACTCTCTGTGGCTCAGTCTATACTACTGAAATTAGATTGCTAAAGCCACCTAACAAACATGCAGCTCATACCGGAAAAAAGGAACTATTTTATAGGCAGCATTACACCGTATTTCTAAACACCAGCCTTTATATTGGCATCTTTTACCAGGATAAACTGCCTACAAGATTTGCATTTTCCACACTCCGCGCTAATATAGCTACTTTAGCAAGAATTTTTCCTTTGACATTTCATAAACTCTATGAAGTCTACACCATTCTGAAGCAAGGAAAAAAAAAAACAAAAAAACAAAAAAACAAAACCAGGAAGGACCTAAACCTTCCCCTGGCTGACCAGAATGCTTTTCATAAGCACATTTGATTCCAGCAAAACAAACCTGACCTTACACATGGAACGCCTGCTCCGTGCCAGTCTTAGCTGCACTAATCGGATATTTGTGTGAGCTAGAATCTGCTTCGAGTAATGCTTAAATAATCATGGAAAGAATGTGGCACAACTGTGAGAAACCTTTAATCCCCTTCCCGCCCCCCCCACCCCCAGCCACCAAACGCAGGTGCACACAATAACACTGTGCAAAACTTTAAACACATCTTTCTTTTGACCTTTTGTGCTCTTCAGCTCCTTTTGGTGTATAACTGATTCCCTGTGTCACATTATATATGAATTAACTTCATGGTCTTCATAGCATCAGGTTACCAGAGCAGCAGACAAGAAGTCTGTTTTGCTATTTGAGGTCTGGATGCAATAAAAGATACGGGTACTTGAAAATAAAGCCTGCGAGGCCTCTGCCAGGGCTCCTGGCTCTTGGGGTGAAACCCAGAGCTGAGATTTGGCTTCAAAAGGGTAGTTATAAAAGACACATGATAGCTTCAGCAGTAGTCATCTAAGTCTTCCCATTAGGAAACACCCAGCAGAGTGGGAGGTCTTAAACCCTGTCCATCAACAGAGTTTAACAGAGGCAAGACTGAAGGAATATACCTTCATATATATGTTCATATATATACATGCATACACACATATATATGCATGCATACAGTCTGGATCCACAGCACAGTCCTGCTCACTGGACGGAAAGCCTACAGGCAGTCTTTGCAAGGGTGGAGACAGTCCCTTCTTTGCAGTAAGCAGAGTTGAAAGTGTTACGGTGGTGATGTAGAAAGTAGGAAACCAAGCCCGCTTCCTTCTTCAGCTTGTGTGGTTGCAAACAACACCTTCTAGTAGCTTAGCCTAAGTCTACAAGCAAGAAACCGAATCTGGATGTGGTCAGCGTCCATGCCTCTCTTGACTCTATCACACTACGTAGCAAAGCTCTTCAGACTGGGCAAAATCAGAGAGTGTGCGCGTTTCACAAAGTGTGGTACTCGGGGCACTTACTTGCAAAACAGAAGACTCAGGCTCTGATACTAATATCCGGGATCCTTTCTGGGGGTTTATCCAAATGGATAAACAGCCGGACACCTGGTACCACATCCGCCCTGCCCTCCAGAAGGGACCATCATTACAGAGGAAGACAGACCCCTGTTCCTGTCCTTCTGGCTCCTGAAGCTTGCATTTTTGTCCCTACAGGTCCCAGCACAACGTCCTTGCCCACCACCTGCAGAGCCACACAGTGCTCTGCTGGAGTTAAGGCAGAGCCGAACTTGCTGAGTGGGAGCGCTGGAGGTCCTGGTGTCCCGAGAGACTGCGCCAGCCGTCACCGTGCAGAGGAGGACCTTCCTTCATCAGCTGCGTCTTTGAAAGCAAATTGCCAAGTTTTCTGGGAGAAATAAACAGCTGGATGCTCAGTTCAGGCTACGCAGTGGCATTTCCAGCCTTGCACTGGAGCGTAACTTTGGGCACTTGAGAACATTTTGTCGCTAAAACTCAGATCTTTCAGCTGCTTCAGCAAGCTAGGCACCATGGGGAGCCAAAGAAGAAGTGCTCTCTTGTACCAAATTACATGTAGCCTGCATCCAAAGTTCTTAAATACTGTTTTGTTCTCAAAGTCCTTGAATGTGAAACCGGGCAGAGAGTAGCAGCATGAGACTTTTGCAGTCATCATTCAGGAACTTCTCAACTGTGCCTTGATCCTGTTTTAACGATAATGTCCTGTTCCAGACCCAGCCTAAATACTGCTGAGACAAGTCCCCAGCAGGAAGGCCCGAAAAATTGATCCCAGGCTGTAGTCATCAGCCATCAGCTTCTGGAATATATGGATGCAGCTCACACAGGTTCCAGGTGTTTCCGACCTAGTGACACGAGCACATCTGGATATGGGGATGACAGCTCTCTAGTTACTGCATTAAATCTGGCTGGCTGGTTACTTGGACAGAATAAAAGCGTGATGTTGGTAATGCGATAGAGTGCTTTAAAACTGGAGCTGTGAGTAGAGCTATAGAGGTGATTCTTTGCTTGCTGCCCTACCTTCACCACACTTTTATTTTTTCCAGTTGCCTCTAATCTTGGCCCTGAGTCCGGTTCCTCTTTTGGCTGTCACTGCGACAGTTGAACTACACTCAGGGGGTCAGGCTAGACTGCCAGACTGTCTGGCATTGATGCTCTTTGGAGAACTGTATCTGGCCCTTTCTCCGTTGGAGGGACTAGGATGCTCTTCAAAATGCTGTGGTACTGCGTTTTCAGAGAGGGAATCCCCGCATGGCTTCTGAACAGTTCCACTTAATGATGCGCCACAGCGCAACTTGATGACAAGCTTAATAAATTCCTCCAGGGCCAAAAGTCCAGTGGTACTGAGCACATACAGAAGTTTATTTGAAATTTTGCATCTTTGTACAGTGCAGATGGCGAACACGTGGGCAGTTACCCAAATTCGTCACCCCGTTGATCTCAGAGCTCTACTCGAGTCTGGCAGAGACATCACCTGGAATGGCTTCACTTAGGGTTTCTGCAGTCGTCTGTTGCTGAATGACCAGCTTGGAGAACTGGGTTTCATATTTGGAAGGGTCAAGGCCTGAACTGGCAGCACACACTTGACTACAGATTTGACTAATCAAATTCCTACCTGCTTTATGGGGGAAAAAGTGCACCTCGCATATTGTTCCAGTCCTTTTAAAAAGGCAGAAGTGAAAAGGGGGTGCTTCAGACCATGGCACCATCCTTTTTCTTCCCTTAAAACTAAGGGCTGGTTGAAGCATGGTGGAATCACCCCTCATTCTGAAGGAGCGCATGCATCATTTCGGAGGCATCTGTGATAATCAGGCAGCAGAGGCCACTTACACATGGGAGTTTCCATAGTTCTCCACAAGCAAGGAACAAGCCCATTACAGCTGTCCTCTGCAAAGCCCTTTGCAAAAATCGTGGAAGAGAGACAGGTTAATATGAAGATATCCTTAAACAACCCTCTGATATGGCCAGTGGGAGACAGCCTGGTCTGTGTACCTCACAAAGATACGCTGTTAGGTGAGTGAAATGCATTCAAGAAGGTAGCTGGAATAAGCTAGTTTTAAAATACCTGATATTGTTCATTCTACTAATTTTATATGCAAAGTAAAATGATTTTAAATGAGTTTCTGATGAAAGAATAAAGTTATAAATAAAACTTAGAACCAAACGGTGAATTATAATGATCTACTGAATGAAGAAATCTGCTCGGTACAGCTTATTAATCAAGCAGTTGGAGAAAAACCATTTACCTTGGGTACGTGAAAGTAAAGTGGTCTTCAACAGAATATTAAAGTTCCCGAAGCAGTCTGTACCAAGAGAGCAAACAGACAGAAGAGGCACAAATAAAACCTGCTTTCTCTCTCCACATCTTCCCTTTTTATCCTGGAGAGGATAACAAGTTACCCAGATTTCCCTAAATGTGACATTGGTCATTAACATACCTAGAAACTTTCAGCTGAAAACAACAGCACCTTTTTTTTTTTTGTATGACTTCTCTCGGAAAGACACCTGTCCATGTTGGGCAGAGAAAGCACTTGCATTACAGGAACTGCACTCTAATACCCTTCTGAGTCCCTGGGCAGACAAACTGATCTCTCCTAACTTTAGATATCCAAGCAATTGGCACCAGCATCTGACCTAGCTGAGAGCTCCGTTGGTAGGGAGGGAAACAGGCACTTTTAGAGCATGACTTGGTAGCCACTTCAGGATGAGAGGAAGAGCATCTTAGAAGCTCTTGTTTCTTTCCACTAATCATAAAGAAGCTCTAGATGGTAAACTCAGATGTAGATGTCCACCCTGTAAATGTCCACAGACAGTCACTGAAGTCCACGGTAGGGGAATTGTGGCATGCGTCCCTGAGTGAAGCTGAAAAAAAGATTGTTACTCTTTACGCTCTTATGAGCCCAGAAGTGGATAAACAGAGTTACTAGGCCTCTCCTTCTGCCATTTCCTTCTCTGTACTTCAAGGCCCATATCTTACGAACGTTAGCGCAGGTGGCTGGCTGTCATACTTTGAGTAATCCACTGATTTCAAAGGTAATAGTGCATATGTGCACATTTTAGTGTGATTAAGGCCGACACTCAAGTTATTTCAATATTCCCGTGACAGTTTAATTAGAGAAAATGGCCACTGAATCTGCAGTTTCTATTGAAATGCTAAAATAAGGGTTGGGAAACAAGAAAGAATTTACGTACTCTAAAGGGCTTTTCTGTAGTCTCTATTTACCTTCTCCCATGTAATTTCTATCATCTTTCTCAATAAAGTTAACCTAAATAGCCGTAAAACCAGATTAAACCTCTTATATGGACACTTACTCAGAAAAAAACGCGGCTAAATTCAATTTCATCTACGTCACTTCCAAAGTCCAAAGGAAGTAAATTATAGTGACTGAACGTAAGCTTCTTTTTGCATAATAGTTTTCACTGGCATAGGGGATTAATGTAACTTCAATAATCAATTTCAAAATCACTATATTTAATTCAGATCATTTTCCCTCAGCACCAAAAGGTAGACAGGCTCTAAAAGGTAGTTATTTGCTATAGTGCATAAGCCCTTAAGAATGGGTTAAGAATACTCTTTAAAAAAGTAAAAAAGAGTCAACTTCAGTTGCTGGAGACCTTCAAGATGAAATGTAGCAATTCTCGATCAGCCATTAATGACGGCCAGTATCGTTAGGCATGCAGTCTGCTGACACAACACACAGTTGTGCGATAGCAGAGTGGTGGAAAACATCACTCTTGAAGCAGCATGATCACACTGAATTTGGGTGGCCTGATTCAGTAGGGCTTGAAAAGGCCAGTTTGCTGAGCTCCACTCCAAACACATCCTGTCTCACAGGTCACAGGTTAGACTTTCATAAAAGCTTAGATTTTAGAACAGCTTTCACATTCCAAAATGTTGTCGCAGACATGAGATTGAACCGTTAATTTGACAGGATATCGTTCTTTTCACTAGCTCTGTGACATATGGGGGTGGAGGAGGAGGAGGAGAGATGGGAAGGAAAAGTGGTCGTTTTGCGTCCCTACTCAGTTCTTGCTCTCTCTTTTTTGACACAGCCATCCATTGCAATTCCTTATTGAATAAACTTGGCAATCACAGGGGCCAGGTGTCAAGGCCTGGCTTTGACTGTAACTCTCCAACACTGGCATTTGGCGGTGCCGTTGGCTTATTCATGGGCAGTCCATTACTTATTTTAAAACTGTAAAACTGTTGAGTTAGCTTCATTGTCTCTCTGCATTCAATTCAATTATTTGCAAAATAGCCATTTTCTAGACACAGAAAATTCCAGGAAGTGGCCAAGAATCTGTAACTCCATCCTTTTTTTTTTTATACTAGATCAAATACTACATGGTTAATTAGCTACTTCCTTAGTAATCGACAATCACTAATCCTGCTATTGAATGCAAATACCTCAAACTGTAAGGAATTCAGAGAGCTCACCCTAGTCTGCTTTTGCATTTGCAAATCTACTGTGGATGCCTGTAAACAGTAAAGAAATGTCACAGTAACTTATGCATTAATAGGGTCAGGCTCAGAGATGGCTACATATCAAAGCTAATTTAAAAAAAAAAAAAACTTGGAGGATGTGAAAGCATTTATCTGAAGTGCTGCTCTATTCGACAGCTGCAGATGTGTACCAGAGATTGCCACCTTCTGCGAGGAGTCTCAGTTTTCTTATACAAACTCTTCAGCACGAACAGGGACAGCTGAGCTGGGCCCATAATAAAAGGGGTTGAAGTTGGATTCCTTTTGTGGAAAGAGCAATCTGGTACCCAATACATTTGAGATGTATCTATGGAGCTATATATTGCTGCCCAGTGATGGGGGAGGGATGTGGGAGATGTGTCATCACTTCAGCTCTTATAAAAGAAAAATGAAAGGTATTAGCTGGAGAAAAAAAATACCATTATTACCAAGAAGAATGAAGATTACAAGGAAAAAAAAAAAGCAATTGAAAGAAAAATGCATTACAGCATTGTTTTTAAATATTCATTTCTATGAACTAAAGCTACTGTTCATTTTTATTGACTAAAGGTGCTTCACATTAATATTGGAAACCTCTATATGGAATCTACTGCATTTTAATTATTTCTTGCCCTGCCTGGGATATTAATGTTTTGATTACCCTTGAAAGAGTATTACCATTGGCGATTTATGCAAAATTCAGCCAGTTCTATGACTCTATCAGTTTGAATTAAAACAAGCAATGGAGGAAGTATGCTGCTACCACGTAAGCTGTAGATCATCATTATTCTCCATAGCTGGTGTGGTCAGGGTACTTAAAGCATTACCTTCAGTCAGTGTTCTGGAACCCTTCCTTTCCTCAAGCAGCAAATCACTAAGGGAGAAAAAACTTTGAGATTTGGCTCCACAGTCTTAGATTTAGGACTATAATAACCCCATAAAGTAATGTGTTTCATCTGCTGCACTTTGTTTCGATTCAGCATTTCAGGCCAATGCTTTTATAGTTTAACTGTTAATGGCTGAGCTGGCCAGAAAGTGTGTTTAACAGATACAATTTTCTGATTGTGTTAAGCTCTATATGATCCATCTCCTGGCTCTCTGTGCTGCTGGATTTAATCATGAATTTGTACCCACTGAAACTGAGTGTATTGGGTTTGCATGGCAAGGTTTTGGTAGCGGGGGGGGGGGGCTACAGGGGCGGCTTCTGGGCGACGCTGCCAGAAGCTTCCCCCAGGTCCGACAGAGCCAATGCCAGCCGGCTCCAAGTCGGACCCGCCGCTGGCCAACGCCGAGCCCATCAGCGA
>JAVKLA010000026.1:2774750-2792638 GCA_034782735.1 Sagittarius serpentarius
AGAGTGAGGAGTCCTGCCCCTGAGGAGGAAGGAGCGGCAGAGACAAGGGGTGAGGGACTGACCCCAACCCCCATTCCCTGTCCCCGGGCGCATCTAGGTGGGGGTGGGGGAGAGGAGGTAGAGAAAACCGGGAGTGGAGCTGAGCTGGGAAGGAGGGAGGGGTGGGGGGAAGGTGTTTTAGGATTTGGTTTTATTTCTCATTGCTTTGACTTGATTGGTAATAAATTAAGCTAATTTCCCCAAGTCGAGTCTGTTTTCCCTGTGACAGTAACTGCTGAGTGATCTCCCCCTGGCCTTATCTTGACCCATGAGCCTTCCGTTATATTTTTCTCTCCTCGTCCAGCTGAGGAGGGGACTGATCAAGCGGCTTTGGTGGGCACCTGGCGTCCAGCCAGGGTCAACCCACCGCACTGAGTTACTGCAGATGCTCAATAGACTCATTTATCTCAATGACTTAAGATATCTGGAGGTCAGAGGGTGTTGTGCTGAATCCCAATGATCTTGTTTCTCTAATTACTAATTTGGCTATGGTAATTTTAAATCTCCTCTCAAGCTGGCAGCTCTTTCCTAAACCTATTCCAGAGCCTGTCAGAGCTTGCTTTCCTGGTCGACAAGGGGCTGCTCTGCTTTCCTGGACATTGAGAGGCCAAACCATGACACCTGATCTTACTGGCAGCTTTGCTTTAGTCTCTCCAAAACGTCCGTTACTTCACAGTCTTAAACCAGGATCACTGAATCTTTGCTCTGATCTAACTAACTTGTCAGGGAGCCTATGGCTACCACACAATATTTGCCATTTGATCCCCAGAACAGGAATATTTTTGGGAGAGAGGCAGAGGCTGTGGAGGCAGCAGCTGGTAAAAAGTGAAGCTTTCACATGGCAGACCTGTTGACAGCATTAAGCAGATGTTTGTCATTTGTGAAAAGAACATTTCTCTGTTCTCCTCCTGGCTGCGGTCAGTCCCACTGGAAGCTGCATGAAAGCTGTAGTATAAAGACAACATCAGATCAGCGATGCCAAGGGACGAAGTGAGGAATTTTATTTTATTCTGTTTTTTCTTACTGTCTCAGAGTAAATAAATAAGAGACATATTGAAATACCCCACGGCAAATCTCACTCTAGGTTTCCTCCACAGGAAATGTGGTGAGAAAAGGATAATATGAGGCCACATTTGTCATCAGTGATGACCCATGCCCTGGGGGATGTGCCTTCTTCTCAGTCCTGTTTTTGCTCCACACTATAACTACTGAGGCATCCAGGTGTGAAAACGCTGATCACAAATGTGAGTTAAAAATCCAGGTTCCTGTATGGTATCTAGGAGAACTAATCAGCTTTAAAAAGGAGTCACAGAAGTCAGCACGCTGTGCGAAGGATACCTAGTCCAACCAGAAGGAAATGTAGAAATAGAGTGCCTGAAATCTTTTCCTTCCCTTATCTTTAAGGTACATACTTGCATTTTTAACTTACTCACTTGGTTGAGAATTGGTTTTACAGTCTAAAATCATTGTTAAAACCATGCTTTCTCTTAAAATACAACTGCTGAGTCATATAAGCCATATGACTGCCTTGTCACATAAGACAAGGCAGCATTGTTCATTTCTTGTGCAGAAATGAATGAAATAGAGACTCTGTTCAGCGAGGGAATGGCCTCGGTCCCGTGCAGCCTGGGGAGGTTCAAACTCACCATACCAGGAAAGAACCCAAGCCCTGGGATAGTACCACTTTCTGCATCGCCTTCTGCAACCAGGGAAAATTCAAGGAGGAATACAAGCTTCGTTCCTCCAGCCTTGGGCAAGGTGAAGACCCCCTGTTGTGAGATGGGATGTAAGAGAGTTCCCTCAAAGCAAAGAACGGCTTAGGCCCGGGTCTCTGGCTCCATGGGTGGGTATCAGCACCTAAAATGTTGTACAAAAGGCATTGGGTCACACATCTGTTATCCTCTTGAATGAGTTTTGGTTCTTCAGAAGAATACTTACAGTAACATATGTTCAGGAACATGTTTTGCAGCCAGAGAGAGTAAAGATGCTTCTCTGCAACCCTCACGTCAGTTTCTGGCATCTGGAGATGGATAAGAGTTTCGATTCAGCCCTTCTTAGTGTTTCTTGTTGTCTAGCTCTAGACAGCGTCCTGCTCAGTGTGAAGTCTTGAGTCCCCAGACACCAGTGGGGTTATGCGTGGGGTGTGCTACATATGCCTTTCAGCTTCCACTGTGGGACCAAAGCATCCAATCCGTGCCTCTTCGCTCCTGCACCTTCTCTTTTCACTAGAGAAGAAGTCAAATGCTTTCTTACATTACACATGGTTTACAAAAGCACTTCCTCATTTCCTGTACTGACAGGGAAATTTGATGAGATAACCTAGAAAAAAAATATCTGAAGACACAGTACAAAAAAGATGGGCATGAGGAAAATATGTAAAGAAAACACAGAAAGCTACTAGTTTAACCGCTATTAGCATTACTCCATATGGTGCAGGTGAAACACTGAAGAAGCCATCACCATTATCTGGAGTTAGAATTACAGAGTCTTTCATAAAAAACCCCACGTGTGTGTACACCAGTGTGTAAACTGAGGAACATACCTGCTGATGGCTACTGAAGAGAAGTTTTAGCTGCCTGAAAGCACCCGGACGTGTACTTGCTGTGCTCCATTCAAACAAGTATACGAAGTCATCTAAAACATTCTGCTCCTCTGCTTGATCACCGTGACAGACTTTTTTATGATACAGTTTCCTTGACAGAGCCGTAAGTTATCATCATCCTCCTCTGAAGGCAGGAACCACAAGGAACAACTTACCACCTCGTCATTAGGCAGATTATTACTCTCCAGAGACCGCTCCACAGGCACTGTGACCAGGCCCAGAGACTGCGCTTACACCACCTGGGAGTGTGTAGGTTGGCACCCTCTCCTCATCACTGGAAAGAAACACCAAACATCTTTTACCATCTGCACTGTCGGTGATATTACCTACCTCCTGCTGGCTGGGATCACACAGTATTTGCCGTAACAACTTGACTAATGGCTTCAGCACCAACTATTTAATGGAGGAACATATGTACTTTTGAATGGCTGTCATCAAGATGATAGGTACTCTCAGCGCTGATCATCCCAAGTGCTGCCAGAATGCCTGCACTTTGAATCACAGCTTCTGGGAGCTTTTTTTTTGGCACAGCAAGCCTCTGGGTAGTTCTCCTCTGGCCTGACACTGCTGTGGGCAGTAGGCACACTTACAGAGTGAGGGAACGGTCTCCGTGCAGCGTGTGGTTTACCACACAAAGGCAAGCTGCAATACACTCTGAAAGGCAAGTGGCCAGTCCTTGAATCCTTCCCCGTTGTACTGGCACTGGCTTAGCCCCACACAGCTCACGGCTGGACTCGTGACCCCCACCAACCCGGCCCGGTGGGGTGATCATGCCAGGTTACTGCTGTGGGCCGTGAGTACAGTTGACTTCTTCTGGCCCCCATGAAAAAAGGGCAAGGAGGGAAAGCATGTGCAGAAGTTGAACAGCTTCCACAGTTCACTAGAACACATTTTATTTCTGTGAAGCTTTTAATTTATAATAGAAAAGGCCTTTAAAAGAAAAGAAAGCAATAAACAGCAAAATACTACGTTTGAGGTTTCAATCCAACCCCCTCCAAAACAGCCACCCAGAGCACCCACTGATTCCGCTCCTTGCACAACTCATACCACGGTTTTTACGCTAGATGTGAACCAGTAGCTAATGGCGTCCTCCTGGACCTGGGCCAGAGGTTGAGGTTATTGCCGCTAAAGCCACTTTGTATATGCTACAGGTTCTCTAGGGCTCTCTGGACTTTAACCTGCCTGCTTAACTGCTTTTAGGTCCAGACTAGAGGAAGTCTGAAAGCAGAGGCCATTGATGGCTCTCCGTCAGACACAGCTTTTAACTGTGTACAGCTACGGGCGCTACGTGTATGTGAAGCAGGAAGAGGATGAGTGGTGTAAGGGCTGGAGAGATCACAAGGGTACATTTAGAGATCTCTGTGGGGGCAGGGAGTACTGGGTTGAAACCACAGACACACTTCAGATCAGCTCATCTTTGTGAGCAGTAAGTGAGCTCCAGATGACAACTTCCAAACACGCAACAGCTTGCAAGCAGATGAGGACTGGGAAAGAAATCCAGCTGTGCCCCAATGGGACAACATATATATACCTTCAGAGACTTGTGCTTTAAATTTTAAGTTTTAAAAAGAAGAAATAATTGTAAGTAGTTTTCTATTTAAAAGCCAGCGGGGCAGAATTAAAGTTCCTGCCAAGGGAGGGGAGTGACAAAAGTCTTCTTGGGCCATATGAACTTAAAAACTCACCAAAGGCGGCTGATATGAATGAATACTCATCAATATACAAACTACTATTTAAGCGGTTGTCAAACTGATTCCTGAAATATGTCTTTGAAGTCTGATCATGTATAAAGCATATTGTGCATTTGTGTGTGTGTATGTATATTAATGTATGTACCCATTGAATATTTAGAAATTTTATATATGTTCATGTATAATATATGAATTAAGAATTATTTATTTTCTCATTCCATTTCCCATTTCCCATTATTTTAAGTTCCAGGTTATCATATTATTGCTTAAAAACATATAAGACCACCTTTCACATACAGAACAAAACATTTTTTCTTGATTTAAATGGTGTGCCATTCAAAAACCCTAAATCAAACTTTAATTTTTTCTACCCTATTACATGGGGTAAGTCATACAGCCTTAGGGATGAACCCCATCTCCCAACTTCCAGCATTTTTGTATTACAGACCTGTGGTGGGCAATCTAGTTCCTCTGCAATATGAACACCAAAAATGTGAATGGGGGTATCAGCAAAAATACAGTAGCTCCTTTGCACATAGTAGAGGAATATTCAGTTGATTCTAACACGAGTTCAGAATAAGGATCACTGGTTAAGAAAACTGAAATTGCATTTCAAACTACTTTTTCTCTTTTAAAATTTGTATTGTTCTCATTTTAAGGCTCTACTTTCAGCACTTTACAATAAGCATTTTAAAACATTTTGCACTTCATCTTTTCCTTAAGAAAAAACCCCCAAAGGCTGTTGATGGAATGAGTAACAATGGGATTCATTAACATTCCTAAGAGATTCTTGAAGAATCACAAGACATCCAATGCTTTCAGTCTGTGCGCAGTACCTCTTTACATGATAGCTTACTACAATTATGTCAACATGTCAATGAGAAACATGAGGCTATTGCAGAAAGTGCAACTGAAGAATAATCCAAGAAGATGGAGATTATTCCAGGAAGAAAAGGGCCCCTGAGGAGCTTGCTAGAACCCTGAATGAGCATGCTCTTCACTGAGGGTACGCTTTGCAAATGGCAGTACAGGAGGAAGCCTTTAGGTCTAATCAGCTTCATCGTAAGACACTGAGATTCAAGCGGTACCATAGCCTCTTTTTGCAGCCTGTCAGCAGAGGCAGAGCACCCATTTCTTTAGTATAATGCCCTAAGGAATGTAATGCATTTACACATCACCTCAAGATTACAGTCATACAAATGCTATTGTCCTTTTACTTGGACCTAGGAGTTCCTCAGAAATGCTTGTGCAGCTAGTAGGCTTCTGAGGCAACAGTGCTTTACTGTACCACACTACCACTTCTAACAACTTCCCTTCAGTCAGGTCTGATCTTAGTTCAGAACAATTTGGGAATCAGAAAGGGTCTTTACCCAAAAATGTCATGTGCCCCAAGAGCCACCTAATAAGAAAACAGTCATGCAAATATTTTTTAATAACTAGTAAGGAAGCAGGGATATTATCACAGTCCATAGCTATTTCAGAGGCAGAGTGAATAAGATTAAGGCTGAATGAGGCTAATTATGTTTGCTCTCTGTGGTCCCTGATGACTAAGAACAAAATAGCCAGAATAAAGTGAATGGAACCTCTTGGCTAACTCAGCAAAGTCTTCTTTCCTGTTGTTCTGCTCGTCCTGCTGGTCTCTTCCCCAGTCACAAATCCCTTTTCTGCGATATATGCATCTTAGTGTGCCTATTCACATCTCCTGGGGACCCTTCACATGTCAGAAACTTTGCACTCTGGTCAAATGGCTGAGACAAACCTTTGCTGGCAGATCCATGCATAAGCAAGAAGTCAAACTGAATATGATTTGATCCATCATTTGATCAGAAAATGCTTTCCAAGGATCACTCCATGTTAGAATCCTTGTTCAGCTACAACCTTCAAAAAATAAGTGGTCTAGTTGCCTAATTGGACTTCCTAGACAGGACGCCTTGAGAAGAAGTACGGTAATCTTCCACACAATTATCTAAAACCCGCAAAAATCTAGGAGTACATGCCTAGATCTTCAGCTGAATGTGAGGAGGGAAGGTCAACCATTCCCATGCACAGATACTTCCCCATTTTCCCCATGTTTTTGGTAGCTCTATATCTTGCAAAAGAGGCTCTCTTTTTTAGAAAGATACTCCCCCCAGGCAACCATCACCAGGTCACCTAAACCAAATGGAAGGCTAAACACATTACCAACTTGGATATAAGTAACCAAGAACACCATGGGGATAATAGCTAAAAGGCAACCTACTCCCTGACAGAGCAAGTCAGATCTTAAAGAGATTCTAGGAATCTCTTTCCAACAACTGAAATATAAAATGCCCCAAACCCTCTTGCCAGGGCACGTCTTCATTTTTCAAAATCAGCTGCACTTTGACAGCTGTGATGACCCTGTAACTCAAAGATTGTTGACCTACTTCCTTTGGCTTTCTGCAGGAAATAGAAAGGTGTCTTCCAATATCTTACACATGTATGCCTTTTCAATGGCTTAAAAGGATTTCCTCTACAGCACCTACTAAAATAAGGTTTCACTCCTCAGCTGACACTCTTCTTGCCAGATGATAGCTCGGAATGACTTCTTTTTTATGGTTCAATATGTAGGCATCTCTGAAAACTATGAGTTTAGTGCCAACTATAGATTGACTTTTAATGAGAATAGCATTTACCAATGTCCCAGTAATTCACTTATCACATACTATCATTAATGTACCAGTAATTGTAAATTGCTGCTGCCTACAGAAGCTCTGCTCACAGGGTCCTGTGAAGTCAGCATCTTTGCCTTTATGTAGACTGTAGCATCTTGCTTGGCTAGTGAATCTAATGTGTCATTTATTTTTACTGCCTCATTTCTACATTGTTCCCATTTCTTTCAGAGGCTGGGGTTTTCTGCTTTCCATGACCAAGCTATCCGTCTTTATAAAGGGATAAGAATCCTTTTAAAGAGGATGAGTGCCAAATGCTGTATTTTATTGAGGTTGAAATACAGGCTGCCACACTGTATTCTGAAAAGCAAACAAAAGAACAAATTGAAGAGCTGTAAGATTTCAAAAGAGCTGTTCGGCAGATAAAACATCTCTCTGTATCAGAACCACCGGGATTATTAAAGGTAAATGCATATGGCTTCATTCTTCCATACACAATTAAAACCTCCTTTTCTGAACTGTATACAGAGTACAACATGCATGAGCTCCCCAACGTCTCAGGACAGTACTTAGGTGCTATAATAATTAATCAAAAATGGGAAGAGGAAAAATTATCACTACATAGCTCATGAGAAAGACTGTGCAAATACAATTTCATTGTTTAAAGTATGTCAGGAGAAAGAAGAATGTCAAGTGTTCTGAACAGCCACAGATAAATGTGCTTGCCATGTCTTTGTATTTCATCAACCAGGAATGAAGCCAGCTTTTTTTTAGAACTGAGGCTGAAAGACAAAGCTCTGGGAAGAGGAGGAAAATAAAGTATTCTGCAGTTTCCACTGATCTTTCTATGCCCTTTACTGATTTTTTCAGAGATTCTTTGCAAAATTCACTTTGTTAACTAATGGGCAACAAAAGTAATAGAGATGACCAATCAGAAGATGAAAATTCTGTAAATCTGCCAATGATAATTGCATAAAACTCTCAGCAAACAACCAATTACCTCTGTCCTTTCTCATCAAAGAGGAATAATACAAAATTTAAATAATCACACTGTGCTTTTCATATCATATTTGCTCACAGAAGAGTTGCATCCACAGCCTGGAAGCAAACAGTAGGAAGAGTTAAATTACCATTTATTTTAGAATGGCCTTACTTGGCCTCAATCTAGGTTTGGAGGGCAAAAACTGGAGGGGAAAACACAACCATTACAGAGGAATTATAGTAATTTGCAAACAGAAAAATGGGTCAAATCTGCTGCATAAATTATTCATAATGAATTGTTCGTTCAGATTTATATTGGATAGATTTGAAAACACACCGAAATTGAGATCAGAATTGCTGTAAAGGTAAAATTACTTTAGCATGTTACCAAGAACAGCTATAGTATTTTACTTTATGAAATATCAAGCTGACATTTATTTATTCATTAGGGTTACCTGCATTACAGAACAATCCGTCCATCGAGGAAACTCTAAGCACAAAATGCCACAAAGAGAATGTGCATTGCATTAATGGCTAGCATTTAAGGAGCGTGAACACGAGAGAAAACTTGACTAAAAATATCCGCTAGTACTAGAAAATCACACGACAGGCTTGAGCCTCCCCAGTAAGAGGGCACAGGGCAGGTTGGCAGGCACAGAAGCTGAATGCACGATGCATCTGTCTTTAGGTCTGATTCATCCTTTCTGCTGGCACAGCCTGCTTCCCCCAGCATGCGAACATTTAATTCAGCCCCCCGGGGATGTTTACGCTGATAAATAAAACGGGCTCTGTTTCCACCTCGCTAACTAGCTGTCTCCCATTCACATCCACTCTGAGCAGTACTAGCCAGAGGCATGGTGGGCACAGGCCTGCTGGGGCTGTCAGATCCAGATGTGTGCTCCTGCTTTATTTGGAGGTATAGCTGTGGAAGAGGTAAGGAGGCCTCCAGCGGCTCCACCCTGCGCTTGCCTGTCCCCACCCCACGATGGACACCCGTTGGGGAGGAGACGCAGGCCAGGCCTTTTGGGTACCTGATCAGAGCAGTCTCTGCAGCCCAACCGCTTGGGCAAAGACTGGACACAAGAGCCCTGCAGCAGCACCTCTGCCGCAGGAACTCGTCCTCCAACAACGTCTTTCTGGATCCCAGCAGGGAAGCACAGATTTGGAGAAGATGTGCTTTTTCTGAAAGAGCTGCTTTGTTTTTCCTAATTTATTTTTGGCAACTGCTTTGGTTTAACAGGCACGTCGTGAGGAATTCTCCTTCTCTCGAGACAAATTTGTCCTTGACAGAACTTCACTGATTGGAAGTTACATCAGGGTTGAATCTGGCCAATTATCTTTTCAATTTGGGTAAACATCACTTAGCTGCTTAAGCATCATTTGCTCAGATAATCAATACACACAGCAAACATATGGAAATGAAAGCAAATCCATAGCATAGCTCCACTGGACACAGCTGAGGATATATGCTATAACACTTAGGCAAGACTACAGAAGTGCTACTACTTGAAAATGTATAGTATGTCTCTCTCAGCAAAGGACTGTTCCTGGCTTTGATCACATATGTGCCCAACAGAATACTTTATAAATGCTCGTGACTTCCACTCTTGGTTTTTTCAGTACAATTGGTACAAAAGAGAAGTACCTTTGGTACTTAATAGTGTGCAGGATTACACAGCATTAGAAAGATGACCTTTTTATTCTTCTCCGCAAGTTACATAAAGTGCTTGTAAAACATGCTGAGCATTGCTCTCTGGGCTGCTGAGTGGCAGAGGAATTATAGCCGCTGAAAGGAAAAGGTACAGGTTAGATAACTATTTTAAGAGAACTTTTTTCAGCCTTTTCTAGCAGCAGCCAGCATTTTATTTATTGCACGTTTGGAAAAAGTGGTACATCAAATCTTCCTCACTTCATGCACCAGTTGAGGGGAGAGAGAGATTCCGCTTGAGAAACATGCTCTGTTTTGTACATGTTAGAAACTTGCATAAGATTTGTGCGTATCCTCACTCGGTACTACAGCTACCACCCAGGCTGAACTCTTCTTTAGAAATGCTACCTGCCCTTATATCCCCTGGGCCACACAAGGCTTGGGCCAGAGCGGTCGCCCTCCCTGGCCTCAGATGATACCTGGGCCTCTCCTAAAGGATGGCACCCCCGTGCCCAGCTACCCTGGGCTCAGCGCTGAACATCTTCCTCTCTCCCCTCTCTCTCTCGACACAGTAACCAAGGTCATCTTTTATCCAAAAAAAAACCGCTTTCTTAGAGCTGGCACCTGCAGAAACACATGAGGGAGGATAGATGCAAATTATCCCCTGATGTGTCTGGACGGTCCAAACCCATGTAAGGCATAGCTAGATCACAAGAGACAGGCAAACCTGTGGCTAAAAGGATTGAAATCAGCACAGAGAAGTCCTACCTGTGGTCCGTGTCAAAAAGAGATCTTGCCCTCTAGCACTTTCCAGGACCTCCTCATGAGGGCCCAGGATGTAGTGGTTCTCGAGGTCTCCATCTGGAGATGAGTGGCTTTGTTATTTCTCCCCTGCCACTTTAATTGGAGTTCAACCCATAGAAAAGCAGTTTCTTGGCTGATTTGGTGACACTGTTTCCCAAGTTATCACCAAAACCAAGTCACGGGTGCCTAACAGCTCTCCTTTGCTTAGCTATATGCTTCTTTGAAACTTTGGCCCAGGATGGAGGTAAAAAAACCCAACAGAGAAGTCACAAGGCAGACTTACAAACATCTAAATGGTCTTTTACTCATGGGAACAGTCAGGGAGACGGCCTGTTGTTTGACATGGATGCGGGCAGACATGCACTGAATAGTCTCAACTAGGTTACCCTCTCAGCAAAAAGAAAATAGCACTATCAACATCTTACCTTCCTCAGGTCCTCATCTTGCAAAATACTCCTGGCCTCTCGCTTCTGCCTGCTAAAGCTGCTCTGGCTGTGCGAGCCCCCCAGGCATTCGGACTGAAGTCCGCCATTATGTCACCAAAGAGGATGCAAGGGTTGCGTTGAACCTGGGTCTCCTCTCACCTCACAGAGTGTCCCCATCCTTGTGGAGAAGGCATAGGTGAGAGGGAAGGTAGCAGTTCTTCCTCCTGGGAGTTTTCCCTCCCCATCACCTCCCTTCCTGCTTAAAATCTCACACGAATTGTCCCAAGAGAACTGCGTTTCTCAGGGAATATAGTGCTTGAAAACATCAGCTCCTCTTGTTAGAGTCATCCTGGACTGAAATAACGAGCCACCTTCTTGTCAGAAAATGAAGATCCTCACACTCTGACCTTAGAGCGACCCTCGGGAATTCCCTCTTCTCCCTGTCTTCTCAATGCCTTTTCATTTTTTGTTCTCCTTTATGAATTTCTCCTTGTAGAGAGCTGCTTCTCCAGCACCCCAGAGAAGCCAATATACCAGCAATTTTGACAGAGAGGGTGAAAAGGAAAGGGGATCAGTGACAGGGCTTAGTGAAGAGTCAGGGGTGACAGACTGCTGTAGCAAGGTGGTCCGTGCTATAACCTGAGCACTGCATCAGCTTGTGGAGCGCATCCTTCGGGCGCACATAAACGGGGCAGTAGGTCATGGAACCGGCGACGGATACAGCTTTCCACAATCCCTCCTACTCCAGTGCTAGCACTATAATCGCACAGGATGGGGTTTCATATCCATACTTACATTTGGAAAGGTTGTTCCAGTTGTCGGCACTCTCACGACCCAGTGCCCCAGTTACCACGGCCTTCAAAGTGTGTACGTCCGGGACCAACAGTCTTAATCTAGTGCAGGGTTTGCAGCCTTCCCCATTACCGCAAGGAAGTGTTAGAACCCACGAACGGACACACTCTCTCTTTGTTCAGCTGCTGCAAGTTTGCTGCAGTACACTTGCATCACCACACTACAGAAGAGCAGAGCAGGGGAGGCTGCTGTCTGCAGCAGCCCGATCCAGCCCAGGACCTGGTGGGGGAACGGCTTTTTATTCCATCGCTAAATAGGATGAGGAAAATGGAAAAAAAACAAAAAAATAATCCCTGTTGGCCTTTCAGAGGCATCACAAAATTGACTAAGGATGCTATTTTATTCTTGTCAAATTTAGTTGGCACCATAATTTTATTTGCATTTGATTCACAGACACAATAAAGGGGAAGATATAACACTAGAGAGAGGCAAGTGTTATGTGACAGGAGTATTAATCTCTCAAAACAATCACCTGCATCAAGTGACTGGGGCAAGAAATAACAGTCTCTTAGTAGCACTTTGGTGTGTCACACACTTATTACAAATTACATCACATCATTCCGTAAAAAGCTGTTGAAATATTTATTTGAACTATAAATCCTTTTTTTTTTTTTTAAGGTAAATACAATCTAAGTTGATGTCAAAGGTTATTTCCTAATATTTCTATTCTGTATTGGATCCAGTATTCTTAACATAACACACCTCAGTCAGATACAGTATTTCATGTGTTAATAATTTTAATTATTACCATCGAATGTGCCTTAATCATCTATGAGCTGTGTTTGAAGCTCAGATGTTGTTCTTCTACAAACTGCAATCTGCTGGTTACAAAAATGTGTGCAAACGTGGTTTGATTTGATTTACTAACCAAGGAAGAACCCACAATTTCATTAAGAAATAGCTGAGGAAGGGAAGCTTTCTTCATTAATAAGAACAATTAACAAGTTGCCCAGCTGTGTTACAATGCAGCCTGCTATTTCTAGGCTGGCACCCCAGCAGACTAATAATCCAGTACTAATTGGGCTATACTAGGCGGGATGTTCAGCTTTTGATTCTTATTTATACTGATCTCCATTCACAAGCAGATTTATCTCAAATTTTTACTTAAAAATAAAATAAAAGTTTGTTTTATCCTGAAGCATCAGCCAGTCAAACCCTTGTGATATGAATGTTTCTGAGGACCCTGAGGAAGGTTTGCCAAGGAAGAGAGCAGCCTTGTGCTGCTGGTGGGGCTGTCACAAAAAGCATGTGCCAGCAGGAGAAGGGGGCGGTAATTCCTGCTCCTCCATCCTTGCTCTCTGAGCAAACGTGGCAAGAAACTAAAAGCATTGCTTAGAGCAAGGAACGGTAAGTGGGCTCAGGGGTCCGATCCTGCAGTAGCTGTGGAGCTTGCAGGATCTTCAGGGAAGCATTAGGGCTTGCTAAGCACCTGTGCCTCTTTCCTCCCACCTTGATGGTGCAGTGCCTACAAACAAGAAAAGTATTGATGCTGAACGCTTTCCCACAGGGTAACACCCCCTCTCAGTAGCTGCTGCTTCTATTCCCTGAGGGAGCTTCTCACCTTGAAAAAAACCCTAAAAATAACCAAACTAAAAAAAAGAAAACAAAACAACACAAAACCAAGAGGAAATTGAAAGCAAAACAGAAAAACAAGAAGTGAAGCCCAGGTGCACACACAAAATCCAAAGTCTAGGTTATATACTTAGTCCTTCTTACTAAGAGATACTGTGGCTCCCTAGCCATGTACGTAGCACAGCTGCTTCTTTTCATACCCAGAAAGCTCCTCCACACAGACCATTTGGATTTGAGTCAGCTGCTACTGCAAGGCAATGGGACTCCCTAGTATCCTATCTGCAAACGCAGTGCCCAGGTTGGTTTGGTACCCCCTGCCTAACTCCAGCTACTTGCTCCGGTCTGCATCCTCAGAGCATGCCCAACAGACACAAGCAAACCCTGGGTCATCCCAAAATGCCACCGTTCAGCTTGACACTATGACAATACCTGACTTGCAGCCATCTTACTTATTTGCTTGACTCTAGCTTTCAACCCTAGGTGATTAACTAAGACTTTCATTCATCTTTGGGAAAGTACGAAGCTTTAGATTCCTGGAAGTTCTTAGGTGGTTGATGGAACAGATGATTTCTAGTGGGGGGTTCAGAAATATGTCCTTTCCTGACTTACCTCCTACCTATGGAAGCATCTGTATCCTTCTCTGACGCTCCGTCCCAAGAAGTAATATCACACAGCAAGTCAGGAAAAGAGGTGCTGCAGGTCAGGGTGTCCCCTTGCAGCAGTGCAGACGTAGTACAACTTACTCTAAGTCAATTAACTCAAACTAGGTGTAAGAGCAAAAAGAAGCCATTATGTCAACTCTGGAGTAATTTTCCGCTTCTGACTCGTAGATTACAGGCCGTACTCCGTCAGAAAGCACCCGTCCTTTCATGTGAGGCGTTCTTTCAATTGGCAAACGAACTGGCCTGGGGCAAACAAACACAATTGCTCCTTGCTTAGTGAAATCGTATTTCCCAAGCCATACAACTGAGTAAACATCCTGAAGGAAAACCATTTGTCATAACCAAATGTATCACAATGTAAATATTATATAAAGAATGAAAATATCCCTTGAAGGTGTCCCATAAATAAAATGGTAGCAAAATTGGTTTATTTGCTCAGGTACTACATGTATAGTATGGTAGTCATCAATCTGTACAGGTAAAATTCAAGCAAAAAGCAATGCAATCGATCAAATCTGAAGCTTTCCTGCAAATGGAGGGAAAATTGCCTTTTAGATGATATACAGTACAGCACGACTGCATGACCATTGACTTTTAATCAGCTGGGACCCAGGCAAAGCCCACCAATCATGAAGAATTCCCCTGTTACTGGTAGGAATTTTTTAAAGATTTATTATTTTTCATATACTGATCACAGCATTTCAGTGCATGGTTTCTTTCGGAGATGTTTTTTGCTTAGTGGCTATAGTTCTACACAATCCGCCCGTGCAGCTGTGTAACTGCTCAACACTTGTGACTTACTTCCAAGGTCACTCTTAACGGGCAAAAATATTTCGTTCATTGTCTTTTTTTATAGAACAAAGCATGTTATACCACAGCTGGTGAAATACATAGATTAAAATGGAAACTCTAAAGGGCTATCTCTGACTTTCGCAGATTTAGGTCACACCTATCTGTGAAAGTTAGCAACTTCATCTCCGAGAAAAAATGTAGATCTATCAAAGACTGAACTGAAGGTATCAAGGCTTCATATTTCACATCCCTCTTGTTGTAAATCAGATTACAATCGCAGAAATACACCTTCAAATGGCAAACACGGTGGGGAAAAACTAACGTGATCTGGCACAGCGAAGCAGCCCTTGTGAGATAGTTCCATTATAATACAGTTTCCTCAACGTAATTACTCAGGCACAACCTCTGCATTTAATGAAAGACAGTAGTTTTCCTATTTGTGCTTGTTACAGATGCCACAAACCGTTACTGATCTGCCCAAACGGCCCTGCTAGGTACATGACCACCTGGTCCGTACTGGAAGGCATGGCGAGTTGCTTTTGGGGCTACAGTTGAGGACTGTACTCCCACTCAAAGGGCGCGTGTGAAGGAGGCACCTGGGACAACGTCCGCTCTGCTCTTTGAGCTCAGTTCCCACGTCCAGGGACATAACTCCTTTGCTCCCCACAGATTCCTGGCCTTTGTCATTACTCACTACACAGGCCAAATGGTACCATTTGATGGTCCCTTTTGTCTTCACTCTGCTGTGCCGGGGCCACGGACAATGCACCTGGGGGTGCCAGGCAAAGCGTCTCAAAAGGGCTGCTATGGCATGGGGGTGTGAAACTCTCCTTAACCGCCTCACAGAGGAAGCCTTACCCCGTGCTGACAGCAGCAAGAGGTCTGACCCGCTGGCTCTGGGCACGCCGTGCCCTCTTCTGGTGCCCAGGGCTGTGCTAAAAGAGACCCCGTCTCATTAGGGGCAGTTTGCTGTTAGAACCACAGCCAAACCTCAAGTCGTCTGTAAATCCTGAAATGCAGCAGGTGCAGCAGTGCAGCTCGGGATGCGTCCCCCTACCCTGTACCCCATGCCCTTCTTCTCTGTGACAGCTCGGTGGGCTCAGGGAAGGGGGATGGAGTCTCCCTGTGCTCTCACAGTGACGGGATGCTGGGAGCTGGGTGAGGGAGCATCTCACCTTCAGCCTGGAAGCGCCAGCTATGAGCCACCGGTGACTCCTCCCAGGGCTAGCTGACAGCAGAGGCATGGCACGCCCCTGAAATGTCGTATTTTCTGCCCACTCTGCCCAGTCGTTAGGTAAAGACTGTCTTTTACAGCACGGCTATACATTGCCTAGATTGATGGAGTCCTGATCTCAGCTAGGGGCTCCAAACTCAGCCACGGTTCAAATATAATAAATGACCCAACAACAGGCTTTGTGGGCTTCTGACAGCTGCTTCTTTGGAAAACAAGCCTGGGAAATGCTCTGAGAGTGACTGGGAGGCTGTATTTCTCTTAGTAAGCAGAAGAAAAGAAAACCCTGTTGCACTATTTCCTGGTCCCCGGAACGTGTACAGAGCTAGCACACAAGACAGCATAATGACATGCCAGTAAAATTAAATCACAGATCACAGCTGGAAAAAGCGGGCATTTGTTCACATTCTGGAGGCAGTTTCTACAGTGCCAGAAAGATGACAGTTTTATGGTCTTTAAGTAATAGGTTAACTAATGTACTTTACCTTGTATTTCAAATAAGTTTAATAGTAAAAGAGGAGAATCATGACTCTCTATTTTGTAGCTGAAGGGCATCAATCATATATAATTTTGAAACTTTTTTTTTCAAATGAATTGGAGCTTAAACCACTGCAATAAGAAATAGGCATCTTTTCACTGAGGCACTGTTATAATTCCGTTATATAGCAATGTGAGTTACAAAATGAAATGTTAAAATTACACAGACCAGTAGATAAAGCATTTACCGAAAATCTATCTGGTGAAGAGGGCATGATTTGTTTAAAACACTGCCCGAACGGGTGTAACAAACATAAAATGATGTGTCTTCAGCCCACCTTCAATGCTCTACTTCAGTTTAATTAATTTTCTTCCCCTCCTTATGTAAAACTTAGTGTCTGTGAAAATACTGGCAGCCTCAGAAAATGAAATTATCTACCTGCTGCGGTGCAGTGGATTGAAGAGATCAGGTCTTTGTCTTCTCTGTGCTGCCTTACCACTGTGATTCAGAAAATGGCAGAGCCTCATTCACAGTACCTTAGCTGGGGAGGTGTGACCCAAGAATAGACAGCACAGCATAGATAGCATAGCATAGCATAGATGATAGCATAGCGTAGCACAGGTACAAAGCATAGAACAGGACAGGTCAGGAAGCCGAAGGCAAAGGTGACAACCATTTTTCTGCCATGCTCTGTAGACTGCGGCAACCACAGACCTGTCCTTTCTATAAATACCAGCTATCACTTTTACAGCTGATACCAGCCTGGGCTTGCAGGCATCCACACTCAATACTGAGTTATGCTGTCAAAACTGAAGACACTAAGTCTGGGCTTAAGTTCCCTAGCAGCCTCAGCCCTGGTAGCAGTATATTTCCCTGGGCTGATGTCTAGACATCCCCGCTACCAGGGCAAGCCCATCCTCACATACGTTTCAGAAAAAAAAAGGGATCTTGCTGCACTTTGTTCCCCGCTTGAATAACTTGAATACCCTGGAGCCTGACAGGCATAAGCAGCAATGCCTGGTGAAGATGGAGCTGAATGTCGACTGCTGATTTCCCTTTTATTATCTTTGTCCTGGCTTAGCAGTGCCAGGTCCAACACTGCACAAGTCTTTCTGTGGAGGGTTTGGGGCAAAATTAGACCTATGCTACCTGGAGCTGCCTTAAACCTTCTCTGGACAGCTGACATCCTTACAAGAGGCAGATCAAGTCAGGTTCACCACCACTTGTAACAATAATGTCTATTAGCAGTACTCTCTTACTGCTTTTACAACAGACACTACAAGATCTACTACCTCCCTTCCCCAAACGCTCAAGTTTTACAGATAAACCTTACCCTTATCATAGAATCACAGAATCATAGAATGGTTTGGGTTGGAAGGGACCTTAAACATCACCTAGTTCCAACCCCCTGCCATGGGCAGGGACACCTTCCACTAGACCCGGTTGCTCAAAGCCCCATCCAGCCTGGCCTTGGACACTGC
>JAVKLA010000026.1:2792738-2816654 GCA_034782735.1 Sagittarius serpentarius
TCGACCTGCTGGCCACGCTGCTTTTGATGCAGCCCAGGATACGACTGGCTTTCTGGGCTGCGAGCGCGCATTGCTGGCTCATATTGAGCTTCTCGTCCACCAGCATCCCCAAGTCCTCTCCGCAGGGCTGCTCTCAATCCCCCCATCGCCCAGCCTATATCTGTGCTTGGGATTGCCCCGACCCAGGTGCAGGACCTTGCACTTGGCCTTGTTGAGCTTCATGAGGTTCGCATGAGCCCACCTCTCAAGCCTGTCAAAGTCGCTCAGGATGGCATCCCTTCCCTCCAGCGGGTCGACCGCACCACACAGCTTGGTGTCATCGGCAAACTTGCTGAGGGTGCGCTCGATCCCACTGTCCCTGTCGCTGACAAAGATGTTAAACAGCACCGGCCCCAGTACCAACCCCTGAGGGACACCACTTGTCACCGGTCTCCACTCGGATGTTGAGCCGTTGACCGCAACCCTCTGAGTGTGACCACCCAGCCAGTTCCTTATCCACCGAGTGGTCCATCCATCGAACCCATTTTTCTCCAACTTCAAGACAAGAATGTCATGGGGTACAGTATCAAACGCCTTGCACAGGTCCAAGTATATGCAGCAGATGGGAAAATACATCAGCTCTCTGAAAGAAGAGGCCCAGCTCACAGCCTGAGTGACTTCATATTTTTATGAAGATCTTCATTGGAAAAGTGCATGGTATTTATCTTACTAATCTTTGGGGTCTGCAAACCACTTCACTGCCACATGCTGCTGGATTTATCAGGGCCATGGCAGGATGCAATTGAGATGCACTGCCCACACACACGCTAAAAGCCTGACTTTCACAGGGAAGAAGAAGAAATACATAAGGGAGGACACTTCATCTTCTCCAGAGTTCAAATCTAGATCTGCAAAAGGAAGGAGTCTGGGAACACATGCTAGATAACAAGCAGAAGGTCTGACAGGTGCAGAGCTTCAGAGATGGCAAACATAGGCAGTACAATCCTTATGGAGAAAAATATCAATTAATTTAGGAAATTGCACCAGCTCACACGAAAGGTACATGGAAAACATATGCTTTTAAAAATCCCCCCCCAGCCAAAAAACACCTCAGGCTGCCCGCAGAGTCGTGGTTTGCTCAGCACAGGCACGCTTTTCTTTCTTTCCCTCTCCCTACGCCATAATATTTTTCTTCTTTGCTTTACAGCTTGTTGTGTGGAGGAATATCAAGCCCCGGTTTAAGTAAGCCCCTGTGTGACACATCTCTGAAGAAGTACCCTGCACGCTTGCCCTGCTTTTACACTCCCTCCTGGACAGACGCTATTAACTACTTCTGGGCGCAAGAGGCTGGGCTACACAAACCTTTCCTGAGCTGTCCCGACCTCAGGACGAATTTCAGCTAATTGTGATGCAGGATAGCCATCAGATTTCCATGATGCCACTTGGTCTCCGTATTAGTAGCCCTCCTTGAAACCTCTCTTTGCGGAAGTTCAGCGTCAGCTACTCGAGTGACATCCACTGACACATGACTGACACTGCTGCCAGGGCCAGCCCATGCCCCTGGGAGCCACTTTCAGCTCCGGCTCAGCCGTGGGACCCGGCCGGAGCTGCAACCCCTGCCACCTTGCAGCCCTGCCTCTGCCAGCCCAGATCAGCGCCTTTCCTTAATCTTTTTAAGACTTTCACTGAAGCAGGATCAGAAGTGCCTACTTCATTGTTATTTATTGCCCTCTTTCCTCCTTCCACATTAAGCTAAAAGCGTTGGCAGTGTAAGTATAAACTACTGCCTCATATCCCTTTCGTATACCTCAAGGTACTAATCCCTAGCAAAGGAGGAGAATTTAGTACCTTCCAGGAATTTCACTGCCAAGATGTACGGTCGACAGTCACGCAAAAAGCCCAAGTGCCCCTCTCTCACACATGTTTAGGAAAGTTTCCCAGAGAACAGGAGAACGTTTTCCTCTAAATCTCCATCTTCGCAGAGATTTTCCTCCCTCTGTTGATAGTTGTTTGTAAAATATTGTTTTCCATGTTTCTATTAGCAATAAAGGTCTAGCGAATGTATAGAGCTACACCATATGAGAACTTGTCATTCTTTCTGTTTCTTTCTTAAAAACACAAAGCAAATCCAGTTTCAAATGTCCAGAAATTACAAGAACATAAATAAGCTGGACCCGTTTGTCTCATGGATAATGTCTCATATGTACTGGGTGAGGTTCTGGTTCAAGACGTAACATATCAAGAGTTTTAAACTGGCTGCACATAAACACCTTTTTTTGATCGTATGCTTTATACAACGTTAGGGATTCAGCTTACATTTTCTGTAACTGTTAATTAAGAATGAGCCACAGATGTGTTTTCAGATATGAATTTCTCTGAGATAGGAATGCTGAAATCTAATATGCAAGGTATGGTCTTCTGTATAACAAAAATACGCTTAGCCAAAACTAGCCGTGTTAAAAAAATCTAAGACCCTAGATATAAATCTAGCTTTATTGTTATTCATTATTCTGCAATTTCATTCTGCTAATTGTTAGGCCTGTACTTAGTAACACAACTGTGCAGTGGCATGAAAATTTTGTCCATGCACTTTTGCCTTTTTGTTCTGTAAATATATCACTTGCAGGAGTTATCATCTAGAAGGAGAAAGGCCCTGTACTCCTATGGGCTACCTAGTGCTTGTTGGCTCCATAGCCCAAACCATAAATTTTTGAATCCTTGTTTGTCTTCAGAGGTGTACAAGCCACTGGGCTGCAGGCTGCATAAAACATCACTGATGCTGTTTAAGTTTCCAGGGTCAGATAAAGAGATTTTTTGTAAATAGCAGAAATGGAGCGATACATGTGTCCAACCTGCAGGAAGGCAGGGTTTTTTGAGGGGTACGACTTAAGCCACAGTTCAGTCCTCATTGTCTCCAATTCATTTGGTGACCTGCAGCTGGCAGCGAGATCTGCACCACCAGTGAAACCCAGCCAGGCCCATTTCTGAACAGTGGTACATGTATCAAACACGTCTTGGCACTCCTTTCAGGAGCAAGTGGGAAAACGCCAATTTGAAAAGCGAGAGGGAACTTTCCATCGACATTAAACTGCCAAGGACATGAGAAGACACATTTTTCCTCGGGTTCCTGGGCAGTCTTGTCCCACAGAGCTCTCCTGGAAGGACTTGCTGGAATTAAGGAGTTACAATCCTGTCTCCTCTGAACTAGACTGGAGTAGCATAAAATGCCACGAGAGCAAAACCAAAAACAAACAATAAAAAAAGAGAAGCTGAAAGGGAAAAAGTGCATATGGTAGGCAGAAAAAAAACAATGCTGATTTATTTACAATGGATGTGCTACACAAAGCACAGCTGTATTATCAGTATGCAGAGAATACTATTTCCCTAAAGGAGTGTGAGAAAACACTTAAAGGCCAAATAGCAGCAAACTGGATACAAAAGACTTGCCTGTAAACCAGGAGCCAAGCATCTCACAGTTGAAAAGAGTCCTGTATCAGTACAGTACAGAAGGGTTTCCATTCACTTTGGTAGGTTTTGCCTCAAATCCTGTTATTTTGAGTCAGTCCATTGTTGGAAATAAAAAGACCTTTGTTGTTCAGAAACAACCAAAAACACTCTGCTGTTGGTATGCTCCACTGAGGCAATCATCAGGAGAAAAATGTGCTCACCTTTCCTTCCCTCTGGCAATCCCTGGAGAAAAAAATGGCTGTTTCCAACCACCAGTCCCAACATATTTACAATTTACTTTCCTTATATATACATGAATTAGACCTTTGTGTCAATATCTTGTATTTTTAGTTTACCTAACCTTATTACTGTACCTATTTATGTCCTAAAGAATCTCTAATTAATAAAATTATCCATCTAGTCTTATTACTAGTGGTAACTGATCCTAGAGGCTGATTAATATTTTCTCAAATTATTCAGGAAGGCTCTTGAAAGAGCCTACAAAATTTACCCTTTTTGCAGCCACAAAGTGCCTTATGAGGCCCACAGCTGCCTAAGGGTTGAATATAATCAATAATCCATAAAGATAATTGTTCCCACATGATTGGTGAGCAACCTCAAGCTGAGTGCATAAGGGCTAACACAGTAATTGATGTTTTTGTTGGGTTTCTACACTTAATGCAATTTGCCTTGAACAAGCCAACTCATCCCTTCTGTTGGACAGTAAATATAGATTCAAGCTTTCCTCCAGGGTATTTCACATAAAGGAAAAACATACTTTATGCTCTGTTGTTAGTTAAAAGCCTGAGTTTAGCAAAATTTATATTTTAATTGCCCAAGATCTCGTAACTAATAACACTAATACTTTACAGGCATATAGTAACTTCCATCTCATATGTTCTTCCAAGTGATTAACTTTCCAGCATTGCTTTGAGGCAGTTAATTATATTTATCCCAATTTTACAGATGAGGAAATCATTACAGCCAATGCCATGTGTTCAAAAGCATTGAGTTAGGATTAAAAATCAGGCAATTGTCTTAGAAATGCTAAGACACTAATTTTTAAAATGATGATTTTCTTTCTTTTAAGCTTTTCATGTTTTCAGCTTTCAGTGGGCTCAGAAGGCTTAACATCAGGGCTTTCTCCAAAACTCTAATAGGTGAAAGTTCCAAGGAAACTTGAACATCTTCCTGATACCACACAATCTGAAACTTTAAGGGACAGAAAAAAATATGATGGGGGTCACTGTGAAACAGCGAGAGGAAAGTCAAAGTTTGCTAGAGTAAACCAGAACTCAGATCTCTCAGCAATTGTGTCTTTTTTTTATTCTCAACTTCATCACACTTATGCCACAAGAGTATAGCTTATCCTCTGTAAGACCCTTGGACTTTCCCATTGCTCTAGAGGAATTTCAGCAACAGTATTTCTGGGTTTAGGTTTCGCTTCGCAAGAGTAGCATGCATGAAACACAGGCAGCACCGTCTTTGAGTGACTCAAGCCCAGGTCCGCGCACCAGCCGGCTCCAGACTTCACGTAGGCTTCACAGGGTGGCCTCTCCACACCCCCAAGGGCTGCCCTGGGCAGGCTGCACCGCAAGCACTGGGGCTGCCACCAAGGACACCGCTGCAGGGTTTCTTGGCTTGCCAAGCCACCAAGCACCACTGGCAGGTGGGCACATCAGGGCAATAAGCACAGTTATTGAGAACAGTGAATATATGGCCACTCAAGCTCTCATTAATCTAATGAGACTGCCATACTTCCAAGCACCCTAGCTAAAATGGTGCTTCCTTATATCACCACTGACTGGTCTACATGGAGATAATTCCTGAAGCTACTTCTCTTCAGAGAGATCCTCAGCAAGATGGAGAGTGACAGCGAAACTAAGCTGTGGGGGTTTTCTCTTTCTGGAAGGAATGAGGCTCATAAGCAAGCATGGAAAAGGCTACTAACCCAAGATTCAATTATTACCAATAAACAGGAAGTGTTACCAGCTATTATAAATGTACCAAAACCTTTAATTACATGTATATGTTTAAAATCTAAAAAGAAGAAAACAAGCCCACAAGAAGCCAGCGAATTACTGAAGCTTGATTGTGTCTTTTGGAAGAATACAAGTCTGATGCTTCCTCCTCTGTTTCCTCTAGCATCTTTCTCATCCTACACTTTGTCTCTTCATTGGCCTTCTTCAGATCTGCAGATATTAATGTTTTGCCCAGACGATGTCTCATCATGTTTGGTAGAGGAAAAGAAGTTTTCTGCTTGACTTTAGAAATCTCAGGTGATACCGCAATCCCACAGACCTTCCCCACAGGTCTGTAAGACTTTCCTCTCCAGAGTATTTTGTTGCTGCACCTTCTGTACTTCGCAATGCTAATGGTCAGATTTGTAAAAACAGCAGCGCCCGGGTGGTTCGCTTCTTGCTCCAGGTCTTTGCAGGTCTCCACACTGGCTTATCAGGAGGAAGATGAAATATATATGAACCTACTAGCCAGTACAATAATACTCCATGACCAAAAATGCTCTATATTAACCAGTGATGATGGTACCTGCCAGAGAAACAGCATTGTCCTTCATGCCCTTGAAATACTCAAGTGTCCTTAAAGACCAAAGGCGAAGGATTACATCAGACTCCACCAGCAATGGTAGAGCTGTGCCCATCTTTGAACTGCAAATCACTGATCTAACACAGGGAAAAAAATCTATTTATCTCCTCCTGCAGTTACAAACCAAACATCAGGAGAAGACTGCAGCCCCTTTTGGCTAAGGTGGCACCATGCTGTGGTCACACAGAGTTTCCTGGGGCCACGGACTCTGAACTCACACACTCTTTTGTTACCATCTGAACTTCCTTCTTCATTACTAGCCTTCAAGCTGTCCTGAAGAAGTCTGTGTCTTTTTATTTATTCCGTAGATGCAGGGCGAACACCTGATGATGTAAACAAATGAACAACAGGGGATGTTTTGTTAATCTGTAGGTGACATTTGTGGCAAGAAATAAAAAGAAATACTCGCTAAGACATTTTACCAGTGTTGGCAACAATTTTCCTAGGTTTGGGACCCTTGCTGCCACCTATCTTTTTGTTGCCTTCTAGACATGGCAGAGATTTTAGCCCTTGTAATTGTAAGGCAGTGGCAGGGGGGGATCCACAGAAGCAGATACATGGTTTGAACTAATTAAGGCCAAAAATATGACTTGCAATATTTCCCAGCACTGTCACCTTTCTGCTTTTCAGCACATAAGCCCATTTAATTGCATATCAAATAATAGGGAAGCCTCCTGACTATTCTGTTCCAAATATCTACTGCAACCTCTCTGATAATTTAATCACAGATTCTTTTTTCACATACTAGTAGCTTCAACAACCTGAACCAGTGGAAATGTTTCTTACCCACCACAAAAATTTCCAGCACTGTCTTTAGGGAAAACCATAATAACACAAAGTTCATGGAGGTGAAAGGTATACATCTTAAGTAAACATGAATGATAAAAAAGTAGTGGATTAAGGTGGCCTAGGAATTCTCTGTCACATTATGGACCAAATTGTACTCAGTTCATCGACATAGGTAGACCTTCTGAAGTCCTTAGATCTCCAGATTTCATTTTAATTTGTTATCGTGGAAGAGAAGTGTTTAGTTATGCCAAATATGGCAGTATATAATGTTGAGCTATTTCTTTATCCCGAAGTAAAAGATATTTGGAGGAATATAGAAGTCACGCTCTTTGGAAATTCTCTTCCTTCCTTCTGCCCTTGCTATGTGTATTTTAGGCAAAACAGACATGCCCAGGTTGACCTTTATTGGTGTACCTTAGCAGGAACAGAATAACATGAATTAAACGTCTCTCTAATCCAGTGAAGGAAAGGACCATGAAAAACTTCCTAGGCAATGAAGACAGAAAAACTCAAAGAGAACTATGGGATATCATTCCACTACTTAAAAGTAGCTTGAAGAACAGGAGTCTTCACATCAGCCCGTGTTTAACAGTCCTCTGCAAATGACAAATCAGTCCTGTCTGCCCTTGCACTCCAACAGATCTAACTGCTTCTGTCCCACGCTCCATCACCTCGGCTCGTAAATAATTTATTTCCTCCCCAACAACTTTATCTTTTTTCCCTTCAAAGATCTGTATTGCTTTACTCCCTGCACTGCTGCGCCGGCACAACCTTGGCACAGAAGCACCTCTGCTGGGACATGGGCCTTTTGCCGCTCTGAACAAGACTAGGTGCCTTTCTGAAAGGTGTGGTTTAGCCAATGGAATGCCACTAAACAGTGGCAACAGGGTCTTTGACATAAAGTGATGCCTTCATCTAACACAATCCAAGCCTTCACCTATTTTCACCTCAGGAGACTCCTGAGCTAGATGTGGTAGGTATTTAGGAACTGTCAAGGTATTTCTCTTCCATGGACCAGTCCAGTCTTCCCTTTAAGCCTGTGGCTTTAGCACCCACAATAGCCACAGGCGCTTTGTTCACAGACTGACTACCCACTGGGTGAAACACTTGGGTTTTTTGTTTTTAACCTGCCTCGTACAATCTCTGTCAAATGCCTCTACACTTGTATGGGAAGACAGAGTGAATATATCAGCCCCTGTCCTCCTCTTCACACTGCTTACGATGTTTTATGCCTCTGTCTTATCCCTCCTGTATGGGCTTCTTCCCCAGCACTGAAGAGTCCTGGTTTACTTAGTTGGCGCTCACATGGAAGTTAGTCAATACGCATAATCATTTCTGTTGCCCTTCACAGAACCTTCTTCCATTCTAACGTCTCCTTTTGAAGATGAGGGGACCTGTGCTTTATGCAATACTTACGATGTGAGCAAACCATGAATTCACACAATGGCATTATGATGTTTTCTGGTTTGTTCTCTATTTTCTTCTAATTATCCTTAACATTTGCATCTGCTTCTTTGACTGCTATTGAGCACTGAGACTGACATTTTCATGGAAATATTTATTATAACCTCAGGATCTTACTCTTGAGAGGTAATGGTCAGCTAAAAGGCCATCATTTCATATGCAAAGTTAGGTTTTTTTCCTCTGTGCATCGCTTTCATTTATCTACACTGAATTTTACCTGCCATTTTATTCTCCAGCCACTCAGCCTCATAAGATCTTTCTGCCAGTCTTCACGTTCAGCCTTTGTCCTTGTTCTTAGTCCTGCTATGAATAATTTTGCATCATCAGCAACCTTTGTCATGCCATTGTTCATCCCATCCTCCAGATTGTTTATGAATATGTTGAACAGCCCACACGTCCACTCAGACCTCGACAGGAATCCATCAGTGACCTCCCTCCACCACCCTCATTCCCTCCAACCGTTACTCAAACTTTCGGTTTCAGACAACTCATCAGCAATACCAGGACTGTCCTTTTTATTCCATGACTTAGTTTCCTTAAACGTTTTTTGTGAGAGAATCTGTTGAAAAACTTTCAGGACTCCAGATGGGGTCTGTCAACCAGACCATCACATCCACATTCCCATTGTCTCCCCTAAGGAACTTCAGCAGGCATCTATAAGGCAAAACCTCTCGTTTACTAAGGTCACATCGATGCTTCTGAAGTAGATGGTACTTATCCAAAATGTCTGCTAGTTCTGATCCTTATGTATTTCGCATTAATTTCCCCTGTTCAGAGGCTGGGCACCAGCCCCATTGCTCCTTGGCACTCTTTTTAAAAACTGGGAGTCAGCGAGGTCCTGGTGGCTAAGTTAGGTATAACTTAGGGATCCTCCATTCCTCCATCCTAATGTTTTATGAATCTGTACATCAAATGCCAGATTTTGAAAAAAGGAAAGGAACCCCCCCAAACCACCTTCTCTGTTCTTTTCTGCTATATAAATATCATTTGTATATTGGAAATTACTAATCCTTTGATCATTGCTTTTGGACTATGATTTGGAAGTACCCATATATCTTAAATATCCCTACTTCTGAATCCAAGAACAGGTGGGGGTTTTTTTGTCTTGTAAAAAGCTGAACATTGATACATCACTCTTAGGCAAGCTCAAAGCTCTCATCTATTAAAAAAAAAAATTAATTGCGACATGTGGATATTATTAACAACAATTCTCATTATTCTGCATACAACTCCTCTATCACACATTCAATATTTACTAGCAGATGCGACAAAAAACTCCTTGAGCAGGTTTCACAACTTGTTAAAAACAATAGCTAAGGGAGACGTGTTAGTGTTCCAAGCAGCTGTGTTCTGAAATTGGTCTTAATTTAAGTAATCAACAAGGCATTTACTGTTATAGCATGCACCTGTGTTTGTATAGTTCTGTTCACCTATGCATACTTTATCCTTAAAGACAAAACTGCTGGTTAGTAGGAAACAGGCATACAGATGCTCGTTAGGAGCACCGGCTAGGACCACCACCTCAGAAGCGGAAAGTTAGATAATGTAAGTGTTAGGGCTGATTGAGAAGAAGGACTTATTATTCACACACAATTCTGTCAGCTAGTCTTTCTAAAATTCTTCCTCAAAACTAAAGGTTCCTTAGAATCTCACAGAAAATTCAGGCCTCTGGAAAAAAAAAAATCAATTTGTGACCTCCAAAAAGCTCTGAGACACTCAGAATGCTGTATTTCAGTTGTGCTGTTCAGCTATTTTTTTTACCTCAATATTTGAATAGTAGTGAAATAAGCATATATGAAATGTATAGATATACAAAATGTAATATAAGCATATTATTGCCACAAAAAGAAACAACGCCAAAAAAAATCTTTGAAGTAAAACGGCTGACTTTTTCCCATTAAAAATTTGCAAAAATCAGCACTTTCCTATAAAACATTCTTGTATTAGCAGAATAGATTTTTTTTTTTTTCCCCCTAGGAAGACCATTCTATTAGAAACCCCCCAGGATTTATTATCTGCAAGTCTTAGTTTGACTATACTCACCTCAGTACCTGACCACTTCACAAACATTTCTATTCCGTGTTCTTTTTCCTACCCATGACAAGCACTTTCCTTCCCGAACTTTAATTACTGCCATTTTCCATGGGGAAGGAGACCTGTATGGGGAACACTTGGTCTCCCCAAAAGGCAGACCATAAACTTCCTGCAGGAGTCTAGCTGCAGAAAAACTTGGCTAGAAACACAAAGAGGCAGGATTAATCTAATCCAAGCGAGTCATTTAGAGCCATTCTTTGGTGAATGGAGAAAGACAGACATTTAGGAGCCAGTTTACATCCCGTACAACACCACAGGTTGGAGCCTACCCATCTCCCCTGATTAGAGGAGGAGCCTAGACATTTATGGCAGGTGGTGTGCTCTGATGTTAAATATTGAAGGGCTGTAACAAGAGAGGATGAATTCCAGATGTACTGGCAAGGACCAGTAACCCCTTTAATTTACAGAAGAGCGGCAACTTACAGCACAACTGCATATAGGGCCCAGTGCTGTCCCTCCACTCCAATAAAGCGCCTGCGTATCGCTGGGGAAGAAGGGCTCGGTATTGCTATCGCTCTTGAATTAGAAGGCGGCTAATCCGTGGAAAGCGCTGAATCAAACCTATACTCACAAATTAACCTTTAGGAAAAGAACGACTTCTGCTGTACAGACGAGAAGCCCTGTGCAAAACAGGGAGAAAACTGAACTGTGAAACTAAATCTCCAACTAACATGGTGACCTTTGGGTTCCAATAATTTGAGGAGATTTTAATATGACATGTGGCATTTTTTAACCTTTGAGGTTTTATGCTAATCAAATTCTTGCAGTATATTAAAGATGCAGGATTTTACAGGTTAAATGACTTCGCTAGAAAATAACATACTCCAGATTTAGTGTTCTTTGAGCACCACAGTACAGAATACAGAATAACTTTATAATGGTTCAGTCACAAAAATTGCTACGTCTGGTTTATGCAATTTATTTTTAAGGCTGGAGTTTATGATTACCATGCCATTCTTCACATCTTTATATTCAAAGCTCTATCAGTGGTTTTACTTTAAACTGTGTTCTTCGAGGCTATGTTATTTTATCTGGTGGTACCTCTACCTCTCAATACGCAACCAGGAAGCTCAGTGACTCAAGACTGTGTAGTGTGCCCGTAAACTTCAAAAGAGAGGAGGAAGGACCCCTCCGGGCTTCCCTCTGTCAGGAATAAGTCTCAGGAGCCATCCCAGGAGGTGACTGTTCCTGCTGACCACCTAGCTGGCCCCAAACGTTGCTTTCACGAGCCAGTTCTCGTAATGTCGTTGAGTGATCCTCTAATTCTTTGAAATGAAGGGAGCAATTTTGATACCTAAATCAGGAGGAGCAACTCTCCCACCGGTATGTTCTGCATCCGTGAAGGTATGGAGACGGCAACAGGCTCAGGCTCTCCAGAACATGCTGCTCTGAGGGATGTCAGAGCTCTGGTTTTTCAAAATGTCACACCTCCTTAAGGAAGCTATTAATTTTTTCAACATCACAACCAAAAGGGTTCCTGCCTCCCTGCCAATAACATATTCACTGGAAACCAGGGGGGAGGGACTGTTCCTGGAAAGGCTTCCAAATTACATAGCTTAATACTTTTTCTTACAGCCGTCACTTAATAGCTTTCTGAACGGAAAGGTATTTTTTCTTGCTGTACAGCCATGCAAGGTATTCCTGAGAGAGCACAGGATGGATCGTCAGACCTTGTTAATAAATCCAGCCGTACGACAGGCACACTATGTGGTTTAGTAACCTGCTAATAACGGCTCTCCTGGGAGCGGCGAGGCGCTGGGAAGGTCCCCCGGCAAATCGACTGCGAACAGGAGGAGCCTTGGATGCCTCGGTCCGCTTGCTGCCTGTCCTCCCTCCATTCCCCTGCCCTCCCCGGGGAAAAAGCGCACCACTGGGAAAGCCAGAGCCTTGCTCAGCTCACCGCTGTCTTTCCCCTGTCCTGGGGCAGGCCTGAGAGCGCCTGGCAAAGATGCTAAATGATGCTGACTCCGTTGATGCTGCCGGGGAGGACAGCCTGAAGCACAGGCAATACAGCAGCCTCCAAAGCACCCTGCGAGTGGGGGAACGGTGGGAGCCGAGTCACTACCCCCCGAAATAAAATACCATTTGTAGCCAATGTTCTAACACGTAGTCACCTGTGTTTAATTAGGGAAATAATCCAATAGGTACTATAGCTAAGATTAGCGGTATCCTTGCACGGGCAGAAGTTCAGAAGTAAAATGGTTGCCTGCAATTAGTACAATTTGTTCTCACCTAGCTGTCTGAACCAGTCAGTCACAACGTATCTGAGCTGCCAAGGAGCAGTGGAAACAGGAACACCAGTTGATCAACAGATGGATTTAATAAGCATTGAGACTGAGATTTTCCCAGCAAAAACGTATTTCGGACTCAGCGCACCAGCTGGGCATCAGGTCTCAGTTCAAATCCTCCCTTGCCTGTGGCTTTGAGTCTGGCGGAAGGATGGATTTCCAGACCGCTACGTCCCCTGCAGAAGGTGGCTCTTGAGGAAGGCGGTGAAAGCCAAAGTGTTGAGCATGCCTCGCGGGCGCCAGCCGCTGCACAGGCATCAAGAGCCACCCAGAGAAGGACAACCTCAAGGGGAAGGGGACAGGCTGGCGGCTCTCACAGCCCTGGGCAAGCACGCCTGAGCCCTGGTAATGAGGACAGAGCTTTTGCTCTTATTTTGCCAGTTCCATGGCCCCGTGTAGAAAAACACCTGCACACCCAGCAAATGCAGAGACTGGTACCATAAAGTAAAAAAGTCGTGCAGATGTAGGGCTTAGGGACATGGTTTAGTGGGGGACTTGTCAGTGCTAGGTTAACGACTGGACTAGATGATCTTACAGGTCTTTTCCAATCTAGGCAATTCTATGATTCTATAAATGTTGCTGTAACGGAAACACACAGAGCTGAGGGTGCATGTGCTGTTAAGTCTTGTGTAGAGAGTTATATAAATACCACTATAAAACCATTATAGATGCAACTAGTAAATGTGGACTTTAATTTTAACAGCCATTCTGTGCCCTCCTCAAATTCAGTTATTTTGGGCAGTAAAAACATTCTGCCTCCCTTAAAGCTAAAGACAAATTTCGCATTCTTTTCAACTTCTTGGGTCAGAAGCCCCTTCCCTTCCCTTCCCTTCCCTTCCCTTCCCTTCCCTTCCCTTCCCTTCCCTTCCCTTCCCTAGGCCTAAGAGCCGCCACCTTTCATGCAAACCGCAGATTGCCTTTGTGTGTGTAAGAGTTACAATGGCTCGGTACATTAAGACACTGCATTCAGTGTCTGATTTCTCCTTTGCAGTGTGACCCGGTGCCCTACAGCATGCACGTCCCTTGGGCCACCTAGGACTCCTGCTTCCTGAAGACGCACTGATGAAAAGCCTCTGCAGCTGTCTCCCTAGCAGCCTGTTTTCTGAAGTTATTCTGCCCTTTGCCTGCTATAGCCACATACCAGCACCGACAGCACTTTACAATAAATACAGTGATAATAATGTGGGAGAATGAAATTCCTTATGGCTGAATGCCAGTATAATTTATGTACCAAAAAAATGCATATCCACCCTGTTTATTAAGTCTGATGATTTGTATATTGTGATTATATTTAACAGATCTCTGGTTACAATGTATGATGCATGCTTCACTTGCGTGTTCAAAATCTCTTCATTTTTGTTTGTACATGGTTCCTCTTGATTGAAGGAAATCTTAAACAATATTGAATAGAAAAAAATAAGAACATTCCGTTGATGTGAAGAATAGCACATCATTCAGTAACTGTATACAGCCTGCACCGTAGCATCTGAAACTAAATGGTTGGGTGGATTTGTATTTGCATAAAATACTTTTATTCACTATACAACGCTGATGCAGGGATGGCAGACAGGAATGTGAAAAGCAAGGACTGAAGATTCAGGAAGAATATAGAGAAGATTAAATATCATATTGGGCTCCACTGAAAAGGAAAAAAAAACCCAGAGGATAAAAAAGGAGGAAAACTGTTAAGAACGGTGTCCGCTCCTGTGCCTAACTGCTGCACGTTCTTGAGGACCAGGAAGCCAAGGTGGAAGGAAGAATCGCAGCCATGTGCAACGGAGAAGATTTGGAATGGCTGAAGAGCATCACAAGGAGCAAGTATCCTCTTCTACTTGAAAAAAAGAAAATGTAACATTTTTTATGCGGCTAATGATGACACATGGTATAGAAATAAAGTGACAGTAATGATCAGCATCTGCATTCAGCCATCCCTGTCGCACACAGAGTGCAGGCGCTACGGCTCTCACTGGTGTAACTCCAGGAGGCTCCCAGGACACCCCGCTTTGTCCGATCCGCCCACTGTTATTGAAAGGTTTTGCACTGGTGAACAGAGGAGGCAAAGACTCTGTGGAGACATTTGTATGTTAGAAAATACGTGGGACCAACTCGAACTAAGAAGCTGAAACTTCAGGCAGTATAGGAAGCAGCCTTCTGGCAGTTTGCTGCACCCTCACCAAGTCTGCTGATGACACCAGACTGGGTGGTGAGGTGGACACATCAGAAGGCAGAGCCATCTTACAGAGAGACCCGGACAGGCTGGAAGAGTGGGCTAGCAAGAACTGTACGAGGCTTAACAAAGGCAAGTGGAAAGTCCTGCCCCTGGGACAAAATAACCAAGGAGCCCAGTACAGGCCAGGATCTGTGTGGCTGGGGAGCACCTTGCGGAACGGGACCTGGGGTTCCTGGTGGACAATAAGCTGAACGTGAGCCCGCACTGCACCGCTGCAGCAACGGGGGCAAATGGGTTCCCGGGCTGCATCTGCAAGGGCATTGCTAGCAGGACAGAGACATGATCGTCCTACTATATTCAGTACTGTGTCCAGCTCTGGTCCCCACTGTTCAAGAAAGGTGCGGACAGACTGGAGAAGGTCCAAAGGAGGGCCATGAAGACGATCAAAGGGCTGGAGAACCTGCTCTAGGAAGAAAGACTGAAGGAGTTAGGTCTTTTCTCCGTGGAGAAGAGAAGGCTCAGGGGGGACCTCATCGCAGTATTCCAGTACCGAAAGGGCAGCTACAAAGAGGATGGAGGCTCTCTCTTCACAAGGAGCCACATGGAGAAGACAAGGGGCAGTGGGTACAAATTGGACTGGGAGAGGTTTCATCCCGACGTAATAAAGAAATTTTTTACAGCGAGAACAATCAGTCACTGGAACAACCTCCGCAGGGACATGGTAGAGTCCCCATCGCTGGAGGTTTTCAAGGTGAAATTGGACAGGGTGCTAGGTAATCTCATCTAGGCTCCCTCTCCCACAAAAGGTTGGACCAGATGATCTTTGGAGGTCCCTTCCAACCTGGGCTGTTCTATGATTCTGTTCTATTCTGTAATGCTGGAAACAGCCAAGCAAGGATCTCAGGCCCAAACAGTGCTTCACTACCAGGGGTAGGGTGAGGGCAGTGGGGGAAGAAGAGTTTCCAGTCGTTTTCAACTTCAGTAAAACAACAATAAACCAGCAAAAGTGAGTAAAGGCTTCAGAGCAGAGTACTTCAGTAGAGGAAGGGAAAAGAAGAAAAGAAGGGGAAGTTGGAGGGACTCTGAGGTTCTTTCTCCAACAATACCTGGAGACACACGCACCCACACACCCCCATCTAAATTCACTGTTCTGGGGCTGCCCAACTTTGTAAATGTGACAGAACGTTTCTACCAATAAAAGGTGTACAGGTGTGGCTATTCTGCAACTGGCATTGCTGTATGTAAAACACCTGGAACAAATTACAAAAGCCAATTGGCCTGAGGGATAAATCAAGTATTTTGAATTCAGTAATCTGAGCAGCCAACTGGACCTGTAAGTTACTTCAAACACTGGGAGTCTTCCCAAAAACAATGGCTGTTGGTTGTGTAAGTGTTTATGTTTGGTACCCCACAGAAACATGGTATTTTAAAATCTACACTGTAAAGCTGATGAAAACCTTGAAGAATCAGTAATGAAAGAACAAAAAGCAGCAAAGTAATTTTATTTTATTACAGCCATTTATAGGCCTCAGCTGAAATCAGATGCCATTATACTAGTTACTGCCCCACTGGGTAGGAAGCACTACTTCCTTCAAGAAGAATTTAACATCTGAGACAATAAAATAAACAAAAGATGGGGTTCGATCTCATATAACTTTAGCCATGTAAAAATGAGGATTGAGATCTAAGATAGTTGTCTGGGCTCCTCCAAAGCACAGTGGAAAGAGAGAAACTCTTGCAGAGACAAATAATTTATTTTACCCACCTCAGACGTGTCTCTTTAGATGAAGCGTACTATCCGGTGCCAGCTTGTTGTCCCTTCCCTCTCTTCCCATCTCTCCCCACTGACGGCGGAGAGATCTGCCTCTCCGATTAGATACCCAGCTCATGGATGGCTAAGTTAAGTGAGATCCAGAATGACTTGCCCCCAAGTCATGAAGTGGGCTAGCAGTAGCAGGGCAATGTGAATGCCCAGGTCCCCTGCGTGCAGGCAGGGAAGCCTGGGCACACAGCACGTGCTTGGTGAGCAGGGGAAGCTCATGCCAGAAGGAGGACAACATGAAACTGAGAGCAGAATTTGGAAGTCTTTGCAGGACCAGGTCACTACAGTTGCCCAAGGAGTTATTGGTTGGCAACACTAGTGTCAAAGAAGGCAGCACCTTCATCTGACTTACGAAAGCCACTGTGCTCTTCGGGCAAAGGTATCCTGATATTTGTTCATATCTTTTTCTGACACATTTGAGCTGTTAATGTTTTGGCTCGGATTCTTCAGTGCTCCTAGAATAAATAGCAGAATACACAACAATAATGCTAAGATTCAACACCTCTAACCAGAATTTGAAAAATGAAAAGAAAGATCAGGAGGTAAAAATGTTAAAAAAATACATACATTTTTGAAGTGTGTGAAAATACAGGAAGTGTCCCCCAAAAAACTCTTTTAAATGATTGGAAATCAAAGGGCATCAAACAAGCTGAAAATACAGAAGAAAGTATGAGTTAGGTTCTCTACTACCACAGTGTAAGCAGCACCTGAGATTTGTGTATCGTCACATACAAGACCAAACTGACACCAAGTAGGAGGTATTTTCCATGGCCTTTTCCAGACCTTACAGTCTGGGGAACAAAGACTAGGAGAAGAAACAAAACAACTTACGGCTCTAACTCAGGAATTCTCCATTATTATACTCATCTCTATTGTCCATTTTCTTACATGCCACTAGTGCAAGAGGCAGGAAAAAATACTGAAAATTTTACAAGACTTTTGCAGCCAAATCCAAGCCTGGAGCTCTGCTTGAAGTCCCAGATATAGCAGTTAGAAGCATTTTGTTTCCACTGGAAACTGCTGGTAAAGAAGCTTCTACTGAGAAATTGAAGGTTCTGAAAAGCGGAGTTGTCTTCTCTGAGCCCCGTTTAGCATAAGTCTAAATATTTTTAAATAACAGCAAATTCTTGACAAGTTTCTGGTAATAAGCTTAGATCCTGTATCCTAGGAATGAGGTAGCAGTGGTAGCATATTTGCTTTTCTTTACACTGATTTGCCTGCAAGAAACTTTTACCCGGCCCTGCCTTCCACAATCTACTACTATTGTTTCATTCTGGGATGAGATGCATGCAAAATATCTAAAATCAAAACAGCAGAAAATAATTTTTAAAATCGGTACAGAAATAGCAGAACTGACAAATCACAAGCGTAATGGCTGCTACCCCACGGTTTCACTGTATACCATTTGGTACAACATCTCCCCACGTCGCCTTATTGCTTTTTTTTAAGGCCTGTCCTTGGAATTTACAATGCACCAGACTGCTGAGCTCTGTGGAGACGTGAATTTGCAAGCTCTTCAAGGCAGAAACTTTGTCTTTATTCCTGTGAGGCACTCAGGACGCTGTCAGCACTATACAAATATTAACCGCGATAACGTAATAACAACTCCTCCACAAAAGGTGCGTTAGGGTGGATTTAGGGCTCTCCAAATGTCTTCCATTACAGTGGACAAACAAGCAGCACATTAAGCAGCCAGTTCTCAGCCCGCACAGGACCAGCCTTAAGGGATTACCCAGCACCATCACATTTCTCACTGACACCAAACACTAACAACATCTCCAGCATGCATGCGCTTTTGATTCAACAGTGTTATCATCACCCTCAGTGCAGACATCAAAGAGCTGAAAAGGACCGGCTAGTCGTCAATACATAAATGTGCTTTGCAACGTCGGCTGGGGTAATGGAACACCTAATTCTGGCACTCTTTCTAAGGTGGTAAAAATCTAAGTAGTGGAGGAGATGTATTGAGTAAAATAAAGCTCACGGTCAAGAAACGTCAAGGTTCTTCATGGAATTTGTTGAATTAAATTAATCCTATTGAACTACAAAAAGCAAGGAGCTCATCTAGTTCCGTCCATGCCTGGGGCCAGGTAGGAGAAAGACTGAAACCAAATCAATTTATTTTCAGCTAGGTCTAAATTTTTGAGAGACACCTGGACCACAGTTGCTCTTCTGGGTGTACAGTAACTATCACCATAATGAACACTATTAATCCAAAGGCTTAGTGTGGCACAAAATAGAAGGAAAATGTCTTTCCCAAAAAAATACATCTCTCCCAAAGGACTCAAGCGTTTGTCTTTTACTCTCACTTGAAGGCCTTTTTATGGTATCTTGATGGTGCAAAACAGGTGAAGGAAAACCAGTGTGTCACTAACTTAGGGAAACACCAGGCACGGACTGGTGAGGGTCCTCTTCTCCCTCCCCCCACTCCCGCCAGCCCAGGGGACCCCGGCCCCTGGGGGAGGGCGCAGCTCAGGAGCACGCTGGGAGCTCATGGTCAGGGATCCCGCTGGGGTCTCAGGGCGCAGGCACCTCTTGGGGTGCTGACACACAGGGGTGCAGCAACACCCACCCCCTCCCCACGCACCCATCGAGAGCCAGAGCTGCACAGAGACATCCATTCCTACTCTTTGTGCTCCGCCCTGCGCAGCCATGTAAATCTGGATTGACTCCATTACGTCAGCGAATGGGCAGCAGCATAAAACTGAGCACGAATGAGGTCAGACCAGTACAGCACTCAGCTAATGTGCAAAATGCATACTTGGTTTCGTATCATTGATTTGATCCACCATTCTGCAATTACCAATCAAACATTTTTTGAGGAGCCTGACATCCAGAACCAATATTTTAAATCAGGAAATAAAATACCATCCAATCACATTAAGGAAACGGAGAACATGAACTGAAACTTAATATCTAATTACATTATTAATATACCCAGTATACATTCAGATTATAAAAATCTTGAACCACTAAAATACAGTTCACAAGAACAGAATCCCAGTTCCTGCTTACTCACAGGCTGGGGAACGAGGGGCTTCACGCAGAAGGAAAGGTGTCACACGGTATTCGTACTCAAGCAATGAAGCTGGATTCTGCAAAAAAATCAGGATGGGCACTAGATCCTCCAGTGGCCCAGACAGGGAAAAAAAGATGGAGTTAAAAGAAAAAAGATAAAACAATGGGCAAGATCCAGCCCATCTTCTGGTACCCAAACTGTGGGCTGCAGTACTAAAACTGGGAATCTGACTCTCAGCAGGGGCATCCAGATTACAACTCCCTTTGCAGGTAGTAGAGGGGATAAAATTGAACCAGGGAGCATCCCTCTGCATGAGCAGTCAATAGGAAATGCCCATAAAAAAACCTCCCACCCCTCTGGAGGGCTTGGGGCCAGTCAGACCACCATGCAATACCTCTGCTCAGAGTCCAGATGTCCCGGCTAGGCAGAGGCATTTGTATGCACAGGGCTCACTGGTTTTTAAAAGACAGCCACCGAAAGAGCAAAGGGGGACATCGGCACTTCTCATGGGGAGGCTGGGAGGCAGGGCATGAGATCCTGACCCCACGCTCTCCTGCCTGGTGGGTTTGATGGGCTTTGTGTAAAGGAGGGCACCAAAACACCAGGTGTTTGGGGCGTTTGGATGAGGGCAAGAAGGGAGAGATTCTTGCTGCGGTAGCCGCTCCTCTGGGAAGCCAAAGAGGAATACTTGTAAGCCAGAAAGACCCGAGTAAAAGATTGTGGCCCCAGCCTCAAAGTCAGGGCACTCAGGTGGGAGAAGGGAGTTCTGGTTCCTGGCTATGGCTTTTATCCAATAAAGATTTAATGTAACATGCGTAAGCAGTCCAGGGACTTCTGTTGATCATTGTCGTAATTGACTAAAGTGCAAGGATACTGTTCTAAGTATTGATTTTCTAATCAAATTAGTGCCTGGTATTACCCTCTATATGTTTATTCCTCTGTTGTGCAAGGCCCTCTAATGTCCCACAGGGTTAGTATCTAACTTACAAGTTTATTGTCCGGTGCCTTCTCTGCGTACGCACAGAATGCATCAGGCTCTCACTGGCTCATAACCATTAATAACCAACTGAAGTGGAGAAATTTTTTTAAATCAGCAAAGCTGGTGATAGAGAATTAGCCTGGCATTTAGGGGAATCAGTCTCATTACTGATTACACTGCTTCAGATTTCCTCCCTGACCGCATGAAAACGGGTAAGTCTCGCTCTGCCTTGGTTTCCCACTTAAAAAAAAAACCCTGAGTGTGATGAGGATGTCAGAAGTTTTAGGCTGGAGACAGCAGCGATGAGACCATTGAAGTCTCTCTGCCATGCAGAGCAGGCTGTCCTGGGAAGGTGGGTTCTGCCCTCCCCAACACTGACAGCTTCTCCACCGGGTACTCCATTTACTCAACCTAAGCAGCCAGTCTTGGATTTGGTCCTAATGAACCAGGGGAAGAAAACATTATATACATTTCAGAAGTATCTCATAATGTGAAAGGGAAAAATCTTGTTACAGTGCACTCCAAACAGCCTATTCAAGGTAATCACATTTCTATTTATGAAATGAGACAGCATTCACAAAATGTCAGCATTGCAGCCAAGACATAAACAACGTTACCCGAGACATAGTCCAGAAGCAACAAAATGGTTTATGACACTTCCAGTTCTCAGAGTCCTCCTTTCTCCTTCCTAATGATCTCTAGTAAGAGGATGTACCAACGTACACGCGCAGCAATCTCCAGGCTAGCTGCTTCATATAAATGCCTTTTGCAATAAAGGAAACACCATGCAAGGTGGCCTATTAAACACCAACGCCAAACTTCTTTCCCTCTCATTTAGTTAATTATACTCTGAAATAGCACCTCCGGTAGGGTTTTAAATGTTTATTTTTCTAATGAATATAACTTCTGTAAAATACACATAAATTTACTTCCTTGGCTTTATCCAATGATTTATTTAGTTAATCAACAGTAAAAGAAAGCAGTTATAAAATAAAGTGGATCAGAGTCAGTTAGAGGTTTTGAAGAAAGAGCTGCAGGAGTTTCCTTTGTGCAGAAGTGGTGGTGAGCTTTCAGAACAGAAAAAACCCTAAACTGAGGGAGCAGTGCAAGGGGGTGTCTCTCACTGCTGGTTCGAGGGACAAGACACCTGGAGAAAAGAATGTGGCTTATTTTCATTTGAAAAAAGAGCAAATATGGCGCCTGACAGTACACTCTTCGTTTCATAATCACAACCTCTGTTATTCCAGGATCACTAACCACAAACGTAAGTCAACGCATGATTTTAACCATGAAAATAGACACATCTCAGCAAAGTATTTAAGCCAGGCTTATATGCCTTGTTGAATAAGGACACAATTCTGAACTTCATTCTGTAAAATGCTTTGGGGCAAAGTTCTGAAAATGCATCTGAAAATGCCAATACACCAGCATCACGCTTTAATGAATTTGTACAGAGATAAGTGAAGAACAATTGATTCAGGATTTTCAGGCACATCATTGCTGAGGACAAAAATTACTAAATGTTAAGACAAACAACGTATTTGAAAAAAAGCTGGTCTGGCAAAAAAAGGAAGATTATATCAGAACCTGGAACTTAATCTTGTGCTGCAGCATGTGTTTAAGAAAGTCTCTTATAATCAAAACTGAAACAACAAAGTCAGCATTGCCTCTATATAGCAACAATGATCAGTGCACAAGAAGGCTGAAAGTCACAAGGGAAGCAGCACGATGTCATTGAAATTAAACTTATAAGCTGTAAATAAATACCCACCCCACCCCCTCCCAAAAAACCCAACATAATCATAAGACTTAAAATGATACAGAAATGCCTAGAGTGATAGATATTTCAGTCAAGATGCCTACCTATTTTCTATACTATTTTACATACCAAAACACTTTTCTTTCTAGGCTTTAAGCACTGATTTGTCTTCTTTTATTTTCATGTGGCTTCCAAGAAAGACAAGACATTGTAGTCAGAGTGCAGTATCGGGTCTGTAATATGCTCTGATGGGCAAAGCATTTCTGCTGTCTTGGTCTCAGGGACATTTATTAATGGATGGGCTGATAATGCTTATTATGTGCCTGAGATAACCTCAAAAGAGCCAGCAGATACAACTAGAGGTGAACAATGTCTGATCTTGTGAGGGTTTCTTAGCAATAAATTGGATTTTTAATGCAAAATATATCACATTTTTGAAGAAAAAGCAATCAGACCTTTGAGAGCCTACTAGCTATAGAAAGTGTTTTGGAAATAAGCAAAGACATGTTGCATGTCTTCAGAATCATTTAATTCATCAAAGGGCAAAGAAATCAGCAGCTCATTGAAACGCAGCCTTCCGTATCTTTTAGTTCTGATTCACACGAAGGTGGGGAATAGGAGTTTTCTAGTATTACATTCTCTAGTAAGTGGGATTGATAAAAATACAGTCACATCATTCAGACAATAAAGATGAGCTGATCCTCTTTCATTTCCCTCATTAGTATTGAATCACGTACTTCAAAAGAATTTCTGAAAACACAGATTCTCCTAGTACCATAGCACCTTAAGATCCACAGCTACAGTTCATGTTGAAGTGTGTTTATTTGTATCCAAATATATGCTTTTAAATTAAACTAGTCTTTGAGGCTTACTCCTCTGCCAACTGCTATTTGTCCTGCAGGAAAACAAGTCCCCGAAGAAATGCAAATTATTCAAGGTTCTTGAGGGCTTTAGGACAGTTACTATGCCATCTGAGTTCTCAGAATTGCAGTAAGTAGGGTATATTGCCTTAGCTTCATCGTTCCATATGGCTGCATCCGAAATAAGATGTTTGGGTGGGTGGTAAAGTGACATAGTTTGAATACACATAATTGTACCTTAAGCTCAGCTACAATCCCTAGGCCACCACCAGTTCAATAAGGGATCAGACATGGGTCAATTAAATTCTGTGAACATTCTGTTATCTGGGAGCTGAAAGTCTTTAGCTGAGATTAGACAAATACGGATCTTCACAGATTATAAACACTGCACTGATGCACTGTTACCGAGTTATGCAATGAATATCATCTCACACCACAGATAAAACTAAAAGGGAAACCATGTGTCTTGGTTTTGGCTGGGACAGAGTTAATTGTCTTCCTAGTAGCTGGCACAGCGCTGTGCTTTGGGTTCGGTATGAGAAGAACGTTGATAACACCCTGATGTTTTCGATTGTTGCTCAGTCGTGTTTAGACTCAGTCAAGGACTTTTCAGCTTCTCCTGCCCAGCCAGCAAGAAGGCTG
>JAVKLA010000026.1:2816754-2860024 GCA_034782735.1 Sagittarius serpentarius
TCTGTTCTGTTAAACTGTTCTTATCTCAACCCACGAGCTTTACTTTATTTTTTCCGATTCTCTCCCCCATCCCACTGCAGGGGGGGGAGTGAGTGAGCGGCTGCGTGGTGCTGAGTTGCTGGCTGGGGTTAAACCACAACACCATGTAAACAGGTAATTCCAGGAGGCACTCTAAAAACCCAGCATTGATTCTTTTTTTATTCACACATGGGAGCCATTATATAGGGCTACCTTTGTAAAAGCTACATGAGCAATTAAGTAAGAAGGAAAAAAAGATAAAACCAGTAGATTTTCTAGACATGAAAGCATAATATATTTATGCGTTGTCAGGCTGCATTTTTCACTGGAAAAAGGTTTTCCCCAAAAACTCCCGCCCAGCTCTTGTTAACTGTTCCCACTCTAGTCAAGATCACCAAAATGACAGAATTAATGTAAGACAAAGGAGATGCTTTTTCCCCTGTGTTATCACAGTCTTGTCTTAAACTGGACTGACCTAGTTCTTTACGAAATCTCACCACGTTGTTTGTAAGAAGGCACAGTGGGGGCCAGGAGTTACACTAAATTTTTCTGCTATTCTTCCCATCACTGCGTTTCATCTTTTGACCAGTTTGTGTTGTCCCCATGGGATGGACTACAATGTAGAGTATGAGGTCCCACATCCCAGAATATTTGGGGCTTTTCTGCTTTCACACTTTCCTCTCCTTTCCCTTCCTAATCATCTCACAATTCTTAATTACTAATTTACTCTTATTTTAAAATACTCTTAATTTGATTATTCTCATTATTCTTGCAATTCTTATGACTTTCCTTCCCCCTTTTAAGTATTTTTAGAAAGTATTTTCCATGCAAAACAACTATGGAAATGCAAATTTTAACAAAAATTAATGCAAATGAAGAATTAATATTCAAAAATAGATTAGGAGTTTATTAATTTTTAACAAACAAGTGTCCTATCTACTTCACAAAAACAGTTCTTGGATCTTGGACCCTGTTCTGAGGCACTTGCAATGCAGTCTTGACTTAAGATACAAGAACCACAAATCAGTAAAGGAGGTGGGGGGAAACATATTACCGTTCCCCCAGGCAACAGCTACTTGACTATGTAGCACCAGTGATGCCATCGATTATGCTGAATACATAAATAGATCACCTTTATTAACAAACACACTTCAGAACCGAAAAGTAACTGTATTTTCCAGAGGACACAATATCTGGTATTTTGCATTGTGGTATCTTATCACTTATAGAGCCTTTACAGATATTTCTTCCCAGTTTCCTAAAGAACAGTACTTTGTTTAATCTAAGCTGTGAGTGCAACCCCACTGAATGACAGGGGGCAATAGGTAAGGGATTTCTAAAATAAAATAAAAGCAGAATTTTTAAAAGATAAACTCATTTAAATCATTAAGAAGATCTAAGGAAAGAATGCCCTTGGAAGTAGGTTAAGGTTTTTGTCAGGTCAGTCACAGATACACCTTAGTGCAACACAGCATTGCATTTTAACGGCTACCATCTCATTTTCTACAGATTTTTTACAAGATTTACTATAAAGGCATTGGGGAGGGTGCGTATAGCAATGATAGTGGCGTTTATTGTTTCAGCGAAAAAAAATAAGGTCTGAGATGATTCAAAAGCCAAACTACTCTGGGTCTGTATTTTCCAATTTGGAATTTCAAAGCTAGACATTCAGCTTCATGTGGGAGCATACAAACCAGAGTGGCCTGGTTTCCAGTAGCACCAAACATCCCAATAACACAGGAGTGGCATGTGTTCTGCCTCCGAAAACAGGACTTCTTGCTTGGCCATGAGGCTAGAGATCTACTTTGGATAGCCACTTTGGGAGATTTTGCTTAGTTCAAGGTAGTTCACAAAATTAATACAAAACATCAAATGACAAAATAGCTCACATCTGGTTATTCGATTTCCTAAAAAAATTTGCAGGTAATGGAAGTAACCAGGAAGCTGGATAGATTTTTATATGGGAAGTCACTAAAAAAAAAAAAATAAATCACCCTTCATGCTTTCTAATACAGTAATGCCTACAAGTCAGATAGTTCTCTTTGCTGGACACCTGTGTGTGCTTAACAGAGAGACATTTTCTTCCCAAATTGCTTTGCAGCCTAAAATCACAACAACTGGTTTTGATTAAGACGGGAAACGGCAAAGGTCTATAGACCCACAAACAGTTTGAGGCGTACAGACTACGTGTGCTGCTTTATCTCCTCTCATTTCACAAGAGGCAAAGAACGTTCAATGAAATCAACAGGTATCCAGCGGCTACAAGGATACGTGTTTTCTGGTGAAACGTACTTGACTTTGGAATTCATTGCTGCAAGATGTCTCCGAGCATCTCTACGCTGCTAAGCAAAAAGAGGACCAGGGACTTTGCTCATACCCTGGACCTTCAGGCATTCCCACTGCTTAAACGTTATCTTACGTCTTTGCTCTCTTGGCAGCAACAACTCCCTTTCTTGCAAAGTGGTATTTGGGAGCAGTTCCCTCTGGGCGGTGCAGCTGCTGTTGTACGGACAACAGTGTGCCTTTTTGTCTCTTACCGGTCTCCAGTGATACCCTCAAAGGAGCAGACATTCCCAGATGCACCCCAGGCCATGAAATACAAGTCCTCAGTTTCATGTTGTTAAAACGCTGGTCTCACAGACTCTGACATATCGCTGACATTATTTCAGATACTTTGAGTAGAGGAAAAAAAAAAACCCCACAGAAAAAAATTATTCTTCTGTCCTAGGACCACCATTTAGGCCCTAAGGAAATACTGAGCCAAGCCACCATACGGTAGACACACTCCACTGCAGAGCGGCAGTGTGAACGCAAGCCAGTTGGTGCCATCAGTCCCGGGGAACGGAGATCACTTACCCTCAGGCAGACGGTGGGTCTGCATCTGTTTTATTTACCAGCATAGACGCAATCAGTGAGACCAGTAACTCAGGAGGACAAAAAAAGTATCCCATGGTTGCCAAGAGAGCATGAGAACCTACACAGCTAAATTAAATACAAAATAAACATTACCTTAGCTGTGAATCCTGATGTTTCAGGACATCAGTTACTAAAATTCCTGTGATTAGACAGAAACTACCACCCTAGACAAGTTTATACAGTACGTAATTGCCTGCAATGCTTTCCCGTCTTCCGTAGCACAGATATTCACACGCCACTGGTTTGATTCAGTCTGGCACCTTCTGTGATCCTAATATTGGCATGCAGTCATGTCACTGTTCAGCTAATATATCCCTCAACACACAATGGTCAAATAATTCCTTTGCCGCTACTGGTCTTCTTTTTGAAGTTCACGAATTTAAAGCATTAACCTACTTCCAGCACGAGGTACTATATTATCACGCTAAACTACGTAAATTGTTTACAAGAGCTTCCTACAGAGCATGCATTTGCTGAGAACAAGCGCTTCCTGAACAGAATGAGTGTTCTTAACTCCCCTCAGTGAGAGTAGGAGACGCTTAGCATTTCGGGATTAGACTTGAGCCCCTCAATCCTTGCCTGATTCCTGGCAAAATCTGTCGTCTGGCCTACATACCACAAGTTCAGCTTGCCAACCACCACATGACCCCCCTGCAACTAAAACACATTGGCAGAGATTTGTTGGATCAAAGGTAGACGTCTAAGAGTATGATCTGGTGTGACCTATTTGTCTACGTTCCATTCACAGTCCATGAAGGGAATAGGAAGCTCTACGGAGCAACTGATTTAAATCTAATGCCTAGAACTGATTTTCCATCAGTTCTAAAGGGCATCTACAGAGATTTTTCTCAGACATAAACAACCACATTAGATATCTACCATTAAGTGAGGTGAATCCCACCACCACTTACATGCTTCAATAGCTTCATCAACTAGACTGGAGTGCAGGTGGGTGCTGCATGGTCCTCAACATGCACAGAGATTTGCAATTTGCTGCTTCTGTTCCAAGGATGCTTGTGCACACAAAAGCAGGCCAGATTTTTCCAACCCTGCTAGCTGATTTAGTAAAAAATGTTGGTTCTGCAAACAAAACTCACTTTGCCATTTTTCTTAGCCCACCACCAGACACCAAAACTCCCGTCAATCCCCCATTCTGCCAGTACCCAGCGTTTCTTTATGTGGGAATTGGTCAGCAGCCCAAAGGCCAAGCAACAGCATAGACGACCGGAGAGTACTGGACTGCAGCTGAGATACATAACCAAGAACATGGGCCTTCCTCTGCCTACACCCCACGTCTGGCTGGTTGTCTCAGACTGTGACCTAACGGTGGGACCCAGTGACCAAGGCTCAGCACAGCCTTGACCTGATGCTACGTCAGAGTACGATCCAGGTGCATACGCCCTCACACACCCATCAGCTGTGAAATGGGAGAGACCTGGAGTCACTTCTTTCCTTTGCTTCCCTCTCCTTCTCCCAAGATAATTTCCTGAACTACACCAGCTGATGGCAGAGAGGGAGGAGGAGGGACCACATCCCGCAGGAGCTCCTCCTTGCTGCAGGCAGGAATGAGGCCAGAAAGGGAGCATGAGAAGGAACTTGGTGAAGTTTCCCTTCAGGAAAGGAAAAGGAAGGGAATAGGAAGGCGAAAAGATGGGACTCTGGTTCCTATTCCCCGGTCCTCAGACACAATGCACAAACTGATTTGGGAACACCATTTTTTCTCCTCATCCTTAGCCTCTGTTTGCTTGGGCACTCTTCTAGGACACAGGAGATAAAGGTGTGAGAGTACTGATGCTGGGGAAGGAATCGGATCGCCTACTCCATAGGCACCTCCTGGTACTTAACCTAGTGCGTTTAAGCACTAAGCCTTTAGCTGTGTGTTCAAGGAAAGTAGTCACAACTGCATTTGGCGAGGAATCAAATCTTTGCAGCATGCACTGTATGTGACTGGAGAATGCTGATTGAATTCAGGACCTAAGGGCTCGCTGGCAAAAGGATTCTTAGTTTCTGGGCTGTCATGGGGTTAACACATCGACTGGCTATAAACTGCTCAGACTGGAGAAAATTTTGGCATAAAGGGGAACTTTCAGAGGAGAGCTCAGGGACCCCCGGAGCTTAGTGGCATCTAGATAGGTGGTTTTAGATTGAAAGTCTGGACTTTGGGGAATTCCAGGCACCTCATTTTTCCCCTAGTGCCAAATCCCTTTCTGCAGTTTTCATATTGTTTGAAATGGGAACTATCCTGCAATTGAAACAAGATAACATTTAAAACTGAAATAGGGAACAATGGGCTAGAAGGACATAGAAGCTGAACAGGGACAGAGTGGGAGAAGAAAGCGAGCAAAAAGGGTGTAAGAAGAGAAAGGCAGAATTAGGATAGAGTGGGAGAAAATGAGAACAATCAGAATTAAAAATAAACCCCAGCCACTTTTCATGTTGAAAGCTCACAGCTAGTAAGCTGACTGGCATCTTACAGCTCTGCCAGAGTATTACAGGAAGAGCATTTGAAGTTACCGTCATGTGTTTTATGTGTTTCATAATCACATTTGTTAATTAGAAGATACGTGATATCATATGTACTAAGGTCTAGTACTTTACCACTAGAGTCTAATTAGCAAATCTCGGAAAGAAAGGAATGGAAGCCGATGCTTTGCTCAACAAGCTTGTACGTACAGTGGAAGAATGTCAGGATTAAATGCCAGATAAAACCATGGCTTTATTAATTTTTACTTGACTCTGATAAAAATATACGAACCATGCAATTATTTCAAAATCCTAGTGGCATTAAACTCTCCCCATCTCATACTTCTTCCTCATCTCACTTTCACCTGCAGCAGCAGAGAGCACTTTCTCCTGCTAACCTGCAATAAACTCTGCTTACAGCTGCCTTCGAAGGAGATCTGCCGAAACTTAAAAATAAATGAGACAAGACTAAGATTAATAAAATAGGCAAGGATAATTGTTCATTTTGTTATGACCCAAATTCAATCCATTAAGGGAAGAGTATAAGACTCCCTTCTAGTTAAATTGACTGAAACATTCTGCAACAACGGAGAATAATAAAGCACAATTAAAAGTGAAAGTGACCTGGGGCTTTAAATACCCAAGAACCATGGTAATGGAACAAGAAGGCCATCCAAAGGTCAGCAGCTTATAAACAATATCCTCAGAGCAATTTCTCAAGAGGAAAATCATTTCAGATAGACCTACCATGTAGTTTATAAAAGAGAAGGCTTCTCCCATCCTGAAGGAAGCCAAGCACAATGAAATGATTGCTACGAGGCTCTGGCAGCCATTGTTTCATGTCTCAGATTCCAGAAGAGCTATTCTTATTCCAGCTGGCATTCAGTGGGATCATCTGGCAAGGTAAATCTCAGAATACCACGCTTATAGAGTCATGCGTTCTCCCAAACGTTTCTTTCTCTGGACGCGATATCGGGGCTGCGCAGCAGGCAGGGGTTACCTGAGCACCTCCTCTGCTGCAGAGCGAGAGGCAAAAGCAAACACGGACGCTTGCCTTTCTCTCTGGGCAATGGTGGGAAGCAGCGCCCGCGTCCATCTACCCCTTCTGGTCCCTGCCCAGCTATGCTTCTCTGGCAGAGTTTCTGTGGCCTCCCAGAACCACACACACCTCCCAACACGTCCTGCTGCCAACCTGCAGAAGGAGCGAGTGTCCTGGCACCCCTGTGGGAGCCTTCAGCCTTTCCTTGCTGAGATCGGTTGTCCAGGATGCGCTGGTCTATGACTTTGGAAATTCATCCCCACGAGTGAAAATACAGAAACTGTTACAAAACCCCAGTATTGTTCCTCATGTTTACAGCAATCCTCCAAGCTCAAAAGGAAAAATATAAACTTCCCCACGTAGACACCTTTTTTTCCTTACCCCATTCCCGCAGGGTCTGTACCACAGAGCTGGAAATACAGATTATGCCCAAAAAACATGAATTGACTGCAGGAAAATAAGGCAATTCATGTCAACATCCATCTGCCAAAAAATATATGGCTAGCAAATTATTCTTGATCCAAGCAGGCATATTGAATACAGTGGTCCAAAAAAAAAACCTGTATTGTGTCAGCACAGCAAAAACTGCTAGGAAGGATTTGCAGGATCCAGCAAGTTATTCTGCACCATTTAAATCCATACCCGGGGAGGGGGGAAAGTGATTTTTATGTATTCATTTAGCCTGTGTTATAGCTCAGTCATCATGGAACACCTCATAACCCAATGTCCAGGGGAAAAAACAACAGGATAGTTGGCACAAGGTCTTATCACGTGTAAGGCATGTTTTATGTTTCATACAGCTGCATCAAAGACTGACATAAACCAGTTGTTTCAAAAGTCATCTAATGACAAACAAGAATTTTACTCAGGCTTTTGTTGAATTCTTCGCAGATGTGTCTTAATTCAAGAGTTAGACTAATAGTAATGCTGTCCTACACAACACAGGTTTCACTGGCTATTTATGGGCATTTAATATTTTATTAGTTCCCTTTCTGAATGCCTTTCTTCTGCTGTGCTCATGCTGTACTTGTTTCTCCATCTGCCCTCTTTCTTCATTTTGCACACCGCAAGTTCATTGAATATTTTACTCCCTGTTCCTTTCATGTTCTCTTTTATCCAAGCAACACATCAACCCAATGACTTGGAAGTTTGGTCCCCCCACGTTCAGGTTAGTCAAAAAATTAGCCAGAAGAACTCAACCACTTTGCTGTGGATGTGTGTTGCCCGTAAAGGACCAGGGTGGGGGGGTTAAATATGACACTGCATAGTGTTACGGGTATTTCAAGAAAAAGCGTCCTCTGCATTTTCTGCCAGTACAGTTCATTTACGGCAGGCTGACCATGCACTCACTGTGCACAGGCAGTGCATGCAGAGTCACAGGGACAGCTGATCAAACACAACCAAGCTAAATTCAACTCGGTACATTTTCCATTGCCTATAAAAGAAATTTGTTTTTTATAGATTTTGTCTGGGTCTTGCTTCTGAGGTATAGGTGTAAAAATAAGACAGGAAGCTGGACAGATCTTCTTCCCTCAAGACTGTAAAATCGCTCAATAAACCTCCTTCTATAATAAAACCCTTAAAATGATGGTTGAAATTCTGGCTCCGCCGGAGTCAATAGTAAAAATCCCATTGACATCAGAAGCAACTGACTCCTGTGCTAATGAAAGCCCTTTAACTACACCAGGTATGCTACATAATGACTCAGTATAATAACTTGTTATAAACTACATACTTTTCTCCAGATAGGATTTCACAAATTTTTTTTCTAATATTACATTTTTAAAAATACTGATTTCTTCCATCAATAAAAGACAGTCAATATACCAATGCCCATTAATACCAAGCAGCAATTTTTAAAAAAGTACTCCTGAAGACAGCATGGAAATGAAACTGCAGGGAGGAAATGTTATATAGGCCAAATGAAATGGTCAGGGCTGTTTTATGTCTCTGCTGGAAGCTGGTATATCTAGGACCAAAGTAAATGTTAAAACCGTTATCGGTCAAGCTGGACTCACACTGACATCTGGCAAATTCATACAAAACTAGGAGGAATTTGGAGTCGTCGTCTGTGCCTAGTATTTTGGTTTAGGCTGACCAAAGCGTACGTGGTAAGCACCCAGACAGAAAAAAAAGAAATTCCAGTTTGTCACCGCCTGTAAAACGCCAGCAAAAAAATGGATTTTGGAGAGAGGAATTCACATTGTCAGCTGTCTGTTCACAGTGCGGATAAATCCCGGTGTGTAATTGCAGCATTAGTCACACTAGCTAACAAAGGCACTGCAGAGCGGGCAGGGGACCGACGGCAGAGAGCAGAGAGGTCATCGCCTCTCCGAGCCACCAGCTTTCCTCGCCAGCCTCCAGCACCCGCTCAGCGAGCGTGATGGAGAGCCCCGGACTGGAGCACGGTGCTCGCTGCCACCCTCTCCGCACCCCACCATCGGCTCCTCCCGGGGGGTGGCTGCCACCCCTGCTCCCCTGGCGGGCAGCCGTGGGTGGGCTCAGGTCCTTCTGTACCACTTGTCCAGCACGGAGGGGACAGAAGTGGGCCTTCACATTGAAGCTGTACCTGTGTCAATGCTCCCTTGGCTTTGGAGCAGGATGGGAGAGGAAGAAAGAGGATAAAGCTTTTCCGAACCAGCCCCATGTCTGAGACGGGCTGCTTCTGAATTCCAGCTTTGGGTTAACAAATGTGTACCACTACAGGTGTGACATGAAAGCCCTTTCTCCACCCACAGAAAACTCTTTTGAAGATACGGACCCACACATCTCTTCTTTTCCGTAAGTCAGCAACTAAGCGAGGGCTTGAATCCAGAAATACAGTCCTCAGGTAATGATTTCATCAGTTCGTAAATAGCAGCAGGGGAAGAATATTTCTGATAGTGACATCTCTGACATTGTCACTGTTTGCAGCTATGGGTGATCAGAATTGTAAACACAGAACTATGGGAATAATCTGTCAAGCAATGCATTAGATTTGCCATCACTTGAAGTCGTTAAATCAAGTGTGGACATCTCTGAAAAACATATTCTAGCTCAATCACAAGGCAAGCCTGTGTCATGGGCCTGCATTGTACAGGTGGAGGATACGGCGACAATAGCTCCTGTAGGCATTAAAAGTTACGGATCTTTGAATCTGCTTTGCCAGACTGGTTTGGATTTCTTTCAGTTCCAAGATTTTGGGTTATTTCAGCATTCATGTTTGTCAGCTTGAAGAGAAACATCAAAAACAAAGGTACAAAGCCCAGCCTTTCAGGATATAAATAGCTTAACGGTTCCTAGAGGGAAAGGTACCTGAAAGACCCTGGCTGATTCTGGGCCCTTCCAGAAGGCTGTGATTTAGACAAAGCCTTCCCCAAAACCCACTGTTAAGGGCATTTGAGGTGGAAGGAGATATTGGCCACAAGACAGGCACTCAAAGCACACTTCCTTCGGGGGTAAAAAGTTCAGAAGTGTTTTATAAGGAGCTAAAAGCATCTGAGGAGAACAGCATGTATTTTAAAATACGGTGTAAAGGCAGGAGGACCGAGGGGGCTGTTTCTTTTAAAGTTTGGAGAGTGCTGATACTGATCAAGAGTGTTTCAGCATGGCTAAGCTGGAGCACCCAGCATGGCCTGAAACATAACAAGCCTTCACCATTGCTTCAGTGTCCTCCTCCCACTGAGCACTCCCTGTGCTGAGGAGGAGCCGTGCCCATTTATCCATCTCAAATTGTAAATCCCAGCCACTGCCTGGAAGCAAAGATTTTTTTTTCTTCTATCTAGTCACCGAGATCATACTTTCATAAACAGTAAGAGGTTCTCCAGAGCTGCAAATAAACTGTCTGCCTTAACACTGTCTGATCCTGCGCAGAGGGGGACATCACGGGTCTCTCGGCTGGCGCTCATCGTGCGAGAATAGGACCATAAGACTGCGGGATCTTAATCTTGCAATGAAGTGTGCAAGGGATTCATACTGAAGCCATATGAATCCTGCAAACTGTAAGTAACACCGCTCTCAAACAGGCACTTCTTTTTTACCTTTAATACGTAGGACAGTAATGCCCCCGAGACAGAGAGGCATTGCCACAGCAGAATTCAGTAGAGCACGGCAAGTAATACGAGGTAATTTGCATGACTAATCAATAACATTTTGTCCTGAATTGTTAAGCTTTTTGTCAGCTTTTTGGTTCTACCAACACATTCATTAACAGCTGGTCTCTCAAATCATCCCCGAGCCATGTTGGCGAGATACTGGAGCTTCTCTGGCTGGGGCCAGGGAGGAGGATTTCGGGAAGGTCATTAGTGAAATGTGTGACATGTACAAAGAGCAGCCTCAAATTTCAGACTTGGTTGCTCATTTCAGACACCTTTGGAGTCCCACAAAGGGCACACAAAACCTGAAGTTTCTGGGATGACGAAGAGGGAGAAAGAAGAGCAGGAGTGAGGAGAGAAGAAAGGAGGGGCTGAGAAAGCCGTTTTCCATGGTAATGCGGAGTGGTCAGGAAAAGCGGGAAGAGAAGGGCTGTGCTCCAAAGGAATTAGAGAAAAAGAGTTTCAAACACCGTAAATGAGGAGACACCAAGGGGCCTCCCATGTTTTGGGGGTGAGAAGCAAAGAAGCAGGTAAAGAGTAAGAGGACACGAACCCAAGAGGAAAGTAGCATCTGTGAAAGAAAGAGTAGGGGAAGCTGGGGAAGAGGAGATGGGGACAAATAAGAAGGAAATGGTATTTTTTCTTGGCAGTCAGTGAATCCTTCTTATGTGCTTACAGAGGAAATTGCGCTTCCTCGGAGAACCCAGCGTGTTCTCCAGAGGCTGACAGCCTTTCGGCAATGAGGTGCCCTGTGTACCACAGCAGTTTTGTATGCAAATAAGGAATATTTTTGTTTACATAGTTCTCTATGTCTCTGTAAAAAAACAGGACAGGGCTGTAGCAAAACACACTCTCACCTGAAAGAGGAGCTTCATAGTAGCCCACCGATGCTCTACGCCGCAGTTAGCGCTGCGGCGCGGAGGAGGCAAACCACACCTCAGCCGCCCGTCGATCTGTGAGAGACCCAGGACCATGCTAGTCAGGAGTGCTGCTTTCTGTACGTGCAGGTATAACGTTTGCCTGGGGTGTATTCGACATTTAAGTGCACAGGATTGAAGTTGCTCCTCTTTTCTCTGGAGAGAGTTCTGCGTTTGTCCACCCCCTCTACCATAACCTTCGGGCCCCTACAATTCCCCATCATCTCGACTAAAACATCTTGTCTCCTCCTCCGAAGAATGCAGCAATATAATTAATAGTAAGTAAGAGCTAACCCACAACTGTACACATCCTCTCGTGTTCTCAGCCAAGCAAATCTTTCATTTTGTCGGGTAATTTCTTTTTAATGTGGTGGTTGCTATTATTTCTTGATAGTGATAAAAGACCTGAAGCAAAAGCCTTTTCAGAGAATTCGAGAGGAAAAAAAAAAATCTTTGTTGGCTGAAAGGAGCATATTTAATGCATGCAGAAGGTGTTAATTAAAAATCCTTAAAGCTGACATTATAGCCCTAAAAATCAGGAATATTTTGAGTCTTAAATGTCTCAGTTATCATCACAGAACGTGTCTGCCATGGCACCCATTTATTTGCCCTGAGGCATTACTAGAAAATTAAAAATGGGCATTTGGAGCTAGTAAGCTTTGAAATAATTGAATTTGTGGTAGGATCAAATCATAATATGCCCATGATTTGCTGATCTCATTCCTCCCTTCTGGCAAGGGTTTGTCAAGTGATACTAACGGACACTTATAACCTACTAAGAGATTTGCTACAAAGTAAGCTGATTTTTCACTGTGTAACTTATTGTTGTGTGGAGGTTTAACAAAAAAATAAAAAGCAAAAAAAACACAAAACAAAAAAAAAACCACCCCACACCTGAAATTTGCATACACACTAAATGGCAGAGGAAGCTTCCACGCTGCTATAATTCAGTAGGTATGACACTTACCTCTGTGTGTTTTTCTTCAGCTGGCTTAGTGCACACCACACTGTGCAAAGTTGAAAATCAATTAATTTTGGAAACAATTTCTTTTTATACACTCTGTTCTGTGGATCCAATTTCTCATCTGTTCAGAGAATTCTTTTGGCATGAGCAGAGGTAAAACTGATGAATATTAAATCTCTGCAATCTAATAAAGGGTAGTGCTTACCTGAGTTTCAATGAAATACAGACGTGTATATACATATACCTAGATATATACATTTTATATACATGTGAAGACATGATCAATGCATAGGTTTTATCAATTTATAGGTAGAGGTTCTAAATAAAAAATAATGATTTTTTTATCCCTTAAGATCTCAGCTAGAAAAAATGACTTTTGCAAATGAGAAGTGGCATCCGTCATCAGTGAAAGGAGTGTATGGAATCTGAAATAGCAAAGCAATTGAACATGAAAAGTTTGGCATAGAAAAGAAGGGTGAGTAATTTAAACCCACTCAGGAACAGGTGTGACTTGTTCATAAACCAGTTAGGAAAAAAATTTGTTCAATTACTCCTCTCCGGTAAATAACAAATTACCATAGCAACTCCATTTTCAAACAACATATGCATATATTTTGTTTCAGAAAAGCTTGAGTCAAAAACTGCATTTTACCACCATGCCATGCCTTCTTTCCTAACTTCAAGATCCAAATTCTATGAACTTCCAGCTCCTCATTTACACACGCTGCCTTGGCCACCACCTTAAGGCTGACTGTATTGCTCAATGCATGCTTAAAAAATACTCTGCCTATTTGTTGAGACTGTTACATCGAGCCAATCCTGCCAGTAGCTTTTGTGATAGGGAGAGTGAATGGGTGTCATTTTGGGGGTGGATTCCAAATGATTTGTTAAAATCAGATGGTTTTTATCAGCAATTACAAATAACCCTAGGCATATGCACGTATGCAAGTATGTATTTAAATTTATTATTATATATGTTGGTGATGGTGGTTAGGAATTCATAAGCATTCCGATTTTCAAGAAGGAGGGAATTATTCAAAGGGGATCTGATCAGAGTTTGATTATAAACATACTGGAATGCTGTTGAATTTAAATGAGTGACCATACAGAATCCAAACCCTTGTGTAGAGCTACACAGCCCACACGGAGCAGGAGTCCCAAATCCCACTGCTCCCCAGGCTTTGTTGTACAGTAACATACACTCACTCACTTCCGAATCCTGGCCCAGACTTCACAGAAGACACGTTCGTCAGCAACAATCCATCTGCAGCAAGCAACGCTAGCATGATTTCTGATTAAACTTTCTTTAGAAGCAACTTGAAGGCAGCCAGTGTCCGGATCTGCATACAAATACTTAAGGCTCAGTTAGGTAACATCATTTTAACACCCCAAATCTTTAAAATATGTACGATCTGGACCTTGCACCTTAAAGAGCGGCTATTTTTGTGCAGATTCATGTACTGAGGGTTGTCTCACCTGTTCAAATTAACCTGTCCAGGTTGAAATGAGTCTCCACGTGGTCTTCAGACTTGGAGGGGTGATCAGAATCTGCTGTTGTTGACAGGTTTCCATTTTGCAGTCAGCAACAAATGGGAGTTTACTCAATGTTCTCATAACCATCTGTTGCCTCCACAATCGTAATTTCAGTCTGGATCCTTCTATCCTATCTACGTTTACATGATTCAGATGGCCAAAAATATCAGAATGGGCAGCAGCATAATGAACGCTGACTCCTTCCATTTGAAAACTATCTCAGATCCATTTCTGATTTTGTAAAACTATGACAGAAGGTTGGCCCAATAAAGATAAACCATGTATGCAATTGTAAGCTCTAGTACCCCTTCCTCATTTTTCTAAACAAAAAAGGAAGAAGGTGAAGTAGGAAATATAGGCATTTATTCCTTAGCCAGCCTCATCTCATAGTTCATTGGACATCATTTTTTGCTCAAAGACATTCTCTGAGCCAAACCACTCAATCATCAATAGATGCAGTGAAACAAATCTCTTCTCATTCCATTGGAAATATGCAAACAGTAATACATCTCTTGCCTGAAGAAGAATTCCCTGTTCATACCACAGTAATCTATCTCACAGAGTTATTCATTCTAGAAGCTTTTAAAGGAAAGAGAGGGGAAAAAAAAACCCCAACAAATGAAAACAAACCACTCATCAACAGAGCAAACACTTACAATTAGCTGATCAAGTTCACCTGTGTCCAATGACTCAAATCAATTGAATTGCAAATCTTTTTTCAGGTCATGCTACGTGGGCCGCATCTATAGTAGCATTTTAGTCTGCAGCGGGTGTGCAGTTTTGAAAGAAGTCTCCCAGTCGTCCCCGCTTCCAGCGCCTCCGTTGACATCGCGGAGAGGAGTCAAGTCTCTCTGCGCAAGCTGGGTTCCTCCCAGTGGAACTAAACCGGCAGATGCATTTCAGGGGAGCACCTCCGGCACTCCAGCCACTCATGGGTGTTCAGTCCAAGCAGGAAGGCTCGAGCTAGGCCAGCGTAAGAGCTCCTGAAACGCAGGTGGACACCAGGTCCACAGCCTCGACTGCTTTGCTTTGCAGATCCACTCCTCTCGGGCTGCACTACTTTCTAGTACAGATACAGGTTCTACCACGGAGCTTTGCTTCAGAAGACTTTCTTGCATGGAGTGATTACGTCTGTGGGATTATATTGATATCTTGGCTTGCATTACCTCCTGCCACCTGTTCATCTTTGTATTCAGGTAAGAAGTGCAATTCTACACAGGTATAAAGTTATCATGTCCTCGCCGTAAACTGAGTGACAAGATAACTTGTCAGGCAGTTTCACAGTGCTGTGCATCAGCTGGAAGGCTGAGAATGAAGCAAATATTCAGAGTTTTTTTATATCTCCCCTCAAGCCACAAGGAGATGTAAGTACTGATGCGAAATGACATTATATTTTGTTTGGGAAATTTTATAGAGTTGCTTTAGCCCAAGATGGCAGCTATTACATAAGTAGTAACATCTTCTCTTTCAAATTCTTCAGTTTCTCTTTTTTCATGCAGGCCAAATGTACATGAGCTCGCTTAGCTTTCCCTTTAGGTAATGAGAACATAGCAAAGTGCTTAAATCAGCACATGAAAGTTTCTGAGTAAGAGACATAGGGGCTTGAGTTAAAACAGCCCCTCCCAACACTAGACAGATGCCTGAAGCATGCAGAGGTAGAGTGAAAATACCGTACTAGCAGCTGGCAGCGGCACAACGCTGAAGGTAAAGAACCCTGTCTTGCAGCATCTTTTTGTAGTTTTGAATTTTCAGCTTTGCAATTCTTGCCCCATGCTGCAAGGACTGTCACACAGCCATAGAGCATCCCCTCTGTGCAGAGAGCCATCCCTTGGGCCCTGACTTCCCCCATCTCCCACGGTCTGAGCAGTGGCAGTGCAAGACCACAACTTCCCTTGGACGTGGGGGGGACATCTAGTCAGCACGGGTATCCCAGCACAGCTGTCATATGGCATTTTCCAGATTATCACTAGCCGTGTTAGTGCAAGAGACATGCGGATCGAAGGGAAAACAGTACGAGAGCTGGTTGGTCTTCCTTGCCTCAATTTTCTGATCACTCTTGAATGCTCCTTGGTCACCACTCTGCAGGGCAGTTCCTCGGTTTTATTTTAGCCAGCGCTTCACTGCGATGCATGAAGAATTTTCTTCATGATTCCTTATAGTAGGTAGCTGCTGAATTATGTTGGGCAGGAGGGAGAAAAGGCAAAAGACATTTCAAGCTTCAAAAATTTTTCTTAAAAACTGAATGACGAGACACACCAAGGAGAAGTGCTGCTTTAGATACTATTTCTCAACTTTTTTAAGCCAAGGATCACCAGTTCTTTGTGAAACATCACTTCATGCTTTTCATTAACAGCCAAATAAAATTTAACCTAAGATTTGAGTAGTCATTTATTAAATCTGTTTTTCCAAATTGTGTTTCTTCTTTGCATATGTAGGAATGCGTGTATTTGGAGAATTTTTTTTAATGCATTTGTTCTGTGGGCCATGTTCTGATGTCTTGTTGACCTGTTGCATCCTGGAGACAACGGGTTGTTAAACACTTCTGAGGGCAGCTACAATCTCCCGCTGAAGCCTGGGTTTTATTTTCACTCAGACACTATAATCAGTCAGGCTGTTGCAGGTTTTGTTTTATGCTCACGACAGATTTCTTTAACCGTAGCTGGTCCTACGGCCAAGAGAAATCTCCAGTACCTCCAAAAAACCTACACTCTCATTCTTCTCTTTTATTCCAAATGTCAGCTGCATTTTTAAACCCTTTTGTTATTTTAGATGGTAGCCTCCTTGTCAAAGCTTGGGGGAGGGGGGGAGTCCCACAAGGTCAGCTTTGTCAGTTTGGTTTTCCTGATTTGGTTTTCCTTAGTTTATCCACGGTCAGAGGCTGGCGTTCACGGTCACAACTTATTTTGTTCTGTAGCTTCATACAGAGTGTGAAATCTCACCTAAAGGTTCTCACAGCTGAGTCCCTGCACTTGAAGCACTCTCCAAAAAAAGTAACAGGAACTACCAAAGTACGCATGGATTCTCCCAGGTATACTGGCACGCTATTAAGTAAAATTAAAATTGGAATGGTTTCTCTTGCCCCAAGCACTGTAGAGCATCACATCACAACCTTCCTCATCCTCAGCTTCCCCAGCCACAGCAGCGCAGTTGCCGGCCCTCTGTCCGAAGTCAGCTGTCGGGTTCAATTTCTTCCCATAACTTCAAAGCACAGAGACTGTCAGAAACCAAAGCGCTTGCAAGGAAGACCTAACAAACTGTCAGAGGCCCTGCACGCCTGTTAGCAGGATTTGCCTGTGTTTGAAAGGCACTTGGGCCTTGCTGGGTGCTGAAGGATCAGCAGTCCGCATTGAACCCCGTGCCCCACAGAAAGGACAGTCTTCCCTTCCCACCTGAATCAAGGAGGGTATATGCATGGCATGGTCACCGAATTAAAGGGTGCTGAGAAAATAATGGGTCCTCTAAAGATCATTTTTTAAATCTCTTGGCATTTTGGAGTTACAGTGATGGAGCACGTGTCCCCCAAAACAGGGCGGCTTGGAACCTCTGTCGTTACATGACAAATCAGGACACTGCTGACATTTCCTTGCTCCACAGCGAACCTGAACTCTGAGGCTACCTTACAAGGAAAACTGTGCGAGTACCATCACTTGAGAATTCAGAACTAGGCTGAACCATTCGCCAGAGAATATGCGGTAAGAAATAACCATCCTCTGACAAGTGACCCAGACTAGAAGGCCGAGCAGGACTTTTCCAGCTTTTACTTTTATTATTCCTTGCTGTGTCATTATTTGGAAAGGCACAGAAGTTCCTATCAATTTAGAAAGTGTCTTTTTATATGCAAAACTCATAGTACAAATCTCAGCACAGGGAATTTTACTTTGCAAGTAACATTTTCAAGAGCATTTCTGGAATCCCGTTTCTGTCAGGCACCCTTACAAATATCCAGGCAACCTAAATAACAGCTATCCAGTTTTCTTTTAAGTTCTGACTTTGCTGCTTCAATTCTATTTTCATACTACAATAAAATGGCACTGTGTAATTTTATTCTTTTCTTCATTCATAATTGCCCTTTTGATTTTGAAAATAATGCTTCTCGCTAACTGCAATGCAGCTGCATTCAGTTCGTTATGTTATCTAAATTTGAGCAAATATAAAGCTCGCAGAGTTCCACCAAGGGACGGAATGTTCTCATTTCTTTAGTTACTCACATTTGAATATAATGTTCACAAAGACATTTGCACTTGTTCTTCTTTCTTATAATTGGAAACCTTAAGATTAACACCGTTGTTTAAAATAAGATACATTTGAGTCAACAACCCTTTCTAAACTTAATTTTCAGCACTGCAGGTTAGTAATTCTTTTCTGCTCTCGCTTTCATTCAGAAGCAAACCTACGTATCACACAAATGTACATTTTCAAATGTTCTTGCTGATTTAGGCCCAGTTTGTCACAGAGATCCTGGCCTAATTATGCCCGCTCAGACACCGAAACTACCGAAAACATCCTTCGAAGGGATGTGTCTTTTACTAAACTCAGTAGAAATCGCCCCGTTGCATGCAGGGTCACTGGGCTGGGTCTCAAGCCTACCACCGCTTAGGCACAACCACCAGCTTCTGAGGCTTAGGCGTGCAGCTTCAACCTCGTGTTTGCACCACGGCTGGCTGTGCTAGAGCCGGGCGTGAGGAAGGACGCGTCGTTTCCTGCAGCGATGCTGTGTGTCGACACACTGCGGAGCTCTTGGAATGCATCTGGGCCGTTACCTCCTTGAAACAAAAGAAGAGTATCTCCTTGTTCAGAAGGACAACCGTAATATGCGTGTTTGCATAGAGCTGAAAGGGACCTCCTGGGTCGTGGAGCCTGGTCAGCTGGTAGTACAGCAATTGCGTCGTCTCAGCAGTCCAAGCAACACGCAGAGCTGGATGGCTCACCGTCTCGCACCCCGTGCAGCTATCCCAGCCTGCGCTCGCTAAGCGAGGCTCTGGGCCCCACAGCATACGCCTTCTGCTTGTCTGCTGGTGGAAAGCAGCCGGCACCCTGGATTAATCAGGCTTACCGTGTGTCAGCGCAGGAGGTCTCGCCGGACTGAGGATGGCGTGACGGGGCTCCAGGGCCAGCCGGGGTGGGTGCCCAGATTTCACGAGCCAGTAACCCTCACAGGTAAAAATACAGCAAGGTTCAGGTTTTGACCAATATTTTAAACTTACCTTTTAGCCCTTGAATTTGGAAATTAGAAACCCTTGGTTTGGAATGGAAATGGTTATGCTTCCCAGCTCCAGCAGGACGCCGCTGACCGAGCCCACCACTGGCTGGAGGAATCGGACAGCACGCGGCACCGTCCCCCCGCCGGGGTCAACAGCGACGTTCCCCAGGCACACGAGGGACAGGGACAGACCTTCTCCAGCGGTACTGCCCCACAACCTGTTTCACATCACTCTGGAGGAACCACAGCTCCTCTCTTCGAGCCCTCTTTTCTTTTTCCCTCTTCACCCAGAACCGTGCATGTGCTTTTATAATAGAGATTAATTACAGAAATGTGGTGGGTTTTGACAGCAGAAGGTAACTGCTGTCTGGAAGCAGCATGAATTGTAGCATACTTTCATGAGCACATAATATGAAGAAGGACACTGCCAAATTAACGGCTAGAAACAAAGAAATATAGACATTTTATTTAAGCAGTGTGGTATTTAATGTCGCAAACTGAAGGGAAATCCAACTGCAGGAATAAATAAGACATAGCAAGTGGATTAAGGACATAAGTTTATGCACATAGCGCATGCTTATAAGTGGGAATGACATGTATCTATGTACGTTTGAATCTGGATGTATGCATAAACAGATTTTTTTTTCTCACTCAAGGATATAGCTCAGAAATGTTCTTAATGAATCATTTACAGTAAGATGGTCATAAGAAACATCATACTTAGGGTCCACCCTCAAGTAAAGAGTGTTTTTCTCAAGACCTGAAATACTGGTTAGCAGCCATGCCTGGCCTGAACGGGGGCATCCGTTTCCTTCTGTTTCATGAATTGGACTGCGCTGCCCTTTATGCATGGGAAGTACAGCCAGTCTGAGACACGTTTAACCATTCTGGCAGTTATTTGCCTCAGACGAAAGAAAGTAAGGCCAGCCTTCAGTGTCCTAGTGGGGTTTGTGGCTGCATATCCTTTTTTAGGTCCCCAAAAGTTATGTTCCCATTAAAATGTCACCTTACAATAATTCTGTAATGTACCGGCTTCTGCCTTCATTAGCTGTTGAACCAAAGCTAGTAATGGAAAAACAGATTACCTTGAATTTACAATGGGCTAATTTCACTCCTTTTAGCTGCAATGATAAATCACCCTTTGTTTACAATCGAAAGACCAGTAATTTTGAGCAGAATGAAGAATGGATGGAAAAATACAGTTTTAACTGTTGGCACAGATTGTTACGGGGCCCCGAAGCAACAACATGGTCAACAAGTAAAATGGAAAAACAAGCTCTGGTAAAGCCCAGCAAGCAATGCTTTCAAATTGCACTTATTTTAGTCAGTTGAATATCCCACCATCTACCTCCGATAACAGGATCTGACCCATGGGGAATCCTCTGTCACAGACGCAGTATGTTTACAGGAGTGGTGGAATCCAAGACGTCTGCACAGAGACTTCATTTCGGGAAGGTCACCACCTCAAACCTTTCTGGACTGAAAGAAAATTAGCCGACTGAAACTTTTCAGGGCGTAATTAGGGGACTGAAAGTAAAGTTGGGGCTGAAACCAGACACTCACTTCTGTAGCCTGGACGTTGCTGGGGGTTGGGGGGTGGGTGTCCTTCTGCCTCTGACTGCCTTCAGAGCCTCTTTTGATGCTTCTCCGAGACCGCATCAGGACCAGCACACATTCTGCAAAGTACTGAAGCACGTATAAACCCACACACACAATCTGACCAGGCAGCAGAGGCACCTACAAATGCCCCTCATGTTTCTCTGGCTCAGGGATCCTCCCCAAAGCTACACAGATTTATTTTGGCTTGTGCTACCCCTTGCAGGTGGCCCATCGGGGCACTGCTGCACAGACTCCCAGTGTCAACGGGAATTAACCTGCATTGGAAAGATCCTTTGGGAGATACTTCTCTGGCTATTTCTCGGGTTGCATGGAGTAGTTCAGTGTTAATATACGGAAACGGACCCAATGTTCTTTAATTATTTAATGGAAACACGTGAGGAAAAAAAATAAATACTTAGGAGCGATAGTACAGAAATGATGATAAAGTCAGTAGTACCCAAAAGGTACCACATCTTATTGACAAAGAAAACCTCCACAGAGCATCTTTGGGGCAGATAGCAATTCACTTTTTTTTTTTTTTAACTAGTTTATTTTTTATTAGGTTTTTTTTTTAATCCTGCTTTAAAAGCACAGATAGAAAAAGGCAATGAACAGGAATGTCATTTACTGGCTTAGTATAGTGCAGGAAAAGATCCCACCTTCATAGGCATGGGAAGGGAGTGGGGAATCATTATCATGTGCTAGAGAGATGATGGTGAATCCAAATTTATAACATTAAGCAGCTACATTGTATGTGAAAAAAATAAAAAATCTAAGAAAACATTTGGAAGCTTTTCCTAAGGGCTTTTTTGTACCTGTCAAAATACACTGTAATTCTGTAGAAAGTAAATGATACGTATGTAAATTTGTGTTAAAATGATCAGATTCTGAAGTAACAGAGTTTTATTTCTTCTGCAAATTAGTTTCTATATGTACACGTACCTAATTATCTACCTATACCTTTCCTTTTCTTTTTATTTTCCAGCAACTGTGATTTATCTGTTCTATTTTGACCAAGTTGTAAAAGCCTAGAATACCAAGTCAAAAAAAAGTAAAATTAAAAAAAAAAAAAAAAAGGGATGCTGTTGGGACAGAAGCTCCCTAAGGGACAAAAGGAAATGAAACACTTTAGCTCATCAGGCAAATACCATGTCAGCCTCCAACAAAGGGCAGTATTTTCATTTGACTGGTTCAAAGAAAGCAATCCTCAGAACCTGTTCATGTTCCTTTTGCTTCCCGAGTGAAGGAAGGTTGTAGTTAGGGTACAGATTTAACTGTTGAGGTGGGAAAACTTCAATTCATTTTGTCTGCTTAAAAAAACCCAGCAACTAATTGTTTTAATCTTTTTTTTTTTCCCCATATCTCTCTCTCTTTTGGTTATGAACTGGGCTTCTATATTCTTACACAGGATTTATTGCCTTGTCTCAGACATCAGAGGAGTAAGTGAATACACTGATAAAAGATGTGGCTAACGTAAGATACAGTCTTATTTAGACCACCCACACAAAGTAGCTGATTTTTAAAAAAATCTTGCAACCATCTTCCTCTTAATTTCAGTAACCTAAGAATCCCATTCTTACTCTGGAGTTGATGGCCAATGTATTCCTACTTAATATATTCAGAAAGGGATTTAGTTTTGCCCAGAGAGCAAAGTTTATCCGTGAGAGATATTTGTTTTATGTATGAACTGAAATCTGCTGCAAACTCTCTTCCTCCAAATCGCAAAACAACTGATTTCTGTGTTTTATTTTATAAAGTCTCCCCAGGTGAGTCTGTCAGGAATCTACAGCTGAGACACTGTGAGAGTATCTTCCTTTCTTCAACCATTTGGTTGTTTCATTTATTTAAAGCCTGACTCCTTCAGGGTATTTTGCTCTTCAAATGTACAATGAGATCTTTCATCATGCACAGTTTAAGGAGATACCACTGTAGTCAGCTGTGCCATTTTTATCTGACTCCTTGATATTTGGCGTTTTTCCTAAAGTTCCTAAACCCCTCGGCTGAAGCAATTAAATAAGAGTTTGAGGGAGGTGAGTTCTGAGCACTTGGGGTTGGAGTAAGAAATTTTTTAAAACTTGAACATTAAAGCAAATACAGAGAACCCAATACCTCTGAAATAGTAAGATTTTAACTCCTTTCTTGACTTCTTATTACTCAGCATTGACAAAAATCCTGCAATAATACACATTATATAATAATAAAAATGTTTGCTAAAAATGATCCTTCATTAGCAAGCAATAGAGGTTCTGTTTCAACGATGAAATTTAATCAAAAACTAATAACCCATGCGCCCATGCGAGTACGTCTCATTTCTGTGGCTAAAATTTTCCTCCCAGTATTATGAGAAAAACACTTGGCGCTCTTTGCCTTCCTTGCCTCTATGCTGGCAGTTGTGAAGGTCTGTCTTCATAAAGGGTTACAACAGCCCCTTTCCATCAGTCACCATACTATTTTCATTCAACAACGCTGATTTATCCTAATACCTATTAAATATGCGCTGAAGGTGTTTTCCCTTCTCCTTCACCTACAAGTTTGGAAGAAAATCTTTCAAGTGTTTTCTGACCTACAGGCCTGTTTCAGGACCTGCCCCTTCAGTTTCCCTGTTTCCCTCAGTGTGTTTCCACCCTTCCAAATCTCCGTATGGATCGCTCATTAGGAAAATCACTTTGATAGCCCAGTTCTGAAGAGAAGGGGTTGCTCTCCTGCCAAGTGATCACTGATTGTTACCCCTAATTGCAGCCACAGGGTGGTCTCTCCGAGTGCTGTGTGCCCGAGTGCCACTCGGGAGGGACCCCAGACTCCCTTCCTCAGCCCGCTCACAGAGGCTGTCTTCGTGATTTTGAAGCTTGAATTTTTGCTAGCCTACAATAACAGGGTCTTTAGGAGCAGGTACAATTGTCGGGCAGGCTGGAAAGGGTGCACGACTGATTTCTGATCGTTTTCTTTCACTGGCAGATCCTCTCCTTCCTCCCTTCAGGGGAATCTTCAGCTGCTTGAGCAAGACAACTTTTAGTCGGACTTGTGCTTGCCAGGCAGCGAGAAACACGTCTGTCATCCGCCAGGATCCAGCCCGCTAGTCCAAACACCTTTTCCAGTAATGACACAAAGGTTTTTGTGAAGATTTCAAACAAGCGTAATAAATTCCTAAATGCTTCAATATAAATCTACTGTTTCTATCAGCATCATGTGTCCACAGGGAAAAAAAAGAAAAGAAAAAGTTCCCTGTGAGTTATAAATAGCTTACTCCTGTAAGCTAGCTCGTTACAAAGGATTTTACATAGCAAGCAACCTATGCCTAGGACAAGCCACCCGATTTTTCACACTAAGGCAGTATATCAAATGCTCGGCCTGGCATCCCTAGGCACCCATAATTCCTAACCTACGGAGAGCTGTAGGGTCACAACATCTGTAAGACTGCACCTAAAATGACAGAAAAGTATTGAAGGTCATGCAGAATAATTTATCTCAGCCTTGTGTATTTGATAGATGAGAAGGCTCGTACTCATCGGAAATGTTCGGAAGCATTACGAGAACAAGTGAGAAACAGAAATTCATAGATTCATAAATTTTAATGCCAGAAGAATCATCTCATCTGACCTGCATACCACAGGCCATGAAATTCCACCAGGTGATTGCCACATGAAGCTCATTAATTTGGGGCTAAAGTAGCGCTTATCTCCCCATAGTAACAATTACCAGATAGCATCAGGAAACTATTTTTTAGGAGAAAGAGAAAAAGAATTAAAAAAAAGAGATCTGCTAATGCAACCCTCTCCACCCCCTTTTTCTATACATGCTTGGTGGAAGTTTTCAGAAAGCTGTACCGCAGTAAGATTACAGAGAATAAATGAGAAGTACCTATGCAGTTTGCACATGACATTGCATTTCTTGAGTATCTAGCAGCTACAGAGAAGAGGGTAATAAATTATCTTTATGCAGCAAGCCAGAAACAGGGAGTTAAAATAAACACGGAGAAAACTAAAGGTGACATAAAGCATTTACACCCAAGGAAAAATACTCTTGGTAAATGGAAAGTAATAAAAAAGCTGCAGCATACATTTACCTTCGATAGCTTTTCACTTTAGAAAATGATAATCATGAGAAAGAAATTACAAAAAAAAAAAAAAAAGCAGGCTAGATGGAGAGCATCTGAGAGGACGAAGGCAGTTCTGGAAAACGGCAACAGCACGTCCTTTGCTGAGAAGATTACTGGCTGAGTAGGTAGTTAGCTCTCTGTTACCTATGCCAGAGCAGGAAAAGTGGACGAAATAACCGCAGAAGAAGTTGAGCATAAAAGAAAGGAGGCTAGTACATGAACAGTGGAGCTAAGGAAATCTCGTTTCGCATGGATTTGTCTTGTGTGTCCCACATCACGCCTGCTCACCTCAAGAAAAGAGCTTCTCCCGTACACCTACAATCGCTCCCACTGTATCACGCAGAGCTCTCTCCAGTGTCTCATAGTTGCCCCGTACTGCCCCCAGCACTGCTTTGCTCCCCACCCCCCATATATCTCTTCCCCATCTACCTCTCGGGGCTTAGTGCCTGGGCAAGAGACAGCAGCAGCAAGGGCGAGGGCTGCAGACACACTGACTGCCTGCGCTGGCTGTCCTGGCGGCTGCTGTGGATCAGAACCAAGCCCTGATCGAATCCTCTCTTCTTTTCGCTCAGGAGGAGCATTAATAAAGTCAGCCTACTCTGCTCAGTCCCTGATTATTGCAAAATTTGTAAGGCTTTGTAACCTTTGAGGCCTCTGCCTAAATTGGCTAAAAACGGACAAAGGGGGAGAAGAGGAAGTGGAGGACAGCGAGATAACACAATCTTCTTAATCTTATTTTTCATGACACCAGGATTTAAAAAAAAAAAAGAAGTGTAACCTACTCAGTAGGGGAAAACAGAGAAAAAAACATGCCATCTTCACAGGACTAAATCCTGACATGCAGGCTTAACACTTGCAAACAAAATGCAAAAGCTCCTTTTAACTGAGTCATCAGGATGCCAACTGCCTGATCAGAATAATTAGGGGATCTCAGTGTTATTCATTACTTTTTGTTTCAGTCATATGTGGGAGGTGGAAAATTGATTGAATCTAGCCATTTCAGTCAGAACCAAGGCCTTTGTGGCTCTCTCATGAAGGAAGAACACACTTCTAGGTGTTTCATGAGGAGAGTGATGTACAATTACCAGTACAAAGGATGATACAGAATGTACCCATCTAGCCAGTGAAAGAATATCTGAAGTAAGGCTTGAAATTAATAAATGTATAAATAGATTAATTAAATAAATGCAGTTGCAAAAGTAACTTCTATCAGAACTAAATGATTATGAGACAAATATGTATGTCATTTTTATTTAAAGTTCTTTATTTCCTTTAACTATAAATACTACAGCATCCTTTAGCATATAAACTTACATGAAGAAGTGTTTAAGTAGATAACACTTCTATAAATATAACAATGTTTCTATAAATGCAACTGCATCCTGATGAAGAATAATTATTTTTCTCTTTTCTCAAGTCTCCCAGCAATAACTACTCGAATAAATGTGAGACAGCATCATTCTAATAAATGACTGTAGGACATGCAACTGGGGAAATGGCAAGGAGACAGATCATGAATTATTTATCGTTGTCACTGCTACAGCTTTTTGCAAAAAAATAATGCTTGAGTGCCAGCTGGGACACGGGACAGAGCTGTCCCCCTAACTTGCTGGAGTTTGATGCTACTGACAGAAGAGCAGAACCTATGTCAGTGATGGCGATAAAGCACTGACAAGCCTTCCAGTGACTTCATATCTGGGTGTAAAAGGAGATCCAACCTGCCTACGGTACTGGTTTTAGGGCAGGATTTTATACCTTAAGTTTTCTTCTAGAACCAGTTGTTGGCCAACTGCTGCTTTCTTCCCACGAGAATGGTCAATAGGGAACTTCTCCCTTCTCCTGTTCTCCCTGTTTTTCAGTGTCCCATCAGGAGTGAAAACTCCCACCCACCTAATGCCAAGGCTGAACTGCAGCCGCTTTAGCTTTCCTATCTTGCACTGGAGTTGGTCACTCTCAGCTTCTGCTAGAGTCAATGGAGAGAAGTACTTTTAGTGATTGATTGACCTATCTTAGGCATCAACTTCAAGTTTGAAACATTAAGTTTAAAGTCAAGCATTCCTTTCAGGGTTGATTTTTGGTCTGGTTTGATGGGGTTTTTTTCTGCTTGGAGTGGTAGGGGTTGTACTTTTGACACTTAATTCCTCTAATTTGTTTTAGGCATTGTCTTTAAGGTTGAAATCACTCTTGCCCAAACTGTACCGATATGCTCTGAACTTAGGTGCATAAACTTTTGATTACACTCAGAGGTGTCTGGAAGGAAAAGGCACATTTTATAGATGTATTTATTGCAGTCAGCTACGTGTGAAAGCTGTCCCGGTTCAAGCAGGAGGAAGACGCGATCCAAGGACACCCAACACACTGGCAGCTGGAGGTGTGGTATGCATGATTCCAATTACACCTGACACTGAAGCTGATGCCTTGATGAAATAATTACTGAAGCTTGCAGGAAGCTGCAAAGTTTCATACATATGCATCAGGAACCCTACTGAAATATGGGAGAGCAGCAGATGACTTCAATCCAAGTCACTGGGGGACGACGACAATTTTTTTTCCGTCTTCCAACGTTTAACAACTAATTATTCTTGTCCACTAATTATTATCTTAAAAATGAATAACCTATCCTGTTCTTGTTTTGTATACTATACTCCTAAAACTCCTTTGCATTATACAAGTGTAGACACGTCAGTCTACGACTGAATATTGTGGTTGAGATTGCCACCAGCCAAAAAGCATTAAGCTTATCACTGATGGAGGGAAAGCAGGCTGCGATGGGGACACAGGCAGCTTGGAGGAACTGGAAGACCTTCCCACCAGCTTGGGAAGAGATGTGAATCACCCTGAGAAGCAGCTCATCTGTGAGCTGAAGGGAACACCGCTCGAAGCCAAAACAGCGTGCAAGGCAGCTGTAAGGTCCGCTGTTAGTTCCCCTCCCTGTATTTGTCCTAAATATAGCAAATGATTTCTTAGCTTTGCATTTCAGACAGATAAACTTGTTTTCCTGGGAGGCAGAAATGTGCCTGGTAGCCTGGCCGTTTCAGAGGACCTGGCAAGGTGCAGGCGGAGACCCAGTTCTCTCCCATGAGGGAGCATCCCCAGATGCGGCAAGGCCAGACGGCATCGCAGCGGGGAGGGCGGCACGGCGTCCCTCAGCTGGCAGCAGGGAATGCGGGGACAGCCGGGGACCGCGGCCCTTACGCTGAACTCCCGACCTCCACCAAGTGCAACCCTCGGGAGAGGAGCAACACCCATCTATGTACCTGACCGAGTCGTTTCTTGTAGTTCGCAGAGAAGACCCGAGCCCTGTTTTGTTAGCGATTGTATATTTAGGAACGCAAAGATGGCCACGGCTGGAAGATCTTAAATCACATACTTCCATCAAGCAAAGACGTGAATGCTGAGGTCAAGAGGAGTATGTTTCCCTGACCGATCATTTCTGTTGGTGGCTCTGGTTCTGTGCTTACTTTCCGCGTCAGGAGCAGGGTGCGGGTGCAGCTGAGTGACGATGGATGATGTGTGTGTTTGCAGGTGGGGGGAGCAAGCGGCTGCCAGATAACAATTCCCTGATTTCTTAATTCTATTTACCAGCCTCATCCCTCCCACAGACGCTTTCTGCAAACCCGTCCTTTATTTCTTTTTTACCGCTAGATGGTAGTAGCAGGTAAAGGCTTGCTCTCCGCCCCCCCCCCGCCCCCCCGCCCCCCATTCCCCTCTCTTTGTTTACTGTCCGCGAATAGTTTTAGGACACTGGGTCCAGTAAAAGGTTTATTGTTTTCTCTGAACGATCAAATGATTATGCAGCTATTATAGATTTAAAATTCACTGTTTGCAAAATAACCGTTTCCTTCCTTTTCTAATCCTCACCCCCCCCCCCCCAAACACACACACATCCTTGCCGAATCCCGCGTGGGCGCAGGCCACAGGCAGCAACCACGGCGGGCAGAAACAAGCCCCGCTTCCCCGCGAAATCCCACGGAAGATTTTCTTCGCGTCCTGCAACCTACACCCAGCATTTTCAGCAGTTGCTTCTTTGGGGGTACCAAGGGGCCTCGGCCCGGGCAGCTCTCCAGGGGGACGCCCACCCCCCCGGGCCGGGGTGGGGGGGGGTGGGAGGGGGCTGCATCTCCTGAGGTTGTCGGCCTCAGCAAACTGTTCGGAGAGGAGGAGTGGGGGGTTGTCGCCGCCCCGTGACTCCAAAGGTAGGCTCACCTCTTTTGATTTTTGCCTGGGACGCATTTTGGCTCTGTCGATGTAGCCAACAATTGAGCAAACATCGGTTTAAATCAGTGAAAGCTATCCCAGACCTTCCCTAACGTTCCCTCAGCGTGCTCTGTATCAAAGCTGGTTTGCACAAGCGTTACCGTTTAGAGAGGAGAAAAAATAGTCAGTGCAGCTGTCATTTGATAACGTCAAATATTATCCTTGGCTACTGATAAAGTATCACAAAAGCACCATTTAGCAAGTGCTTGATGACCAAAATATGGATATTGACTGCATTTTCTCTAAAGATATTTATTATAAATGGACCAGAACAAATTAAGGGCTACACGTCGTAAGTACTATATACACTCTCCCGGTCCCTGGGGTACATGCTCGCATTCGGTTCGCTTCATTTATGTAATCCCAAGAAGGCCCCATATGTTAACGTGCAGGTCAATTTACTTAGAGCTGTATTTACTTTTTAAATGGATGGCACCAACCTGCAATAATGGTAACTGAAAGAAGCACCATCCTTTCATTTAGCGAGAAACAAGCTTTTTGTTATTTTCTCAATCGGCCTATCTCACAATCATGTATTTCTACACAGATACAAATGCCTGTTTCGCAGACTGTTCAAGACTAAAATCTGACGGGTCTTTTCATCCTTTTTATATAACTACAGACACAAACCAAAATAACACCCAAGCAAAACAAAAACATATATTCCTTCATCTATTGGGGTCAGTCTGGATTAAAGCTTCTGTTTTCCCTGTGGCCACCTTTGCTTTTGTAAGGTACTGAAGACACACAGCTTTCCTCTTTCATACTGACTTCTTTCTGCCTCTTCTCCCTTTCTGCCACAGGAGACTTACACTTAAAAAAAATAAAGTTAAAACTAAGGGGCAGATCCTCAGGTGCTGAAAATCAATATTGCTCCAATGAACTCAATATATGCAAATTTTTATTAGCTGCAAAATTGGGCCCACTGGATTTTAATTGCACTTCAACATCTGATGTACCTTTTGGTAACAAAAGCAGAAGGCAGGCAGCTTTAAACAACCCTTTAATTTTCACTACAGGAAGAAGGTTTAAGGTTTAGGGAAGCATTTTTCAGCTAGAATTTCTCCTTTCAATTCATAAGCACATACACGCTCTGTTCTGTAACTTCAATACTTGATATTCATTTCCAGGTACCTGGTGCAATTATAAAGTGTTCAGAGAAATGACTGTGTTAATAAGGCAAAGCTCTATCAGAGGAGAAAGATGTTCTTACAGTTAAATCATTTGTGCTGGCATCCGGCGTTTTGGAGAGCCTTCCTGCTCTCTCACAGGCTTTCTGCGCGTTCTTGCACACGCCGCCTATGAAATGGCTCCTCCAGCCTGACTGTGGGCACTTAGTGAACTCCCCAAATGGAGAACTTGGTAGCCCTGCACTCCATGGTGGTCTGTGCTCACATGAGGCGTCTGCTTCTCATTGTGGAAGGCAGAGTTGGGCTCCAGCAATGACAGCTCAAAAAAACCCTTTGGGTAGGTACCTAAAGTTAGGTATGGCTACTATGGATCTGAATCTCAGGCCACAGATTCACAAATACTTTAAGCCAACACTGCAGTCTTACTCCTTCCCTGCCCCTGGCACTCATCAGTGCCCGCTCTTCCCCTTCTCATGTCCCTGCACAAGCAGTCAGGCAATTGCATGCCAAACAGGACTGGTGGACAGGTTTGGACTAAAACTGATGCAGCAAAAAAAAAGATTCCTACCAGCCCAGACCCGCTGTCCGTTCTGGCTACTGCATGGGTACACTTTTGTGCTACCATCTGGTGAAGTCTATGCAAGCAAATAAAATGGACCATGGACAGGACCTAGAGGGCAAAAGGTGTGGTGAGGTCTGCCTGCTTATGGACCCCACATGTATATTTTCTCCCCCAAAGCAGGGTGGTCTCATCCATACTGCTTACTGGGACCAGCCTCCCAAGCCATGCCCGGACACAACGCTATGGTGCAGGCCAAAACCGAGCTGGGGGAGCCTAGCCCGAGCCTCTTCAGTTTATCAGCACAGACAGAGCACTGTGAGAGGGAGCAAAGTGTCTGTTAATGGTGCATCAGTGCTGGGTTCGTGACGTGGAGACAGGAATACCTGATTTGTCTAAAAAATACGCTGTCTTGTCTGGCTAGGTTTGTACAGCCTCTAAAAATCGGCTCTGTGGCTTTTCTTGGAGCCAAGATATTTTGTTTTAACTCGGTTCAGCAGGAACCTGGTTTCTGTAACAACACTTTATTGTATAATTGGGTTTGTAGTTTTAGCCTCCTCTGTCTCCTGTGGCTAACTCCCAGATTAGACTCCATCTGCACAGGTACAACACACTTGCTCGTCTCGCCGTCATCCCTACAGCTGCCATGTGGCGCTGGAGACACGGCCTGAGCCCGCGGTCTTGCCTGCCAAGGACAGAATGACACAATAGGCGATTCAACCTCCAAACCCCATCAGGCAGCGTAACATTGCAGAAATATGCAGCTTTTGTGCTCAGCTGGGAAAAGATGAAATGTTCAATTGTTTCTGAATCCGTGTTTTTCAGAACATTTTGTTCCGCAGCGCGTGTTGATATTTTGACTTCTTGTCCCAAAGTAGATGGAAGTTCCAACTTTTGTTCAGCCCTTGCTGCAGCATCTAGCTCCTACTATAGTAAAAGCAAACCACTTACAAGAAAAGAAAAATAGCTTTTAACAGTTACACAGTTTCAATGATGCCTTGTACAACAGTCACAATATTTTAAAATTGAGCTTTGTTCTTTACAGAATACAAAAGATTTCAAGATCTGCATCACAAAAAATGTCTAGTTCCTCTTAGTTGCATTACGTTTTGTGTGTGCTATATATTTCTTCTTTGCCCGATTCATGACACGACTTCCAATATGAACTATAGAGTACGTTCTGCTCGCAGTTACTCTGGTGCAACCGCATTGATTTCAGGGGCTATGCTGAGCTTTGAATTCTCTTCCCACAATTGCATGTTCGCACACTCTGCGCTCAGACTTGGCCTGTGTTGCGTTCCTTTGGGACACAATTTCAGGAATGAGGCAAGATGCCTAAAAAGTGCAGCTATGGTGGTTGTTCAACACAGTTTGCTCCTGACAATAGTTATAATTAATCAGGGCTTTTCACTCTCACTGACATTGTGGTTACTTTTGAGTTTTCTTTTTTTTTTTTTTTCCTTGCAGGACAGAAAACTACGGAAAGCAAAGATCATTTTTAAAAATAAATTCCAGGAAAGTTTATTATACCGTGTTGTGTTATTGCTCGGAGTGCTTTAAAATTGGCAGCTAGGTTATGTTCTGGGATCAGATTGCTGTGCTGTTTGTTTGCAGAGGGGTAATGACTCTGCAATAGAGAAAGCACTGCCTAAAGGATAATGAGGATAATGAATGAATGGGTTCTTAAGAGCAAAACTCTTTCTTTCACATGGAGTATGAGAACGTGTACCTCCTAAGAGACTAGGCTGGCTATAGCTTTGTAATTCACAGAATTGTTCCAGGTATAAACATGTGCCTATATGCTGCATGGTATCACAATGAGATATTTTTAAAAATTCAGCTTCAATTTTTTGTTGCTGCTCTTGATGTATGAGTTGGTTAGCATACTGTCGTAGTAGACCATGATGCCTAAAATCACCATTTTTCAGAAACCTTTTAATGCCTAGGGCTTTAAGTATCTCATCCTCTGAGGCACTCGGGGTGGCTGTTTGAAAGTCAGTGACTTATCAAAGAGCAGGAGAAACAGTGAGATAGCACTGGAGTACCTCTTTATGTCTGAGGATTCAGCTGTATCATCAACAACAACGAAAAGGAGAGGAATCTCTGCTAAGCAAAAGTCTTCCCTGATAAAATCTTTTCTCTACCATTTTTACAATGCTTTATGAACTGTAAAGATCAGATCTAATTTGCATGCGCGATGTCTTTGCTTTTTTATTTCACAGTTGCTAGTCGTCATAGAAGGCAAATTTCTGATGAAGAGATCAACTTCTAGCAGCTGGAGTTCTCATGTGTTCAGCTTTCTGTCAGTGTTGCGAGCATCCTTTGCTCATTTAACTGAGTAGTGGGAAAATGGCAATATGCTCAAAATAACTTCTGGTATAAACATGGATTCTGTGTAGATATATCACAGAGATGACATGTCAGAAAATTTTTCCAACCATTTCTACAGGCTTAAGGCAGGGGAAGATTTACAGGACATATCAAAGTCTTCATCTGCAGTGTGAGCACCCACATCCTGCTCAGATGAGCCCAGGCTCTGTTCTCAGTTTTATACAATGCCTTGCTGTAGATACCATGCACCTACTCCTACACTTACACTCTGTGTGTATATACTCAGCACTAAGATTTGTGGGTGCATGCTGCAGATTTCCCACTGTCAGAAAGTATGATCCTTAAGAACTGATGTGGTTTTTGTGGGACACCTTACTTTTTCTTCACAGCCTCAGCACAGAGGTGATTTGAGTCTGCTTTGCATCACAAGTGGAAGTCCAAACCTGAGATGAAATGTGCTGTTTTCAAGATGAAGTAGGGAACAGATCCTTATGGGCTTGCTAAGCCTGAAGGACAAGGACGGCATATTCGCAGCTGGACATGCTTCAAGAATAATGCAATAGCTCTGCAATTCCACTGCATCCAGTGGTACCTGTCAGGGATAAGAGCAAAGTTAGAGAATGGGATCATAGCATTTTGGGTATCAGCAGTGGAAGCAGAGCCCCCAGGTGAAGGATCAGACTTTCCTGAAACTGCTAGAGGAACCTTGTCCCAGTTCCAAACGAAGGTGATTACACTGGTGCACAAGTTGATGGCTGTGCACTGCTGGAAGTGTAAACCAGACTAGCACAGGTAAGTGCATAACCAATTTGGTACAGGCCAGTCAACTGCTGGAAGTTTGCAATGGGATCTTACCACGGTTTACAGCAAGCAGATGGCCGGATGGGATAAGGAACATAACTTCTAGTCAGTGAAATTAAACTTTTTGATAGTCTTGGGTATGGCCAGGATTTGCCCTGAGGAAGAAGGAACCGAAAGTGTCGGAGGCAAAAGTTACTTCGCCTTGGGTCTGCGAGGCATGTGGTCTTAATTGCAGGTTCATTAACACCCACGTGGGAAGCAGAGGCAAGATGTGTAATGGCAGGGTATTGAGGAAGCCTGGCACGTACAGGCTGGGACAAATAAGAACTCATTTTCCTCTTAGCATTGTTGTTATCAATGAGGTGTTAGTGCCAACAATTATTCTGGAGGACTGCCTTTGGCTTTATATGCCTTGGAAAAAGAAGTTTAGGCTAAATACAAAGCAGTTTCAGTAATACAGTGGAGAGCACATACAGCGGGTTAAATGGACTATGCATTTTCATAGCAGAGATTAACTAAAAGAGCATTTGGATACCCCTGTGACGAATATAATCCAGCCTGTAGCACTCTGCACTACAACTGCAGGGGAAATTTGAGCACTTTTATACAGAAAGGATCAGGGGTGACTTACCATTTTTGGACTGGTCCACACACCCAGAAGACTATAGCCCTCAACACTGAGGCAGGTTCAGAGCTACCACTGGGGAGATCACCTCTTCGTCCAGTATCTTGACAGTGTGATAACGGGGAGAACTGCTCAGAAAAGCATGTGGTATTTTATTGATTAAATGGAATGGGAGTCCTAATACATTCATTTTTAAAAAAAAAAAAAAAAGTCATTCCGTATGTTCTTTTATATAACTGTATTGGTGGGTTATTTTCTAAACACTTTGTAAAGATATCTGTACTGCATGAATTATAAGAATCCACAAGGAAAGAGCTATTATTATCTCAGGATGGGTAGGGAGGGCTGCTGTTAGTATTTGAGGATTAAAGTATGGTTTCTGAATTTCAAGTCTGTTGCCTTTTATCTCGACTTTTAGATGTAGAGGGGACTGTCATAATCAATTTCATTTAACATCTGTGTCTGAGAGTTCTGTGAGGCATCCCATGCGCAGTCTAGATGATTTGTATGTTTTGCAACTTAGTAAAAAATGTTCTTATACTTTTCATCATATTCATTTATTTGATGGTAGCTTCAAAACCATTATTATGTAGAGAAACACACGTAACAGAGAGTGGAGGAGCCCTGTAAGTAAGGAAATATAGGGACCTGAAATACATTCATATGCCAGTAATGGCCATTAAGCTCTGTCCTATTTGTTACTGCTTGTGAAAAATTACAGTGGAGAAAGGAAAGGACTTTTTGTTTTAAGATATTCAGATCAATCTGTTTGCACTGAGCACAACAGAGTGACTAGAGTTGTTGATAAAGGCAGTATTTCAAGAATTACCTTCTGCGATTAGGAAAAAAAGAGCCTAATCCTAAATGAATAATGGAGGGGTTGACAGCGGCAGAATGGCCCTTCCACACTCCACCCTTCTCCAGGCTCCCCTGCTTTTCTGCCAGCGCGAGTTTCCATTAGAGGATGCACAATAACTGATGCCTCATTTTCTCTTTCAGTCCTTCAGTGTTCCCAGAATACTTAAATCAGGGCATTTTAAGCCTAATATTAGCTGAGCAAGAAATACCAGCTCTCCGGAACCCCTCCCAGGGAGCAGTCAAAATGAGGAGGACAGGCTACAGCTACTGCCTGAAGATTTTGGCACTTATCACCATTGCACATTGTACTGGCCAATATGCTCTTAAAACCTGGTCAGTGCTTTTATAGCAAAGGCATAAAACCCAGCAAGGATTGATGTAACCACTCACTGAAATCAATTATAAAAAAAAACTACTCAGGCTATGAAAATAACTCTACAATCATGGTTAAAATTGCAAAAGTCCACTTATGAAACAGGCAGGGTTGTATGTTGAGGCTTTTTTTTCCCCTCTCTGCCTGCCATTTTGAACACACGAGATCAGAAGGGATGCAGCTGGAAGTAGGACACAGAAAATTAATTATGAAAAGTCACTTTATATTCTCTGCTCTTAACTGAAACTGAGCACGCTCCAGAAGTAAACGGTTTCCTCTAGCAGTAAATGTATTGGCCAAAACCCAGAAAATTCCTCCCAAATATATTTATATTTATACTATACGTACTTACAGGTAGTAATAAATAGGATAGATGGCCTTAATGGATTGTGGATGTGTTTCAAGCCCATGCATTCCCCTGCCTGGGTCCTAGTGTCATTCCCAGATCTGTCCCTACAGAAGTCATTTTTTGAAAGCCATCTGCTATATCAGCTTTCCTAGTTAGTTGTCTGAGTCTCGTTGTTAGCTCTACTCAGAACCTGGGATTCCTTTTTGAGATCATCTTCTTGTCTGTATTAAACTACCCAGTCGAAAAGTGGAGTGAGGGCAGAAAAAGGCTGTGTGCTGTGGTTACTGAGTAGGGCATGTTTGTACTCCCTGTTGCAAAAACACAAACTGGGAATCATTTTAAGCTCATGCTAGGGTATTTGTATTCTACATGCTTGATCTACACACAGTGCTGAACTCTAATTCTTGTGTACTTTCCCAGATAAATTCTTCGCATGCCCGTAGGTTATCTTTAAACTGCCATAGCAGGGATTAGCTGTGTCTGGTTTGTGGTTCAAATGGTGAATAGAGTTTTCTCAGAGACAGAAACCTTCCCCAAATCAGAGAATTGGAAAAAGCCAATGGATAGAATATAAAAGGAACAGAATATAAATTCAAGGAGTCTCAGAAATAGCAGTGGTGACTTATTTGCACTCAAGTCCAGGTACACGCTAAGCCATGAAGAATAACAACTTGCTGATGATCTTTAGTAGCACCACCTGGCTAAGCTGATTGTGGATGCACCCAGTTGCAATTATGTCCAGAAACGGGAAGAGAGGAAGGGCCTCTTTATGAACCTGAACATAGAGATAGCCCATTTTGCTGTCATCCAAAAACACTCATCCAGAAACAATGCTCAATGATTACATAGCACTGCTACTGATGGGCCCAATCTTGCTTGAAAAGATATCCTCACTAGCTCCAATTATCATTAAATCTGACCTACTGGATTATCAGTGAACCTTTTTATTTCTTGCATTAAGCTGGTAATAGAAAGTTTAATGACCATCAAGATTATTTGCAATGCAAGAAAGATACAAATATCACCAGGTAAAGGGAGTACAATTGAGATTATCAGGGAAACAGAATGAAATAGCAATTAATGTGGTTAAACTCTTGAAAGTTCATAATTTGTTTAGCTAACAAATGACTTGCAAAAAATGTCAACAAGACAAGCTACAGGTAAAGGCTGAAACCTAAGAAGTTGAAAAATGAAGAAACGGGTATTACCAATGTAATATAGCCATCATAGCCAAGGAAAATACAATGTTGTGTTGTAGGAAATTTCCACAGCACAAGAAAAGACCACAGAAGACCATGTAAGAGAAGTTTCAGTGCAGGAATGAGTAGAGAAGCTACAGTGGAGGGAGGTCAGGCCTGCGTACATGAAAGCTGATAAATGGTAATTCAGTATAATGGTTCGACGCCACGTGTTTGATAAACTGAGACATGAGGAGAAGCAAGGAGAAGCAGTAAGGTCAAAGATGTGTGAGATCTTGGGGCATGTCTCAGACTATCTTTCATTGCCTTTTGATAAGAGAGGACAGTGGATAATGATAGCCTTTAGGAAGGAGGGAGGTTGGGAACTGAGAATAGAACGTCTTCATGAATTAAAAGCGCCATGAAGGAAGCAGAGAGAATAAACGTAGGAAAACAGGCAAGGTTTTAAATTCTTCACTAGCAGCTCCAGAAGGAGGTAGCTGTATGACACAAAAAGTGTTTTAATTTGATCATGTCACATTGGAAGTCTGTAGGACTAAACCCTAGATCTCTTAATGTCTAAGAGAATATCTTAACCACAGAATCATTCATCTCCTGCTATGTTCCATGGTTTCATCACCACAAACTACCATGAATAATTCAGGAAGCACTCTGACACCGATCTCATTAATAAGACATATAATCAAGGAGATGTTTAAATAATGATGTAGGAAAGGCAGAAGAACTCAATAAATATCTAATTTCATAAGAAGTCAAAGAAGTACTTCCCAGCCCATCCCTAGTAAAGAAGAAGGATGTTAAACTGAATGCCTCTAAGGTGTGGACATTAGAGAACAAATGGGTTAGGTTAATTTTTAATAAATCTCAGATTACTGAGGAAATTTGAGAAGACAAAAACAGTGCTAATGTTATGTCAATGTTCAAAAAAGGTTAGTGCATTGGCTGATAAGTCTTTTAGCGTGGAGTCAGACTGGGCCCATCAACAGAAAAACTGGTAAAAGATTGAATTTATAGAAAGAGATAGGAATAGAATTTCAAGATGTTAAATCAGTTTGGTCAAACCAATCTCATTTTTGGTACTACAAATTTGTTTGATAAAGGATGTGTGGCAGAGGTTTGTAAGGTATTTGCCTTGGTATCACATGAGAATCTGATTAAACAAGTAGTTCTGAGAGCTAACAAAACCTGGCTTTCTAGGGAATTGTGTCTCTCTTCGTTAATTGACTGTTCAACAGTATTACACTTAGATTTTCCATTTACTCTGCATATATCAACATTGGGCTATTATTTCTTGCTGCAGGGTATTTCAAAATGACAAACATGTTGTCATCCTTAACTACAGAAACTACCCAATGGGTTCAGAAATTATTGAGACTGATATTTGGAGTTTAGTAGTATTTTCCTACAACTATCTACTTTTATGAAATATATTTATCTTTAGGATATTTATATCTCTGCAAATGTGCTTGAAAATGACAAACAGCCTCAAAAAATATTGGAAGGCTGAGGGCAAAAACAGGCACCTTGCTTCCATGGGAATAAAAGTATCATGAGCACTGTAAAATCCTAACAAACAAGAGTTCTTACATGGGTTGGAAACTCTCTGACAGATCTCAGAAAGCAGTGATCAGTAAGCAATCATAAGCAAATACCAGTATTTCTAAAGAAACCTTTCAGATATTAGTATTAGAAAATAGCAGATTATTCTACATGATGAGAAAATAATAACAAGCATAGGGAAGCCATGGGAGACATCTATAAGGTGGACCATTAAAAATACATTTTAAGAAAGCCAAGTTCAAGGTCCAGCAGCTAGGAACAAGGAAGCAGGCAGTAGCACAGAACTAAGGGATGTACCCTGGAAAGCATTAACTTCAAGAAGGGTTTGGAGATCACAGTGAAGAACTGACTCAGTATGAAGTAACCATGTGATGGTGTGGGGAAGGGGGCTTATTCTATCCGGGGTGTAATAGTAGAAGAAAAGTCTTTTACATCTGCACAAGGAAGGAAGGACCAACAGGCTTTCAAACCAGACATAGCTAATGGGCTACACCACATGGCTACGAGTAGGTATGTTTATACTGGGCTGCCTAAGTGCTTGCCTTAGGAAAAAGGAAACTTCAGAAGCCAGCAAAGGCCCCTGAAATCCAAGATTTTGAACTTTCTGCTAGCTACATGATGCCAGGTTCTGCTCTTTGACTTGGAGACAAACTGGCATGCTCTAGCCATGGCCCTACTATTTGTATCTCTTTAACTCCGAGGCAGGATAGCCACATACAACCCGTCTCTTGGGCAAGGTCTCTGACCCAGGAGTTAGCTAAATCCTGAACGCCAAAACAGCACCAGGAATTACTCCCAACAGTTCAACCGAGGGCATTTGGGGCCATGTGTTGGCATTGTGGTTTTTTGCAAGCATCAACTCAGTGACTCAGAAGTCATCACGGTGTAGTACAGACTGCTCTGTGCAGTAATTTACCCTCCTGGAAACGCTGTACCCACATTGCAAACAGGTGTCACAGTTTTTTCCTTTAAAATCCAGCCCAGCCACCAGGAAACAGGGTTCTCCTACACTCCTAACCCTTCGACAATGTGTTTTCTGGTGTGCCCTGCAGTCCCTGGCTCCCAGGCTGACTGTATCAAGTCAATCACTGAAGCACCTGCACCATTCCCACTGCTCCCATCTTTCTCCGTGCCCACGCAAGTGGCTTTCTACAACGAAAGCCAGAGTGCGGTGAGCCTCTTCATCCCAAGCCCTTGTAGAAGGTTACAGGCGGTGGAAGGTTTAGCCTAGAGAGGCAACGTTTACCTCAAAACATCCTAATTTCTGAGTGCTTTATTGTGAAACATGGGATTTTTGCCATTTTGCTATCTACTAAGTCTACGAGAAAAGAATGTCACATGTTGCTATTTCATAGTCATAGAATTAATGCACCACACTACGTTATCTATTCATCACCATGGCAGAAACCTCTGGATATTTCTGTATCATGCAAGAAGAAGAAGAAGGAGAAGTATTTTTTGGGGCCCAGACATCATTCATACGCCCTTTCAAAGATCTTATTTGCAATCCACAAGTATTCAATTCCATCCATCTTTTTGCACTTGCATCTGCATAGCTAACGGAATCCTGAGACATCATCTAATCAATATTCACTTATTTAATATATTCACAGAAGTAGAGTCCCATAAAAAATGGAAGATTTTTGCTTTTATCCATTTAATATCATTTACTATCTGTGTAGAAAGTACGTTATTAAAGCACTGTAATCTTAAATCTGATTTTTCAGCAGACCAATGAAAGGCGTATCTGCATTCCAGAACTCTCTCTCTGATAAATTTCAGTTTTTCAGTTTTCATTGCAATGTGAGCACTGTTCAGATGAAGAGTGAATAAAAGGGCTTTCTCACCTTCTCACACACTTATTTCCATCTAGAAAATAATTTAACAAGTTTTTCCTTAAGAATACTATCTCGTAGTTGAGAATTAGTATAGCAGATTTCAGCTGAAAAAGTAAAACTTTGAATAATATGTTCATAAACAACCGAACATCATCCTTTACATGGCTAGATAAATAATTTTAGCACCACATTTTAGCAAATGTTAGCATATGTGTCACCTTTAATTTACTCTATTAACATATCACCAATCACAGTATCAGCTAATTTTATAGCCCACTAATCTTTTAGCCTATAAGGTAATGATAGTATCAGTTATTAGGCATCTGATATGAATGGATTTATGTGAATAACTGGCCAAATATCTGTTAGAATTTATAGTAATGGGTAAAATTTTCTGCTTTTCTGACATGCCACAGCTTCTTTGAAATCAAAGAGATAAAATCCTTTATGTCATTTGCTATTATTCTGTTTATCGTGCATGGTACTATCGTTGTGACTTTCCAAAACCCTGACAATCACTAAAATCACTAGAATACTAAATCACTAACATACTCTAGATGAATGGGGTTTATTGAAAACAAATTATTGTTATATAACAAACATCAGATTTCCTCTTGTTATTAAAATTATGACATTAGAAAGCCTTACTATCTTATTTACTTGATAGACAAGGTTTCACAGCTGTCTGCTAGCCGTTCCCTTTACCTCTTGAATTAACAGAGGTTGGAAAATTCACTAGTAACTTTAGTTTCTTCACTCATTACAGAGGCTTTTGGATAAAACTTAACACAAACACATTAACTGGAATACAATGGCACATCCATTGTTATTTGTTAAATAATGCCTTAAATGACGTAAACGCTAACATGCCAAAATAGCATGATACATCTGTGCATAACACCAGTTTGTAACATATGTCAAGATATGTTGTGTGAGCCATTTGATTCCCAAGCTCAGCATCTCCAGTTCCTTTATTCGATTTCTTTTAGCTGCTAGCATCATCAGTGATAAGAAGTAGGCTCTGTTGTACTGTCGTTTATGCTTTGTAAGTGTACTGGACATTTGTAGTAATGCTTTATATGGTGTTCTGAGCAAAAAATCAGAAGTTAATGGGAGTTCCCTGACTCACTGAAATGGGCTTTGAGTTCAGTGCTTAACCAATAAAAAAATTCTTGTAACCATCTTTCCCAAATTCCTAATGTCTTCCTTCTCTTTCTCCAGTGAAACCAAGTCCCAGTGCAGTAAAAAATGTCAGGAAAATATATTCTACTCCTTTATGATTTTTTCAGTCACTGCTGTAAAATGCAAATACACCACTGAAAACAGTTTTTCCAGCCATCCAAGTTGCATACTTGAACTGCATTTTAACTGGGCTCCAGGTTACAAGTATATTAATAATTTATTCGCTTAATATACAATTTATGGTAAATTGGGTGCCTTGTAGAATAAGGGCAGAAGTGCACAGCCAGAGGAAGTAAAGGGTCGGCATAATCACAGGCTAGACAGTGTTCATAATGAAAAATAAAAGACTGCATGTCAGTAGGGAAATGACAGGACCCTTTGTTTAATTTCATATTCTAATGCTGTAGGACTTTCCCCTCCTGAAACTTTTAAAGTCAAATAATGTATATAAAGGAAATGTAAAGTGTTCGCAAGATATGTGATGACACATCCTTAAAGAATTTTTTACCAAATCATTTTTTACCAGACTCTTTTATTTGCGAATTCCCGGATTGGGCAGCTGCCTACAGCAGACTTCTGGGTGACTTGCAGCCGTGGTTCCACTGAATTTAATGAGCTCTGCTCATCTACCCAGAGGATTTGCCCTCATGCTTTAAGTGGGGTTGGCGTATAAATGAGCAGCCACTTCTTAAAGACCTTTGGAGGCTGACCAAAACAAAGTTCTGCTTTTGCAAATCTGTAAGCAAGCTGCGGTACTGACAGAGAAGTTTATTTACTGGTGAGAAGATGAAAAAAGGGCACAGTGGAAGGCAGCAGTGTACGAGTGAAAAATTGTCAGCCTTTAAAGCAAAGATGTAAAACTTTAAAAGGACCAGGCCAGATGCAGAAGGAGATAACTCCTGCTCTTAGCTAACTTAGCCAGGCTGGGACACCTTTGGAGGCTCTCTGAGGTGCAGTTGACTAGAAAAAGAACTGGGATGCTTAGGACTAGATTGCCACTCTTAAATGTTAGTCACAGTGCACTGGTGATGACAAACACTGGTTCCCACTCTTCTCTCCCAAGAGCAAGATCAGTATAATCTTTTCTGTTGCTTACAAACATTAGCAGATCAGGAACGAAAGTCCAGTTCCACTGAAATCTGGCATGTAAGCCTGTTCCTTTTATGTGGGTAAGCCTTCTCCTATCTGTGTAAACAAAACTACTGCCAAGAGTAAATGCTGATAGCTCCTCAAAGAGCAGAAATCAAAGGAAAAAAGTTCTGGCAAAAACAACAAACAGAAAGAGTGAAAAGAATGAAAGAAAAGGAGGAAAAGGAAGGAAGGAAGGAGGGGGGGAAGGAAGGAAGGAAGGAAGGAGGGAGGGAAGGAAGGAGGGAGGGAAGGAAGGAAG
>JAVKLA010000026.1:2860190-2887355 GCA_034782735.1 Sagittarius serpentarius
ATGAATGAAGGAACGAAGGAAGGAAGGAAGGAAGCAAGGAAGGAAGGAAGGAAGGAAGGAAGGAAGGAAGGAAGGAAAGAAGAAGTTCTGTAAGGAAGACTAGGATTTGGACATTTCATACAGGCACTATATTTGTTAGGGCAGTTTTTTTTTTCATTCAGATACTGGGTTTGCTTTGCTTTTTCTTTCAGTTAGTTTTGAAGGTTTTTGATGTAAAATAGGCTGCCTCAGGAGACACTCTTCCGGAATATTTTTTTTTTATTTCTAAAAAATACTTTTCCTCATGCAGTCATGCATGGGTATAATTAACTCTGTGTACTGCTGATGGCCTGCAAGTGCCTGCAAGCCTAGTAAAAAAGAAGGACCTACATTGCACTAGCTGCTGTACAAATACAAACCAAAATAATGGACTTTTCCTGGCAGATTCCACGCATTAAGTAACAAGAAGACTCATATATACCGCTTTTCTTCCCTGGAAGCTGAAGCACCTCACAGGAAGGCAGAATGCATTATCTCTATTTGGAAAGGTACAAAACCGAAGTAGAAATGCAGTAATTCAGAGCAACTCTGTGCAGCAAGTCAGTGGTGAAGTGGTGACTAGAGGCCAGAGCCGGCCAGCGCTATATGCAGTTCTCCATTTCTTTTAGCTGGTGAGATGCGTCAGGTCTGAGGGCCAAGCTTTTTGTCTTACGGCAGTATTCCCCATGCCCCCACATCCTTGTCGTTCACACCCGCCTCCGTGACCCCCATCCTTCTTTACGTTGTTCAGAACAAGTCGGGAGAACTCCACTGATTTGTCTCCCCCTTTTGAAATACGCAGTTACGGAAACTCTTTGCCATTGTATAGTGAACCTGGGTAACCGTCCACGTTTCGGTTCGTAAGAACTGCCTGCGGCGGGGGAGCCCTGCAAGAGGACGGAGGGATCCGGCCGCCCCAGGCACAGCCGCAGGCGGGCTGCTTACCTCAGGGCCAGCCCGAGGGCGGAGGGCAGCGCCACCTCGGGACGGGGGAGGCCGCGGAACGGCCCGGGTGGGTTTTTCCCCCCCTCCCATTCACTTTTGGGGAGATACGGAGGTGGAGGGACGGGCAGCCGAGCCCCGGAGAGGAGCCCTTCTCTGGCAGGCAAGGGAGGGATGGCGGGCCCCGCCCGGGCCGGGGCGCAGAGCTCCTGTGGGTGGGCCGGCCGGCGGCGGGGCGAGGAGCCGCGCTGCCGCCGGCGGAAGGAGGTGCCGGGGCGAGTGTTCGGGGGCCGGGCTGGGGGAGGGAAGCGGGAAGGGAGAGGGGTGTGCGGTGAGGGCGGTGGAGGAGGCCGGGCCGGGAGGCGGCCGGGCCGTCCGCGGCTCGGCCTCCCGCCTGCCCTGCCCCGGGAAGGGGAGGCCCGGCTGGAGCTGGGCTGGGAGACCGCTGGGGTCCCCCCGGGCTGGGTGCCCGCGACCCCCAGCTGCGCCGTGACTGCCTGAGCCGCCCCGGGGCCTAGGGCCCGTCTTCTGGACCCCAGCGTAACCCAGGCACGTCAGGGGGAGGTCGGAGTTTGTTCCCGTGGGGTGAAACCGGCCGCGGGGCCAGCAGGCGGGGGGCCGTGGGGGGTCCCTCCGTCGCGGGGGGCTCGCTCCCTCATGAGCCCCGCGGGTCGAGGCCCCGCGGGCCGCCTCAGGTACAAGCTCCTCGGGTCAGCGGTCGGCTGGCCCAGCACTGCCCTGCCTGCGCCTCCATTTCCTCCCACTTGTCTGGAGGACACGGGCTGCCGCTGCGCTTTTTTGTGCTCGTCCGACAGCCAGCTGCCTTCTCTGCGCGGGATGTCAGGACCGCCTCGCCTGCTTTTGGCTCTCCGGGTGGCACAAAGGGCGTAGAGGCAACTGTGAGAGCGGCCCTCCCAGTATTTTACCTATTTAAATAAAATCTTTCTCTGGCACGTTATCTCCAGCTGGTGAGGCTGCTTACTGCGCGACTTCCGTGGATGCTTCACTGTCTGAAAGGGGGAACAAACCCCTGACCTCCCGAAGGGTAACGCCCTGACCTAAAGCATGATAAATGAGCCGTGGATTGGAGAGGGCTGTGAGGGTTGTCTCTGTGCCCCCTTGAGTACCTTACAGTTGCTTCATCCTTCTTTCCAGAGGAGTTTGGCCGGGACGCCTGCATGCTTGCAGATTCATCAGCGTACCTCTGCTCCCAAGTTCATGTCCCTCCTTTCCCAGCCTCTCCCAAGCCCTCTGCCGTGTGATTTGGGGGAAGAGACCTTTTGCACCATGTGCTGCAAAATGGTCAGGAGTTTCTGTAGCATAATCGACACTGGCGAGTTTTATATTTGCCCTTGCATCTTCTTTCTTCCTTCCTGTAAACATACTTATTTTACTTTCTTGTATCCCTCTATTTGTATTCCCCACTAATTCTTCTTGCAGAAGGAAATCTGTTTAGAATATGAGCTGTCAGATGTCATTAAATATTATCAGGAAACTATGTTGCTATGTTTTAAGAACGTGCATATTTCAGGGCACACTGATCCATAATGTTTGCATATTAAATATATATATTTGCATTTATGAATCTCCATGCCTTTTGGAGCATTGCCAGGAGTGGAACTGCCTGACTGTGGAGAGAAAGCAGGCAGCCGGAAGGAAAATGGTTCAGTGCCTGATCGCCTATCCCATTCGGTACAATAACGCTCTTTGTTAGCTGGCATTTCTAAAACTACGATGTTGATACAAGCAACACCAGAGCTCATCTGCCATTGTGTTTAAAATAGTTTACGTTCCCTACCTATCAAGTGGTATTCAGTTGGACTTAGCAATAAAATAACCGTACTAAGCACTATGCCTTGATGCAATGACATTGTTAACACCTGTTGATTCTTGGTAAACGAAAATTATTTGAATTTCACATTAAAAAAAAAGTATCTCAAAACGCATTTGGAAGTCAGCGGTGTAAAATATGGAATAGATCTTTATTAGTTATTCCAAGGTGTCAAAACCAGTTAACAATTTTGCTACCAAGAATGAAGTCTAACCATGTGTGAGACTGTACAAGATTATTTTCTGCACATTCTGCCTATTAATTTTCTGTATTGCTCCTATCATTTAGTAGAGCTTATAAAATCAGTTTTTATTTTGTTTTCACCACAAAAATAAGTTTTTCACAGTGTTAGACATTTCTTTATGAAAAATTAATCTTTATGTGTGTATGTAGGCACTCACACATGAAAGAGAGGGACATATGCAAAGAAAGGTAGCCTTGTAGTTAAGGTACAGGACTTCAGAGGCAGAAGATCTCTCTTTCTATCCTGCTTTATGTATTTTCTCTTTGACCTTAGGGATAAAAGTGAATGTGGTTCAGTTTCTTTCCTTGTCTGTAAAACAGTGATCTAAATATGCTCAGAAACATTGTTTACAGTAAGTTGTTTGGCAGTAAACTGCCTGAGATACTGATTGATAGTTATTTTGTGTACAGCCCCTTAGAGAACACTATCAATACGAAATCTAGTCAGTTAAGAATGTTCTTTCACAACAGGGATTAACTAACTTCCATTTGCCCTTGAAAGGGGTAATTTCACTCCTGAACTGGGGTTTCTGTGGTTGGTTGCGTGATCAGCCAGGTCTGGAAACTGATCTGACCAAAAACTAACATGGCAAAACTCAAAAACAGAAAAATGCTTTTGCCTAGATCAGTTTCCCAGTCTTGCTTTAATGCTGGCAGAAGCGAGTGGACAGAAACTTGCAGACTGGGGCAAAAGGGAAGGCAAGAACGCTCATGGTTTTGCAATGGTTATGTGGATTTAGTTTTTCTTAAGCTGACCATGAAACTTCACCTTAAGGCAAGTATGTTATGGCAGTTTATGTACTGCAAGTACCTCTGTTGAAGACTTCCTGATCACTCTTCATGGGCTTACAATTACATTGATGTTTTGTGCTGTCTCCTTTCCCTCTCTGTGTTGCTATATAAAAGCCACATGCAGGCACCACTGGTGCAAATGACTGCACGAAAGAAGGGCTGTCTGCGGCAGGGTCAGTTGTATTCTGAAGTATAAAATGCATGTTGCATTTCAGGTTGGCTGTGAGAGAGTGGAAACAAAAGACCATTTGGCATTTCATGTCCCCTTTAAACAGATGGTGACAATTTAAATACAACAGTAAATCATGATTTACATCTGGATTAAGAAAGCATATGATAGATTTTTTTTTTTTAAGAAATAAGATACTGTGTTAGCATGTTTGGCCTGTAACAAGCATGTTTATTTAGTGTTTATATTGTAGTCTTACAGAAAAGCTTACCTGGCTGGGGCCCTGTAGGATATGTAATAAATATCACCAAAGGGTTTACAGGCTCTTCAGTGTGCAGCAAGGCTACGCAGGCTGAAGAGTGCGCAGCAAAACAGACAAACAAGCAGTGAAGGGCTGGTGAAAATGCGTGCAAGGTAACGAGGATGGTTAACACGCGCACAACTCCTATCCAGTCAGAAACAGTAAAAAACCGACGGGCACACATACAGTGCCTTCTTTCCAAATGAACTGCACAGTGGTTCAGCTTTGGTCGCCTCTAGAGAACTTCACCAGGCGTACGAGCACCAGGTGGCCAGCGTGGAGGTTTTGACGGAGTTTAATGTGGCATCCTGCCTGGGAGCGCTGTCAGTGGGCTGGGGCAGTCGACCTCGATTTACACAAATCCCCTGTGTTGTGAAATCGCTCTTAAGGTGTAGGTGGAAGAGTGGAAAGCTGCCAACATCTGTGTGTTCTGTTAAGACCTTGAGGGTTGTATGTTTCGTTCGGTTTCTGTTTTATTTTTGTTTAAACATTATGTTATACTGCAATAAGAATACATAGTAAGCTTCAACCCGGCACTGCGTTTTGCGTACCATAATCCATAGTTCCAACTTGCATGAAACGTCCGCCCAGAGCCATCAAAGTTGCTGTTCCCAGGGCAAGGTCAAAATTAAGGTGAAAAAAATGGTGCTTTTGTGATTCCTAGCCCAAGCCCCGGGGGGCTTCTTGTACCAGTCTGTGTGGTATTGCTGTTTTCCAAGGCTGAACCCCAACAATTTTAACAAATTGTTCCACTCTGCGGGGAGGGTTGCTATGGAAATGAATAGGGCTGACATCTCTGAGACCCCTACTGAAGAGCAGTATGCAAGGGGGTGTGGGAGGGGATTTAAGAAAGTAGAGCGTGCAGGGGATTAAAATCTTTCTTTAGATTTGTGCACCGTTCGTGTTGACTTAAGAATTTGGACCACTGGATAGAGACTGGGTCTTTTTTTTCAGTCCATTCCACTGAAATTTAAAGCATATTGAATTTAACAAGATGCAAGCAAATGATTTTGAAAGTGGTCTCTGGGAGCAAGCTTGTATAGACATAAACATCTATATTGAATTATTTTTTGTTAATAATGTCTAGCAGAAAGATGTGATTATAATGGAACTGAAGAGGTTATTGAAGCATAACGCTTTACGTGGTTTTTTGGGATAGTTGCAGTTTGCCCAAAACCTAAGCAACTGTGGTGTTCAGAGCATTTGGATGGAAAAATATTGCTATGGCAACAAATTACTTTTATATTCCCATAAAGCAAAAATAGATCTCTCTCCCTTTGTGGGAAGCACATATTTTAAAGTGCATGAAAGATTAAAGGTGATAGGCAGAAACAGCTGCATGAATATATTTTCGTTTTTCCTCATTTGGTTTATACATATTTCTGTATAAATCTGAAATGCAGAAATAATTTACAGCTAGAAGCGTTTTGCAGCGAGAAAGTAAAAACAGCTTAGGAAAGGGGAAAAGTATAATATAGTCAGGACTTCGCATACTGATTGCAGTGTAGCAGCATCAGACTTTAATTGATTAAAAAAAAAATCCCCAGTGTCACTCAGAAAGAAGGGAGAGAATCCTCTCTTCTTCCTCTCCCTTCTGCATGTACGCAGCCAAACTGAAATCGCTTTGTGTCCATAATTTAAGAAAGAGACAATGTTTTTTGTTTCTGATCAGTCAGGCACCTTGTCAAACTCAAGAAATAGACCTGGTGGCAAGATTATTGATTGCTTCATTTTAGCTGTGTGGTGGTGGGTTTTTTTTATTTAGAAGGCATGCAGCTCTTACTTTTGTGGGGTGAAGAGCTTCTGGTACATCTATATGCCCTGGTGTGCACCATCTGCAAAGGAAGTATAATATGTCTGCATTGATATGTACGGTCTACCCTGAGGTTCCCTCTCAATTATTCTGAACCACGTGAGCTGTCTTGCACCATCTGTATCTCTCTTCATAATGCGCAGCAGAGCAGCCCACATTTTGTGCTTCTTAGCTGCAAAATAGAGGCCCCCTTGGAAGTGGTGTGTGAATTTCTTGGCTCTGTTTCCAGCTGGTCTCATCGTATGGACAGCAGAGGGAGGTACCAGAGAACTGGGGGTCAGAAGTGAGGAATATGAGGGAGTTTGTGGGACAGTCACTTACTGCCCTCCCATTCTCAAACCTTCAGCCTAAGCTGAACAAACTGAAGGAAGAGGCAGTCAAGGGGTGAATTGGGGTGAGGTGGAAGCATGGTAGTTTCAAATGGGACTGCTTTAGGGCAAATACAGAGGTTTATGGTATAGATAGACCTGCAGACCTGGATTTGAGGGCTACTTTAAAATTGACTCAAAGTACCAGAGTGTTCAAGGGGCATCACATCCATTCTGTAAACACCCAGTGCACAAGAGGGTCTGTAAAGGATTTGAAGGGATCACTGAACTAAGTTCATATTGTCCGTGCTATGAGAGTTACAGAGAGGACATTTTAGGGTGAGGAAGAGAAGGCTCTAGATGTAATGGATGTAGAAAGGAGAATGGAAGAATCGGTTGGTTATTCTGTATCTCTGCAATACCTCATAAGCTATTTCTGTACTGCTTAATAGGAGGGTGCTACAGAGCAATTTGGGGCAAGCTGGCTCACATCCAGGTTACTCAGGGTGAGCTGTCTATCTAGTACACTGACTTCTTGCAAGCGATATGGTACTTGGCTGTGGGTCTCCCTGGGCCTCAAGTGATGCTTTTGAGGCCCAAAGACATAAATATTTTTTTATGGCTCTTTTCCTTTTCAGCTTGAATTCCCTGAAATAATGTGATACCTGTGTTGCAGCTCTCTGCAGTCTTGTTTGCACGGTGTGAAACAAGGTGCGTGGCATACCCTGAGATGCGGCAGGAGGATATATGGAAGAGTTTGAGGGCCTGAAGCTGGGATTGTTATGAGCCACCTCTGGTGCCGTTATACCTCTACTGCCTGTTGCAGACAGTCCCCGGCGTGAGCTCTCCCCCAAGGTGTTCTGGTGTGTCTTGGAGAGACCCAGAGTAGCCCAAAACACGCTCTAAGAGTTAAGCAACGTGGGTGAGCAGAGATCCAATCCTTTGGCTTGGTCTCTGGCTCACTTCAACACTGTGCTGGCACAATTTTGACTGGGCTTGTACTTATACACAAATCCTGGCCGTGGATCAGGAGTAGGCACGGGCCAGGGACCCATTCCGTGGGCAATATGGGTGCAGCCATGCGTGGCTGTTCTGTCTCCCTTGCCTGTTGTGTCCCAGTTGGCCTCAGTGCCGGCATGATCCCAAGCACATTTGATTTACTGCTGTTGGCTGCAATACTAATGCTGCTAGACATGGTGTCACAGTACTGTGGTCAGAATAACCCAAATAAAGAGTTGTATCCCTTTTTTTTTTTTTTTTTAAAATGTCTGTGGCTAGTTTATCCTGGGTTTGGAAAGAAAATGGAGTTGAATGGGTTCTATAATGGGACCCAGTCTGGACAAAATTTCAGTAGTTTATATTTTCTGGCAACATTGTCAGAAAACATGTGTTGGACTCCATCCACAGCTACGGTGCTTTGAGTACACGAACTAGATATTTTAAAAGCTGGTATATCCACACAATCAAAAATTATGCCTTTGAATGCTGTGCTGACATACCCTCAATTACATTGATGCAAACTTCTTTGCGTCCAAGGAACAGAAGTAGGCTAGAGATATTTTTATACATGCAACCCAGAAAGGGACGGGAGAGGCGTGTCATGTTACCCTTCCTTAATGCAATCCTCAGAACTATAGGACTCTTGACTTCTGCATATTCCACCTGTTTTTTTGTGTGTGCGGCTGAATTTTTGCCCTCTGTGCCCTGGGTATTTTTGTGCTTATAGATATCAAATGCAAATTTAGTCATGTTACCAGTTCAGAATAAATAAAGGTCTTGCATACCTGGCTATGTCCTGTGGCCTTTTTCTGAGAAAGAGGGGAGTACCATACATTTCTTTTCAATTTCTGTGTCTTTTTTCTTTCTAAGAAGAAGACTGAGAAAAGCGTGCAGCATGACAGAGAGTGTACACATATAGCTTAAAACAAGTCTGAAGTAATTCACCCTATTTTGTAATGAGAAGTAGGTCAGAATGAGGTATAAATCCATCCTAAGCTAATCTTAGTTGTTTACTCACTTGGTCCTGTCCTCTCACTCTGTCCACCCTTACTTTGTAGTCTTCTGGAGTCTTTCAGGTTCTGCTCGGCACTGTTTTTTTTAATTACCTAAGAATTAATAGAGTTAGATGTGGCTGTTTTACCTCTTCTTTCCACGTGCACTCCAAATGACGATGAGACTACAGTATTTTAGTAGGAAGTGGAGCATTGTCTCCCAGCAGTATTGCCACTGGTGGGACCTCTGCCAATGAGAAGTCAAACACAGGAGGTATTCACAGGTAGTGATTTTTCCTGTTTTGCCAACCAAAGTCCAGTGACTGTTTTATGATTGCAGGCTTTGCTGTATATTACCTCTAACGTATCATTAATAATACACCTGTGCATGATAAGTCATCTTCTGCCTTAGGCATAAATCAGTACAGTGGAAAGCAAGGAATTTTGGAAAGAGACTACTATAGGCTATGACTAGCATATTCATTTATTCCTCTGTTGTTGGTGTAATCTAACAGAATTGCTGCACAAGTGTTTTTTGTTTAGTTTAGTTTAAGCAAGTTCTTGCAGAACAATGAACAAAGGGATTTGGGGATTTATACATTCCATTAGAAATACAGTGGCATTTCCACAACCCTGTTTAGAAGAGTAAAGCTTCTATTTGTCTCCTGCTGATTCTGTCAACAGTCACACGGTAAGTTCAGTAGAAATCCCTCCGGTATTCCAGTGTCAGACCACAAAGTAATTTCTGCCTTTTAAAGAAAATACGCTGTTTTAAGGAACAGGGACTTTGGGGAATATTCCTCTGAAGTGGAGACTTGATGCTTCGATGCAGATGTAAAGAACTGAAAGGCTGGGCACAGAACTGAAAAACAAGCAAAATAAAAAGACGAAATATATATTTATATATCTTTTGAGTTCAGTTACCTTGGTAAAAATCTGCAGCAACTCCACAACATCTACAGAATTTCCTGAATAGCTCAGATTAGAATGTGTGCCTGCCTGAAGATAAAATGAACTGCAGCAAACAAAGAGAGGAGAAACACTAACCTGTGCTGGCAGCACATAGTTGGGGAAGAAAAATAAATGGGGCCATGAGTTTTTCATTCTTTCATTTCACAAATATTAGTCCTTTGGATTCATTCAGACCCACTTAGACAAAGTCAATTATTACAGAGTCCAATTACTTATTTTGTGGTTTCCAAAGGATACACAGCTCATGCAACCGTGTCGCCTTGCCTGCTGGTCATTCCTTTCCCCAGTAATTTTTTACAATGCTGGCTGATTTTCACCAAAAGGGCAGACAGGTACCAGGCTCACAGGTACCGTGTTCCAACATGCATGTGAAACACTGTGTGGGTAAAGGAAAGAAATCCAGACCCACCAAGGGACAGGTGGTTATAGTTGAGCCTTTTACCATTTTGACAGGCACTAACAATTGGCTCTTTTGCATGTCTTTGCTGCCCGCCTAGGTGTGTGTGATGCAGTGGGACACATAGAGCACTGAAATTTCGAGGTTCATACGAAATAGAAAGTGGAAAGCCGGTTCTTGCACACACAGCTAATAGCTGAAGCATAAAAAGGGGGCATAGAAGGTAAGCGTGCCGCATGGTGCCTGTGGTACCCTTCAGGCACAGCTTGCTGCTCGCTGAACTGACCTCAGGGCTTTACAGGCATAATGGCACAGAGTAATGGCAGAAAGGAAGGATGGAAATCACACCTACTTGTATCATAGAGCTGAATTTTATTCTGTTGCTTAGAATTGGTGCCGAATTGCAGAAACAGCAGAGGAGAGGGCTGTGATCGAGTAAGCTGCATCTCCCTCCTGCTGGGCTCTACTAGTTTTGCAGTATATTACAGCCTGAAAACTGCTGAAACCTGCCCGGTGACCCTAGAGGGAATTTTTCTCAGCCTGGGATTGGCGAAACAGCACGTTCCAGCTGCGTTCCTTCCCCACATTGGTAGATGGCAGTTCCCCCCTGTAGGGAAGGGCTTTTGGTGTTCGTACGGTGCCAACAAAGATAATCTGCAACAAGCTGGATTGTTTCTCAAATGAGAATTTGGATTTGGATTTGGTTGTGTGCGATAAATTATCATCATTGCATAATGAAGACAGGGCTGGTATTGATTCTGTATAATTTTCATATTACCTGTACAACTTGAAGTAGCAACTGTTAACACTCTTGGATTTTCATTTGTGTTACTGAGAAGACAGGAGATTTTTCTTTCTCTTTCAAAATGCTTTTTAAAGATTTTTCCAATCTTCAGCCTTTTGAAAAGGTATATATACTGAATATTTTTCTCTAATTGGCTTAGCTTTTCGGAGCCAATATTAATTGAAATTTCACACTTTTCAGTGATTCTTTTTGTGGCTTTGCAAAGGGGACACACAGTTTTAAAGCTTCGTGTGAAAAAGCCTACGGTACGATACCATCTGGAGATGAAAGCATTTGAAGTCCAGATTTCAGATCCCATTGCAGCAGAATATTTACTTGTCAGATCTTGCTTGTTGTCAGTGTTGAAATGCATGTAATTTCCTGCAAGGGAGGGTTTTGGAATGTGAGGCCGAGCAGTAATGAAGGAAATTTGCATGGTGGTTGAACTGATAGTGGGAGTGTGAGAACTCTGCATTGTAAAGTCAACACAATGCCAGCATTAGTATTCAGATGAAATTTAGGCTTCCATGAAGAGGCTGTCATGCAGTCAGTTTGTCGAGATAAAACCTCAGTATGTTCATGCGCCCTGTGAGCGGCTCTGCGGTATGTCAGTGGCAAAGGGCAAGTACTTTTTAGAGCATCGGCACTGTTCATCCTTGGCATAGGATGCCCTCTTCTCTAACAGGAGAGGTTTTGTTTGGTGGTCCCTGCCTGTGTATTCCAAAGGTAACTGAGCACTGTTTTAACTGATTTGGGTTGAATGGTATAATTCTTGGTTTTTAAACTCCTGTTAAGAAAGGACAAAGGAGAACATGGTACAAAAGCAGAACTTAAAATGGATGATACTTTGCCTGCTAGCAGTAGTAGTTGCTGTTGTGTAGTTACAGTAGCACTTTTGGGATGCTTAGTGTGCGAGGCCATGGACTGGGTCCCTGTTGTGCAAGGCAGTGGTAAGTTACGAACAAAAGAGCTTGCAGTTCACCTCCATAGTCTTTTGCATGCGAACGTGAATGGCCGTGCTCCAGGGGCTGGGTTTTTCCTTGCCATGGTGCTGCGCCCAGAGAAGGAAAACCGTACTAGCTCAGCTAATGCAGTTACTCAATTTCCCATACAATTGCATTACCATTGCATAACTGCATCAGGATGAATATTTTACAACGAACATGAGCAGAGAGCAGTGTGCTCGTGTCTACCACAAAGGTGGCCTGGGCTGTGATTCAAGAAACAGCACAGGGTTGCTGGCAGGCAGGTTAGTAAAGGAAAGGGGAGACAATTCTGGGTCAGCAGCTGTCTCAGACAGTGGCCTAACTAGTCCCTAGTATTTTGTGGTGTCGAGATGGATTCTGTACTCATTTCCCAGCCTCCACTTGGCATACCATGTGTCAGGGAGACAGGGATAAGGCTGGGAAGTCACTTGATACTCTCTGCAGTCCCCTGCTGCCTCCTTTTGATTCGGTGGCTTTGTACATCAGCCTGCTCACGCAGATGGGCCCAAGCCAATCTTCGAAGGGAGCAGGAGGTGGAAAAAGATGGGTTTATGTCTGCTCGGAGAGAATTCCTTCATAGCAATGGCCACATGGTTACTTAAGAATTGTTCTTTGGTAGGAAAATGGGAAACTTCCCCCAAACAAAAAAGATACGGGGTTGCAATGATTTTAAACGAGTATCTCAGCTGGAGCCCAGGGAGTTCTTGTTTGCCCTCTACTGTATGCAGGTATTCTGCAAAGTGTAAGGAGGCGGTGAAAAATAACAGTCTGTGATCAACAGGTAAGCTCATAGTGATACATGCTCTCAGGTCCTCCTGCACCGTCACCCACCTGGAATCCACAGCATATGCTTTCAGTCTGCGGAAAGCACAGCTCACAAAAACTTTGCTGCGTAGTCGGGGGTGGTAAAATGAAAACTAGAATATAGCCAGCTGCTAAAAATCCTGTCTCTCTAGTGTATTAGTGTTCTTTGAAAGTACCTTCAAGCTAGTGTGGAGAGAACAAACGGGCATAGTTCTGTCCTTTTGAACAGGTTTGATAAAAGTTTTTTCCAGGAGTTGGTGAGTAAACTTAGAAACCACAGACTGATAGATGAAGACTTGTCGTTGATTAAAAACAGACTAATACATAGAAAAAAAAATGGGTGCAGCAATAAACTGTCCATTCCAGGAAGGCAGATGAGCTCATGCTGGTGCATTGTCCGGTGAACTGAAACAATGGTAAATGTATCCTTAGGTTAAATAGCCAGTAGGCAAATATGCTAATGACATACATAGAAGTGAATGTGACCTGTCAGATAAGTAATTGGGTGACAAGGCAGACTAAGCATTTCCATTAAAATTTTAACCTTTTTTTTAAATAGTTGAGCAGTTTGGAGAATTGCCTCTTCTCTCGTTTATATTTGTACATAAGCCAAATCCTCAGAAAGCAGGACACCTACGGGTAAAGGGGCCGGTGGGTTTTTTGGCTGCTGAGACTAAGTCAGCGTGTGCCTGGTCTTCCTATAACCTGCCAAAACAGCGGGATTTGCCTGGTTCATTTGTTTTGCAAGGATTAGGATCTGACCACATGTAGGCAACCTGGTTTAGCCCTCTTCAGAATCACACAAGCGCTTGTGATGGGAAGCAGCAAACTGCGGGAGCACAGGGCAGGAGATGGGAGTGGGGCAAGAATAAGTTATCTGGCAAATGGTTAGGATTCTTTCTATATTAATAGTCTAAATTTAACAGCTGGGCAATAGCTTTCTCCTTATTGACATGACAAGCCTATTGCCTGGCCAACACTGATTAACTTGGAGGACAATTATTCTCCCATTGGCGTCAATGAGATCTGACTAGGGCCCCAAATACTTCTGTGTAGGACTGGTGTCACAGCAGATTTAATAAAGCTGTCATTTATATTCCAGGGGAGAATAGAACAGCAAGATACAGAGGATGCAACACAGTCAAAAGTCACACAGAACAGCTAGAAACAAGATAAGAAGAGAAAGTATGTCCTAAAATAGAACTGAAGTAGCCCATTTTTGTAGAAAGGTGGCAAATATTTTTGAAACAGAGGAACAACCATGTAGTGTGAAAAAAATGTAGAAGGCTAATTTAAAATTAGTAACATTTTTAAACAAATAAACCTTTTTTTTTCATTTAAAAGCATATATAGTATATACATACTAATATATATGTCAGTAAGCATATCCTGTGACATTTAACATGAGGCTGCCTTTTGTAGTTGGTTGTGGTTTCATTCAAACTGGAGGGAAGAAGAGGGAGCAGTCACAAATTTATTCTAAGTAGGACGATAGAGATTATCACTCCCAGGAATTCAGGAGACCGGAGACATTCTTCCCCTCGCTCCCGTGGGGCTGTCATGGTGTCACATACAGGTTTCCCCCAAGGTTTCTGGCACATGCTGCAGCCAGAGCCAGACCTCCAGACAGGAGGCACCTTTGGCCTCTGCTGATGCAGCACTTGCTTGCTTTCTGGGATAAAACTTGGGCCTGCAGAAATGTTTATGAGCCATTACTGACATAATGTGATCTAAATTAATCTTGGTTTATGTGTTCCAGTTAATGATACTTTAAAATTCTGTAGTCAGTAGAGAGTAACTACGCTTTTAAGAATTTTCAATTTTCCAAATGCATAACTTAGAGTTTGTAATTAAAAGAAAGGCACCTTTACTTTCTATGAAATAATTTTTTGGGCCTCCCAAGATATGAATTATACTGAAAGATTGAACATCTTATAATTAACACTAATTTACATGCATACTAGTGCTCTGTGCTAGTGGAATCAGATCCATTCATCCATGCATCTCAGAATCTTTACTGCTAAGAGATAATTGAGGGGTTTCTATAATATAGATAGCAAGGAGGGGTGAAAAAGGTATCTTTCTTCCAGCTTTTTGGCTTACAGTCCTGTGAATTGGTCAGCCTCTGTCCTCGGTTGGCTCTGCAGCCACTGCATTCGCTGTTGTCTGTGGCCCCACATACAACCTTGACCTCCCAAGGTCATTCTTGCCATGGAAGATCACTTGGGCAGTGAGAGACATAAAGATGTAGGTATTTTGCATTTGCCCAAGCCCTGAGCGTGGGACCGAACAGCTCACAGGAGCCCCTATGCAAGAAGGCCAAGCTCTGTTCTCCCCAGAGTCCTTTGAGCAGAAATGAGAACCCTTCAGGTGACTTACAGATCTGAAACGTCTATATTCTGTTATTACAGAAATATTTTTTTCATGTCTTGCTGTAGTTCACCAGGATTCTCATCTCCTGAGTGGACTCTGAAAATTTTATTGACTTATCAAGCTCTTACAGGTCGCGATATCAAATGTATCCATCTTTTATAAACATTTTCAATTGTCCTGGTTTCGTCTGAGAGCTGCTGTAGGAGTCAATTCTTCTGAAAAGCATGAATGACTGTTCTAATAGGGGACATATATTTCAGATTCCAGGAAGGTTTAGTATCTGTCGAAGCAGCAAAGGTTTTCCCTTCCCTTAGAAGCTTGGATTGATGTCATCCTGCATGGAGCAGATGCTTTGACATTGGAACTTCTCTGGTTATTTTGCCATACCAGAAGCTATAGGCCACTTTATTAACCAGCTGATAGTTATTCTATTGTCTTTTCTTATTCCAATGAGAAGAAAAATGTGGAGAAAAACTATGAGATATTTTCTTTTGCCATTTTTTCCTTTAATTTCAGAGTATAATGTTACTGAAATTTTGGCACCCTACATCCTGTCTCATTCCTTAGGCCAAGGACACTGAGTAGGACAGATTGCACAGGCAGGAGAATTACTGCTCTTTGTCATCAGTTATAGTCCTGTTGGGGACATGGAAATTTCCCTTTGGTTTCAGAAGAACCTTCTTTATTTTGATGTTTTAAACCATATTTATTCCAGAATGCATTTCCTACAGCAGAGTGTAGTATATTTTTTATCTCTTTATATCGTTTTATATAAGATGACTGGGCACTTGGTAGCAAGTTCACTCATGAGAAATAAATTACTAATAACTCCTATTAATTTTTTCTTTTTCGTGTTGTTAAGCTTGTTTTGTTTAGTGATTTGTATATCAAAACTCTTTCAGAACATTGATTTGACTTTAAAACTTCATGCTCAGGATGCTGTAGTGCAGTAAGACTTGTAACTTTTTATCTTCGTACCTCAACAAATACATTTTTTACAGATCACATCACATTTGTCTATTTATGAAGACTACTTCATGAATTTTCTAATAAATAAAAGACTTCTTTGTCTTTTAGACTAATTGTTGCCAACATCACTGAATTGGGTAGAAAGGAAGGGAGAGCACTTTCTAGGTTTTATGCCAATGTAAAATTACGTCATATCTCTGCTAATGTGGCTGAGAGATTTTGGCCCTTCTCTGTGGCACGAACATATATCGTCCTGTCCTAACGAGAAGACTCAGCACGTAGGTATGAAGGTGTCTCTGCTTTAGTGGACACACACACATGCAAAGATAGCGTCTTCTGGCAGAGGAGTGTTGTGCCATACCCGCTGCTGGCAGTGGGTCCGTCCCTGTTCCATCTCGCTTTCAGCTGAGGTTGCTTGGGACAGCAGAGGTAAAAAGTCTTCCTGAGTCAGCAGGTGTCAGGTTAAACGGTGTTAGAAAAAAATTAAGATGTTAGAAGGAAAGTAGAATGTGAAATCAGATTATGGGATTAACCGCAGTAGCAAGCAAGGAGGCAAATAGGTGACACAGGGACCATGAGAATGATGCAGCTGGTAGCTAAGTGAGTCCACCTTATGGAATGAATGACCATGGCTGGCTGACCTCGACCAAACTGGACTAGATACAGAGAGTGAAGAGTTAACAGATGATGACATGGAACGTAGCCGTTGTAATGTTTTGGGGGGAAAAAATGATGAGATGAAATGAGATGAAGACATTGAGCATTCTTCAGACAATAGCTGGAGAGTCTGACTCTTTCTGGTCTGCCTAGAGATTTTGAAAGCTGATTTACTACTGGGAGGCCAGGTCCTTTATGCAGCTTTAAGAAATGCAAACAGTGGATTTATTTCTTCCTACTGTGATACAGAAAACACAGCTCTGACTTCCCACAGTTCCTTCCCCTCCATTTTATCCCGCACTTCATCCTCCTTGATACCTCATTTCAGTTCCATCCCCCACCACTTCACAACAGCAGCCGGGGCTGGGGCTCATTTACCACAGAGAGCAAATTTACAAATTTTGCACGGCTTCCAAATCTCTCGCACATCAAGGCTTTCATAGACTGAAATTCCGTCGGCTTCTTGGCTGAGGGATGCAGGGCCCTCACCCTCATCAAGAAGGGAAGGAACCCCCTGAGTTAAGCCCAGGCTTCTAATGAAAAATCCCATAAGCTTACTGAGCAAAACATGGTCTTTACCTTTGGCTAGGCTCAGTCGCATGCCAGAGGATGGGATTCTGATGGGATATTTTCAGTCCCAAGTCTGAGTCTTCGGTGACCTCGCATTTAATTTTGACGGCTCTCGTTATGTTGTTTAGCACTTTGGCAAAGAGATGAGAACACTCTACAGATCCATCCTGTCCTGACTGATACGCAAACACGTGGAAGGTCAGATGCACAGCTCATGTCAGTCAGCAATTGGTACAAAGTTACATCAGTTTAAGATCTGGCCCGTAACGTTTTGGCTAATACCTTTTACTATATCCATATCCTGGAAGTAACTACAGCTCGCTGAACAGTTTTAAAACATCTATAAACCTGAGGAGTGTAGCAACTGCAGTGATGGCTTCCATAAAAATACGTTCAGTGCCAGATTATGAATCCAGTCATGCTAGTATAAAGCCAGAGTAATTCTGTCGATGTCGTTGGAGTTGCTCTGGCATTACATTATCATGACACAGATCAAACCTTAGCTCACAAGTGGCTCCATATTGCTTTGAAATTTTTATGGATTCCCTTTTGTCTCGCCTGGTCTGTTTATATCATGTTTGTTTGGTTTAGCTTAAGAAAGTATTTCAGGATATATCCACAGCCCTTCCTTATTTTTTTTGGTCTGAAGTCAGTTTTAGAATGTATTGTTTTGTTCTGAAAACAAAAAGAAATAGCAAACAAGCGGCCATTCTTTTCTTTCTATTTTATGTGCTAGCAGCCAAGAGCTTCCATTCTTTGGATTTCTGAAGGGTTTTTTAAATTTTATCTTTTTTAAGCTGAAAGGTATTGCAAAGTGAACATTGCTGTGTCTGTTTTCATCCCAGCAAGAAGAAGCTGGGGACTGAGCTAGTTACTGTTTGCAGACAGCTTAAATTCTGGAGGCCTGCAAGACTGAGGCCTTGCAGCTCCTGTAGCTGTCAGAAGTAATTCTGGCCAGAGACATCGCAGCTTTGTGTTCAGCGTAATTAAAGCAACCACTTGGAACTGTATGTAAGGAACAAAACAATAGGCATTGAGACTTCATTATTGAAAGCAGCTGCAGGAGAGGGAGTCCTGCAGCCAGGGGTTAGTAAATCCTGCTCGGGACATTTTAGTACTGCAGTTCAAATTCTCATGGTCCTTTCTGTGAGGCTGGAAGCTATTTTGCACTGTCTTCTACCTTTTCTGTCCCATTCTTCCCTCAAGTATTAAATCTGTGAAACCAAAGTTAGAAATATTGGGAGGCCGCACTGTGATCCCGTAGCTGTCTGTGAGACTATAACAGGTTGTATATACTGCAGGCTGAGCATTGTAAAACCAGCTAGGGGAGGCTGTAGCTGGAATTCGTTGTGGAAACTCTTGCCAGCCTCAGCGGGGTCGGATGTACGTATTTCAGTGGGCTGCAGTTGTTTACAATGAAATCCTTCCTGCTTAGCTGGAGCAGTGCTACACCAGCCAGGCTTTCATGTTGCTTGCTCTGAGGTGGGGAGAGCAAGGAGGAAGGGGGAGTGGGTCAGGCGACTCAACAGAACTGCAAATTTAGAGTGTCAGTGGGGAAAAGTGGATTCCCCTATAGACCTTCATGTGGAGACGCGTGCTATTTAGCTTCAGTGCCTTTGCTTTTCCAATGACTGTACAGAGCCTGTGGACTCCTTCCATGTTAATACTGCGTTGCTTGATAGGCTTCTTCAACGGCCACCTCCATTCTGCTTAAATCCACTGTTTCGCTGTCTGAGTGGAAAGGATGGGGAGCCAGAAGGAAATGTGAGGTCTCTCCATCTCCCTGGGATCCACACTGCAGAACCTCCTTCTGAGGAGACTTCAGGGCAATATGAAACGCCGGTTCCCAACTTCAGCAGAACAATTACAGCACTTCTCGGAGCATTTCATCAAAGGGTTGATGGCTCTACCCAGCCTCTCTGCTCTGGAGTGTCTCCTAATGACAAGGTAATAGGATATCCTGGGTGAAAACACTGCCTTTTGAAATTTTGGCTGTGTCTGTACTGCTAATTAAAAGGTGAGGGATTGATCCCTGGGCCTGAGACCAACACTGACTGTTTTAAACCCTCTCTGTTGCGGTCCACCTCCTTATGGCAGATAAGACTTAGAGAAAACTAGTCAGAGCACTGAAACTCAGAGCCAGGGAGTGAGCTACATGGTGTGGGTGTACCTGAAGGTTATGTCTGTCATGCTAAAGAGAAGAGGTGAAGGGAATAGTCGCTGACCCACAGGCCAAGTGGCGCAGTCTGGCTTGTGTCCATGCTGCTTAGGGCTAAGCTTCTTTTGGAGCAGGTTGGCCCCATCCACAATACATAGCATGTGGCTTCAGCTGTTTTCTGATTCCAAGGCGAAGCTTCTATAACCACAGTCTGTGACAATACTTCTGTGTTTTTTCAGTTCAGAGGGGGATCTTATTAATGTATATATACAAGGAAGAGTGTAAAGCAGACGGAGCCAGACTCTTCTCAAAAAATCTGCTTGAGCATAAGAAACATCTTTTTACTGTAAGGGTAATTGAAGACTGGAAGAGGTTTCCCAGAGAGGTTGCGGAGTCTCCATCTTTGGAGATACTCAAAACCTGCCTGGCCACGGACCTGGGCAACCAGCTCTGGCTGACTCTGGTCTGAGCAGGGCGTTGGACTAGATGATCTCCAGAGGTGCCTTCCGACCTCAACAGCGCTGTGATTCTGTGGCTGTAAGAGAGAGTGCCCATCACCACCTCTGGAGAGAGATTTCTGGGCACCGATGGGTGACTGAGGTTCAGAATTTGGGGTAGTTTCCAACTGAACAGTGACGTGCGTAAAGTTTATGTTCAAAACATTGAGCAGGTCAAGAACGGAGGCAGGGGTCGGTTTCCTGGGTCTTACATGGCTTTTATCTGCCTGTATCTCATTTCAAATGAGTCATCTCCTTAGGCTAGGCCAGATTATACCGCTATACTTTCTGGTTACTTGTATTTGGGCTATTTTTAGAGTACTAACAAATTTGAGCAAAGGTGGCAGAGCTACAGCCAGAGGGGCTGTGGCCTGCTCGCTACAAGGCTGGCCTGCTGCACAGCTCTCCCCACGCTCCCCCCACTCTCGCACCCGTATCTTCTTCAGGATTTCTATAGCATCAAAATTCTAGCACCAGGGTTTGTTTGAAGGACAAGTGTTGGAGCAGGGGTAGGGAGAGATCCTTCTGGCGGTTTAGAATGGCTCCTCCAAGCTGGGCAGCTGTGTCGTTTCTAAATGGATGTGATGTTTTAATGATGGTCTAACCTAATGTGAAATCAGGTTATTGACTTCTGTTTCGGGGCCTGATGATGCTTCCATACTTCCATACATTCATTTTCTCTGTTTTTTTCAGGCTCTGCAGTTAAAAGAAAGTAGTAATAGAGGTGGGGAAAGGAGAAGCTTGTTAAAATGAACTTAAATCAAAAGCTAAGAAATTAAGTATTACAATGCCAAAACTGCAGCTGTCAGTAACAAAATTAGGTACACCATTCTGTTAGGCTAAAATTGTGCAACTTAATCCTGTTTATTATTCAGATGCCTTGTTTACAATGCTGAAGTTTTAATGAAAACAAATTTATTCTAGTTCCATCTCTTCTGCTCTTTTGTCCTCAGGAGGGAATATGAAGCAAGGAGCTCCCGTTTCCCCTCTGTGGCAAATGTCCCACAGGCCAAGCAGGGGAGTTACGAAGTGGAGAGCTTCCCCCCCCAGCTGAACTGGCAGGACTCAACATAACCATTTAAGCATGAACCAGACTGGTTTTTCTCTCCACTTACGTAAATCCATAATACTTAAATCCATAGTCCTTCATTGTTGAATTACTGCCAGTGGTTTCCAAATACAAATTCGTTACTAAATAAACAGGGATCAGATCACATGCGTTAGAGTGCAGATGACCAGTGCTACTATAGATTGCATCTATCTGAAAAACACAGATTTGTAAGGGGATGCTGGACTCACGCAGGAAAGGATTACCAGGCACAGATGGCAATGCTCATTTATAGCAGTAGAGCAAGGATGTAATAGTATTAACAAGTGAAGGGTCTGATTTTGTACATGAGGAGAGTGAAACCCACCACTTGGAGATGCAGGAGAGAAAGTCACTGATACGAGCAACTGGCAATATTTTCCTGCCTAGTTCATTGACATTTACATTAACGAAGACGCCTGAGCTATTCCCATGTGAACTAGCATTTTAACCCATCTTTTGTCACTGCCTTGAGCCCAAGCTGGGGAGGAGAAAGAGGAATAACAGACTATAACATCATGTCAGTAGGGAATTTCACAAGTCCGTCTGCATTGCCCACACTGCCATCATCTTGTGTGCCAGCGTCTACATGAAGGCCGATGTGCTTCACAGAGATTTCTAAGAGCTAGACAGGCTGCCAGTCCCACTCTTCTGCAGCATCGTCTCCTTTACTCCAAAGCAACAGGCGAAAGTATTGAGATGTGATACTTCAGTGATGCCTTGGAAAAAAATTCCCCACGGGAGATGTACCCATGTTGGATTCTCTGTTAAATAAAACATAAGCAAGCTTATGTTTTATTTATGTTACCCTCTTCAGACACTTTTATAAAATCTATCTTTACTCAGGATCCTTACTGTAACTGTAGGGTCTGTGAGGATGGAAAAGAACAGAGTAAGAACTTTCCATGTCTATTAACCCAAACTGAAAAGTGTGGGGATTAAGGTAGTACAAATACATGTATTTCCAAACACATAATGGGCCACTTTGAACAGACTGTTAGACTTCCAGACTTAACAACGTGTAAGCAATTTATTCTGACTTGCTTGTATCAAGATGGCATGCCTGATGCTCTGCTACCGAAAAATACCTGGTGACTGGTTAATTCCAGTGCGTTACAGCTGCGTGTTCAGGTGGTTGCATCTCTTTTGTTTGCATGCTGCAAATCGTAAAGCCTGCTACTGGTTTGCACTTGGAAAATTATCTGAGTTTTTGCAAAACAAAATGTTGAAACCACATTTTTCTCTGAAAATGCCATAGATAATTGAATTTTTTTTAGGAAGTCTCATTGCAACAAGTCAGCTCACCGGGCTGTGGTCAATGTGTGTTTTCTTGACTATCTTGTTATTTGCCTTTGTTCATAGTTTGCTTTTTTGTTTGTTTCTTTGTTATTAAACAGGAAGTTATAAATTGAAAATTATTTTACATGACGTCTCTGTTCCCATCAGTCCCTGGACTGTAAAATGGTGTCATGTACTGTTTTGTTCAGCTGACTGACTGCATCTACAGATATAAAATGATTCAGTCTTCAGTGGCCAGAGGCTCATCTCATTATTTTCTTCTCCTTAAATAACTCTTTAAATAAAACATTGAAAATGAAAATGCGGTTCATTGGTTATTGACTTTTTTTTATAAACTGTTATCTTTCTGAATATAATTCACTTCTTCAAGATTGAAATTCTGAGTGTAAATATTAGCTCGATTAATGGAAATTGTATGCATAAAACCTTAAGCACAGTGCTGGAAATCTTCCCTCCTCTTTGTGCCCAGGTACAGTCACTTCTTAGTACCTCAGGCTTGGTGGGGGAGGATTTAGCCATAATGCAGCTTAGAGAAATATGTATTTTTTGAAGATCTCTGGAGCAGGGAGAGGGAAGTACTAAATTTACAAGAACTTCGGTTTAATACTTTCGATTTTATGCTTTCCATTTGTATAATCATGTCAATTTTATAATGGCATAAAGTAGCACTAAAACATTGAATCCAGCATAATCCAATTACTGTTTCATTCTCTCAGGTACGTCTTGTTCTTAGATAGGAGAAAATCACCAAGTGTGATTATTTTATGGATTTGCATGTACACTTGGTACCGTATGTAAGCTGTCATGACATTTGCCTTTGTTTTCCCATGTAGCTGTTACTAACAGACTATCTCAGTGCTGTGGCATGGAAGGAGATAATGGTTCCAAAAGGTTATTTCATAAACTATGAAAGGGGTGCATTCGTTACAAGCAAGTTTGCCAGTGACTCAAAACAGAGTTTGCAGGGTCGGTCTTCTTCTTTGGGGGAATTTTCTTCTGCCCCCACTTAGGGTGATACCCCCTGAGCAGCATTAGCATTCTCAGGGATGCGCAGATGCGTCTCCAAGGGAAGTTTTATTACTTAAGCCGCCCTTCCAGTGACAGCACCATGTCAGGAAGAGCGAGCTGTGATGGTGGTGTAAGCTTGTTTTATTACTCATAGCTGTTGCCAACATGTGTTTGTAAAAATTCTCCTTGGATGTCAGATGAATTGGGCAAGACATGAATTTTGTGTCACAACTGAGGAGAGTAAGCTGTAACCGGCACATTAGAACTAGGAGAAGAAGGCTGCTTTTGTTATTTTCCAGGCTCTAAATTTTTTTCTTTCCTCCTTTGCTGTGAGACAGCCGTTGTTCCTTCCATATATTGTGTTTACGTAGAGACCTGCGAGAGGTTCCTAGGAAAAGATGCGTTGTAGTTCTATGTCTCCAAAGGGCTGGGATCAGCAGAGTGTATCGTTGCAGTCTGAGCTAGTGAGCAGGAAGAGAACTTCTGTCCGTCTGTGAAGGTGACAAGAATAGGTAGAGGAAAAATCTTATGGCTGGTTGTGGCTGAGGAGGTCAGGGTGGTGCAGCCACCATGGAAACAAAACAGAAGTCCAAGAACGTAGCACTGATAACTTAAGGCAAAGTGGGTTAGTATTTATTTTAACACTTAGGCATGCAGTGTCCCAAATTTCTTAAACAGGTTTTGCCTCTATTACAGAAGTATTGGTAAAATGGTTTTTTATATCGGGACCAAAGTTCAAATCTTGACAGTCAGGAAGCGTGTCAGTGTGTAGCGCAGGTCTCCAAGGTTCAGCACCTTCTCTAGCCTGAAGGGCCACAAAGTTCTCCCTTTGCATCCGTCCCTGCTGCTGGGTTGCGCTCCAGACTCCAGGACTACGGATCAGGCTCCACACTCCAGCTTTCTATGAGGATACCCGGAAAGCACCACCATCTCCCCTCCGGAGTTAGCTTTACCCTCATTTTCCCTTCAAAATATGCTGGGCCTTTTCAGGCAGGCTTCTCTCCCTGCCAGCTCCTGCAGCGCTGGGAGCGGTATTGGTTATCGGCAATTAGTGAGGCTGCCCTTCAGGGTTAATTCCTGGATTAGGTGAACATGTCCCTGTGTCAGGTTTTCCAAAAGCCGTGGCTTTTTCTGAGTGAGCGCTGCCTTGGTCTCACAAATCCCATTCTTCCCTTCTAGTTTTTCCTCCGTGCTTCTCTTCTGCCTGCAACCACCTCCCCAGCAGCGCCTGCAACGCGGGGGAATTCAGAAAGGCACGTACCGACCTTACACTGTGGTTGGCGGTGGCTTTAGGAAGGTGGAAAAGATGCAGCTCTGCTGCCTCTCAGCCCTGTAAAAGAGGTGAGGATAAGGCCAGTAGGATGCACAGCAGGGACTGGCAGGCTCTGGGAAGGTTTCACTGTGCTGTGGTAGTATTAATACAGCATTATAAGGAATCCCCAAATAGCTGATTATCTGTCAAATTGTGATGCTATGCCCGTGCATGATGGTATCTGGGAAAAATGTAGCGAGGCCAACTAATTAAAATACAAACCTGGAGTTTCTCTACATGTCTGCTTTTTTACCCCCTCTTCTTTTTCTCAGTTTTTTTCTCCTCCTTTTCATTTCCTTCCTTGCCCTTCATTTTCCCTCTTTATTATTTATAAAATTCCCTTTTATCATTTTCTTCCCATCTAGCTTCTTTCGTTTCTCCTTTTCTCCTTGCCCCTCTGTGCCCCATATTGCATTTCCCCTTCTTTTAATCAGTCCTTCCCCAGATCCTGACGCCTCATGGGAACCATCGTTCAAGGGCTTTAAGGCCAATTTTACAGTTTTTCCTCCCTTGTTCTTTTCTTTTTGGCTTCGCAGGGGTAGGGACTGTCAGTCTGACTGGCAGACTGCTCCTGTTGTGGCTGCTGCTGCTGGTGGAAGAACAAACTTGCTGAAGGGAACAAACCCTGAAGGGACCCTACCAAGGTCCGGCTGAATATTTGCAGTGTTTCACACACAGATTTGGCACTTCACAGAAGAGTTACTTCAATGCAGTTGCAATGCCATGTTTGTTTATAAGGTGGGAATGACAATGGTGCAAGGGGCACAGAGAGGGAGAAGAATTAAGCAGGCTTTCCAGATGTATTGTCACAAAAATACTCATTTAATGGAGCGCAGGAAAGCACCGCTGTCTCTTTCATAGGTATTAGAAACAGAGCGTTCCTGGAGTTGTTGGTTTGAATTTTTAGCTACGATAAGCCAGTTGTTACGTCATTTGCTGGCACTAACTACTGCAAGACTTAAGCTAATCTTGTTTCTGAAGAAGCCCAGCTCAGCTTGGCAGCTCCAGTTTTCTCTCTCTGGCTGGTGGCAGGGAGGGCTCGATGGCGCCAGGACACGTCTCTGCCCCAGCCCCGTTTCTCCCGTGCTCCCTCCAGCTCTCCCGTGGCCTGGCCCACGTGCATGGGGCTCCAGAGGGGCCGGAGGAGCCTTGGCAGACCTGCTCTCGGCTCACCAAGCTGAGCTTGGTGAGAGCCACTGCACAGCCCCAGGCAGCCCAGTCCTGCGGCTGCCTCCGCCACTACAAGTGCTTAGGGACAGAGGGAAAGAATAGGCATTTTTTTAAATTGGGAATTACTCATTACGTCTAGGAGCTCTCTGATGACATGTCCTTCTACAAGACTCTCCCTGTCAAAGGCAAGCTTATTACCGATTCAGTTCATTCTCTCGGTTAGGTTGAACCGCGGAGCAGCTGAGTTAAATTGACATAGAATCACAGAATCATAGAATGGTTTGGGTTGGAAGGGACCTTAAAGATCATCTAGTTCCAACCCGCCTGCCGTGGGCAGGGACACCTTCCCCTAGACCCGGTTGCTCAAAGCCCCATCCAGCCTGGCCTTGGACACTGCCAGGGATGGGGCATCCACAGCTTCCCTGGGCAACCTGTTCCAGTGTCTCACCGCCCTCACAGTGAAGATTTTCTTCCTAATATCTAATCTAAATCTACCTTCTTCCAGTTTAAAGCCATTGCCCCTCATCTTGTTACTACCTGCCCTTCTTAAAAAGTCCCTCTCTGGCTTTTCTTAGGCCCCCTTCAGGTACTGGAAGGCTGCTGTAAGGTCTCCCCGGAGCCTTCTCTTCTCCAGGCTGACTCATCATTGGCTGTTACCCAAAGAATGAATTATTTGGAATTAGAAAGCCTGTTCTCCTCCCAAACAATTTCTTTTTAAATTCAAAGATAAATTTAAGGCACTAAACACAGCAGAAGCTGCCACGCCGCAGCCAGAGGATGAGCTCCTGCTCTGGATGCGGGAGCCAAAGGCCTCTCCACCAGCCGCCTGTGGCACCCCCTGGGGAGCAATTCTGCGGGGTGTCAGGGCTCCCCAAAGCATGGGGCGCAGCCTGCATCAGGCTCCCGTCCCACACGAACAGTCAGAGGCTTCACAGTGTTCAGGAAGTTGATAATCACTTATGAACGCAGAAGTTTTTAATGGCTTTTAAACTCAAATTTAATTTCACTTTCAATCAAGTTGTGTCAAATTTAGCTTAAGATTAGGTGACAGGCAGTCAGGCTGAACAGCTGCTCTGTACCCCTTTGTTTTGCTTTCCTGCCAGCCCTGGATGAATAGATTTACTTTTATTTTGATTTGCATAAAGGTAGGGGTGAGTGTGCTCAAAAGAAAATATCTGCATTCCCCAAAGCCTTTGTTATGCAAGTAAGCAAACACCACCAATGTAAAATGCTGTTGAGTGACATTTGCAGCACTAAATATCCAGTTTTGTGTTGGGCAGAAAATGTTTTCTTTCCTTTTTCACAGCTGGAGCTAAAATTGGCAAGGGATGCGAAGAACAGTAAGGGCTTCTACAGGTATGTCAGCCAGAAAAAGGAAGGTTAAGGAAAGCGTGCCCCTTCTGAAAAGCAAGACCAGAATCATAGAATCATAGAATCATAGAATCATCGAATGGCTTGGGTTGGAAGGGGCCATCAAAGGTCATCTAGTGGTAACAGCAGATGGGGGGAAGGCTGAGGTACTCAATGACTTTCTTGCCTCGGTCTTCTCTGGCAACCTCTCTTCCCATAACTCTCGAGTGGATGGACCTCAGGGCAGGGACTGGGGGAGCAAAGACCCCCCCACTGTAGGAGAAGATCAGGTTCGTGACCACCTGAGGAACCTGAACGTGCACAAGTCTATGGGACCTGGTGAGATGCATCCCAGAGTCCTGAG
>JAVKLA010000026.1:2894679-2914244 GCA_034782735.1 Sagittarius serpentarius
CTGGGGAAGAGTGTGATCTGTCCTGCCCCTGAAGAGGAAGGAGCGGCAGAGACAACATGTGATGAACTGACCGTAATCCCCATTCCTTGTCCCCCTGTGCCACTCAGGGGGAGTTGGTAAAGAATTCGGGAGTGAAGCTGTGCCTGGGAAAAAGGGGGTGTGGCGGGAAGGTGTTTTAAGATTTGGTTTTTATTTCTCATTATCCTACTCTGGTTTGATTGGCAATAAATTAAGTTCATTTTCCCCGAATTGAGTCTGTTTTGTCCCTGACAGTAACTGTTTAAGTGATGTCTCCCTGTCCTTATCTCGACCCACAAGCCTTTCATTATATTCTCCCTCTCCTGTCTAGTCAAGGAGGGGAGTGATAGAGCGGCTTTGGTGGGCACCTGGCGTCCAGCCGGGGCCAACCCACCTCAGTAGCCTGTTCTCCGTGTCTTGGGGACCTTTCTTTAAGCCCTGAAGGACTTTACTTTTCAAGTCCAGGTCCATTTGACATTTTGATGGAAATTTGAGATTGCATTATTGTCACTGGTACATCATTGTATGGGGCTGTGAACCATGCTCAGCTACACCATCTGAAAATCTTTCAGTCGTGATTTAAGAAACATGACCAATAGCTAACAGTCCTTATTATTGGGTTTTCACATCCTTTGCCCAGATGGAGTAACAGCCATCATGTGCCCAAAGGTGATTTGGCTCTGGAAATCCAGGGTAAGGAAGTGAAGGACAAGGCAGATTTGTTGAAAAGGGTATGTAGCAATGTCCAGAAGTTGTCTGACTCGAAAGACTCTGTGCCCCAGGAGTACTTGTGAACAGAAAAGCAGAGGAGCTGAGCTGAAGTTGCTGCTGGAGGTGCAGAACTGCAGACCTGCCCATCCACAGCAAGCCGAAAGGGCTCTTTGCATGGCTGCTGTGCAAGAAGCTAGAATCGGTGAGGAATCCAGAAGGACGCTCGGGCAACGGGTAGAACTGCGTGGTTGTGGACTGTGGCCTTCTCAGCACTATAATATGGCTGCAAATTACAAAGTAATTTCTGTTACAGCCTTTACCAGCACAGCTCATACATGAACCATAGTAATGATCATGTTTCCTTGTTACTGCTGAAAAATATGGTTCGGATGCATTATAAAGCTTCAAATAATACACTGAATTATTACATACACTATAGTATAATACTAGTATAGTATATATATACTATAGTTTGGGTAAGCATGTGTTCTCTTAACCTTCAGGAGACTGTCAAAGGAGGCAAGAAATTTTGGTAGGTGTTCTAAAGCCAGGTCTGTAGTAGGAAGTACTGGCAGAAGAGGAGCGTGAAGCCTAACTTGATGATTTTGCCTTGTACTCAACACCTATTGCATATGCATATATAAGTATATGAAGTATTTTTGCTAGTTCTGTGAATGGAATCACCTATACTGACAAGAAACAAATCTAGACATGACATATCAGCAAAAGTTTAAAATGTGCTGCTTTCAAGTGCTTAACTTTCTGTTTAAGGAGAGAAATTTGCCATGTGAGTATGCAAGTCATTCCACAATGTTTTCACCACCTTAACAAAGAAATCATACTCACTTTCCCAGTGTATTGATAGCACAATTTTATTTGAGATTTAATATCACCAAACAACAGAAATCATCCCATTGCCGTATACTGATGGCTTTGTTATTGTTAGCATGATGAAGCCATCCCTGTATTATAAAAATAAGTAGGATTTCTGCCACTTCAGTAATGAAAAGAGGACTGGCACTCATGTTTCCACTTTGGATAAGGAATTGTTCCGAATCATAATGTAGGACTGATTTTTTTAGTATGGCTTTACCTGTGCAAGGTGTCTTTCTCCTTTACATGGAAAGGTCATGTTCTGTTTTAATAAAATCTTGTATATGATGAGCTCTTGGACTCTGAAATGGGCAAGGGGTAAGAAGCAGCTTTTTCTGTTAATTTAGATAAGTAATTTCTTTCCTCCAAATGTTTGCATTGGTGGAGACATGACATCTTCCTCTCCTGTTAGGAGTCAGATACTCAAGTCAGTAAAGTTATTTTATATTACTGAAATATCTGATCAGACTCTTCATCCCAGTGGGAAAAAAAGGGTTCCTGGAGTGAACAGCATCAAATGGCTTTCCTTGGTGTTAATACCAATATGTGAAAATTAACTTTGCTTTAATCTGTGATCTTTTAGTCATATAGTAATTTAACAGAGAAAGTGAGGGGAACCTAAGGGACGTAAACATGTCTAGTCCTCTAATTTGCACTGCCTGAGAAAACGGTCTGCCTAACTGCAAATAGTATAATTCTTAAAGTTTACAAGGTGGAAGAGCCTCTTGGGGAAAAAAGAAGTCCAAATAAAAGGTCCAGGAGAGTTTCCTTACTATGTAAGCTTCTGTCTTTATGGTAAAATTCAGTGAGATGCTGAGCAAGAAGAAACCAAGTGTTAGTATCAGACCATATCAGTGTAGTTACATTGCATTGTTGTGCCAATTAATAGGGGCACAAGATTGCAGTGCCATCGTGGCATAGTTTCTTTAGCCCATGAAGAAACCTCATATTTCTGTACAACCTTGGTTATTTCTGCGTAATACTGAGAATTTTGTCACTGCCTGCCAGGTCTCCTAAATTCTGTTTTTCCTAAAGATCAATCAGGATTACATTCTAACAGGTTTATAACTTTCTCCAACAAAAAGGCACTGTGGTCAGAAAATTACATTTCCTAAAAGAAGCAGTGTTAAAGGCACAACAAGCAATTTGTCCCAGCGGAAAGCAGAGTATAACGAGCTCTGGTATGACAGCATCAGGAACTCTTTCATGCCGTAGGAATTGAAAAGAAGTCATCAAAAAACATGACTGTCAGTAATTACAAGGGATGGTGCGAAGAACCAAAGTCAGGACGACTACAGCATAACATGAATTAGAGCTAGGATAAGGTTATATAAATGCACACAAAGCAAGAGGAAAACAAAAAGGAAAGAAGAGCAAATAACAGATGACAGGGGAAGCTGCATTTTTCTTTGGTCTTTACAAAAAGTTAACAGTAGTCATCAGCAAGTTAGCAGAGTTTTAACCAGAGGACAGGAGTTTAGACTATAAAAGGGAAATAATGTCTTAAAGAATATTTAGATAAATAAGGTTACACAAATTATTAGGAAATCATGAAATTAATCTTAAACTACGGAGAAGTAGCAGATTATCCTTAAGAATGCCAGCAAGTGAAGAAAAGCAAAGATAATACTTGTTTCCAAAAGAGAAAGGACATCAAGAGGAGGACAGCCTAATTTAGATTTATACAAGGATAGTAGAATAAATCATTTAAATAATCTAATTTAAATAGAATAAATTATTTAAACCTACAGAATACTAATGTAACGGGAAACAGCCAACATGTATTTGTCAGGAGCAAGCCAATCTGCTTTCTGTCTTTGACAGGGTAATCATCCCAATAGACAGGGTAGCAGGAGAAGACATGATATATCTTGACTCCCATGTCATTGTTACAAATAAAATGAGTAAATAGAGCTAAGAGTACGGAAAAAAAAATTCTCAAAGCGGATCAGTGGTTCACTGTCCAATCAGGACACATTTTAAAGAGGATGCTCTTGGGACGCACCTTACATCTGTTTCTATGCAAAATTTTAATTAATAACTTCCACGGCAGGCGAGAGAGCATGCTGAACAATATGTGGACGGCTCCCATGGAGGAAGAGTTGGAATTATTTTGGAAGATGGGATTTGACATCCAAATGACGGAGAGTTGTCTGAAATCAACAAGAAGAGATACAGAAACCATCGAGAGGGACGTACCATGCTCGGGAAGGAAACATTCCATGAACAAAGTGGGAAATAATGGCCAGGCAAGATGGACCACAGGCCAAATACGTGTGAGTAGTGTCGTGCTGTTACAAAATGGGCCAAATACCTGTCTGGAGTATGGTGACAGAGCAGTTTCATGGAAGGCAGAAGAATGAGTCACCCTCCTGCACTTGGTACTTTTGAGATCCTAGGTGGGATCTCTTACCTACTTTTGGGGACCATGCCTTACAGAGTTTGCAATCAATATGGAGACATTTTAAACAACTGAAGTTTAGAAATCTGAATTATTAGAGGAAGCTGAAGGAATTGAGTTTGGTTAGTCAAGAAAGGAAAAAAAAAGCAAGACTGAAGGAAACATAAGTCTTCAAATACATAAATGATTTTTACAGAAAGCTGTTCTTTATTTGACATGGGAAGAAGAACAATCATCTTACCCTGCAGCAAAGGCTATTTACCTCAGATATGAAAAGGCTTTTAGGAGCAGGTTAGACCAATTTGGGTCACATTTGGGCCAAGTGTTTAATTCTGCCCTGGAGCTGAAAAATTAATGATGTCCTCTATTTTTCTGCATCTATTTTAACATAAAGGCCACCTAGCCTTTCTGAGAAGAATCCATTGACTCTCCTGTACCAGTTGCTGCCTAAAGTTAATACAGCTCCTCTCACAGCAACGAACTCTCCTCCCTGATGGAAGTCAGAGGTGCGAAATACTAACAAAGTCTGAATATCGCAAGAGCTCTCGGAGGCAGAGGAGGAGTGCCACCCATAGTGGGATTTTGTGGTTTTGGCAAGGTGACCCACAGAGTACCTCTGCTTCTTCTGAGACATCTGCAAGCCCTGATTTCAGCTTTGGTCTCATCGCTCTTGGCGTTTTATTTAAAGTGAATAATACTGTTATTTCTAAGCTCATAATGGTGAATTCTTAGAGGTGTGGAGAAGCTCCATAGGACAGTCAGGGCCTGTGGTTGACACCTGCAGGCTTTATCTGTCATTCACGCAGTTGCTGTCACTGGGCTCGTCAGCTGACAGCGTTGTCTGTCTGTGCAATTCTCACCAACAGTGAGGAGCCTGAGTTCTATCTCACTTAATTAAATCAGGAGCTTTGTGTTCCTTTCATTGATATTTTCATGCAAGTTATAATTGATTTATCAAAATATCCATTCTAGTGGATGTTACATAGTTATCTCAGGATGGGGTCAGGTCAGAAAAACTTAACTTTTTTTTTTTTGCCTTAGAAAAATGTGCATCACGACAGAACGAGCTCTGCCCTTTACGGTCTCCTCTCTTGCTCCATGTCACTGGAGTGCAGAACTGGTGCAAGCTCCAAATACACCCTTATATTTAGTTTAATTTTCACAGTAGCAGCCAGCAGCCTGCTCAGCATTTTTAAATGTAATCATGTATTTTAGACCACAGTTGGCTATCTGTGGTCTTATCGCTGTCGTCGTGTTGACAGTATATCTGTTTTAAATCTCACCTCCGTGTTCTTAACAACGTGTTACCTGGTTGCAAGGTCTTGACCAGCTGTTGGGTGTCATTAAAAGAGGTGACAGCTTCTCACCGGCTGCGCAACTTACTCCTGTATGGACGTTGTCCTCTGCTCTCTGGGGCTGCAGAGCAACGCGGCTGTGGTTTTGGAAGGAGGGGTGGCTGAGCTGCTTCCACGTGATGGTTTTGGCAGGTTCGTGCTGTCACCTGGGAGCAGGCTTCCGAGCATGGGGATTTCCCTCTGTACCGCCAAAAGCTTATTCTCCTGCTGAGCGAGACACTGAGGTCCAGAATGGAACCAGAACGGCATTCAGGCACCTGAGCCGGGTGCACATTTAAACCTTCCTCACTAAATAAAGAGCCGTAGTGGCAATGCCTCTTTTGAGGCTGGTGTCTGACAGAACGTGGCAGAGGTTTTGCTTTTTTTTCTCCTTCCAGTGCTGCCGAGTCCTCAGGGCACTCACCCAGCAAGTGGGAGAGCTCCATTCCCGTCCTTCCTCAGCTGGCGGGGTTTCAAACCCACATTTCCAGTGCCCGGGGATGTGCCCCAGTCCTCCAACACTCAGCTGTGTTGAGTGGAGAAAACCGCCACCACCACCACCACCCACCACCACCACCACCACCAGCATCCCTTGGAACCTGCAGCCAAAAAGCCCAGAGGAGCCTAACCCTGCAGCCCAGCATGTAGGAGCACAGCCGGGAGGGACGGAAAGACAGCAGCTGCCTGCCTTATTTATTTCCTCTGGACGCAGTGGCTGCCTCATGTAAAGCGTATCAGCAAGATGAAATGGTGCTTGAGACCGGACAGAGCCAGCTCCGAGTGCCCACCGGCTGAACCCCAGAGGTCCTGCAGCCGGTGAGCCCGGGGCAGCGGCTCCCGGCAAAGCCGTGCTGCTCTGGGTGGGAAGAGGGGAAGAGTAATTCAGGCTCGGAGCAGGCGCCTCGAGGGTGGCACAAAGCAAGGTGGGGGAACGGCTTGATGAGAACCGCTCCACCTGACCTTGTTTTATGGCCCTCTTTTGCTGGTTTTAGCTGTAGGTGTCCCCACTGCTGTGACAAGCGGTTCAGAATTGTCTTTAATACAAATGCAGGAGCGATCCTGCTGAAACCAGTGTAGCTACTCAGATGCTTAAAATTAAGCATGTAATTATATTCCTGAATCAAGGCTTTAATAACATAATTAAATTTCATAATTATAATGATTTTTATAAAGGCAGCATCCTCATTTGCTAATGCTAACCATAAATGTGCGAAAATAAAAGAAGGAACAAGTTTTCCAACCTAAGTAATTAATGAGTTATGTTTTTAATAGGAAAAAGTTTTAAATGGAAACACTGTTTGACATTTACTCAGTAATTCTTTTAAATAATTCTCTGGTATATTAGCATCTCTCCTGCCCTCTTTATTTTTGATACCACCATAATGAAGAGAATAAAATCATATTTAACTTAGAATCATGCCTTCTATTTGTGCTGCAATTGTTCCTATTATTAGAGCTGACAGAGATAAAGTGACATCTGAAGTGTATATACAGTATATACAAAAGAGTCTCCGAGATAAAGATTCTGTGATCCTAAAATACTTTCCAAATGTCTCGAAGGGATTTAACTTCAGTAAAGAACTTTGACAAAGAAAAGCAATTTCTGGTTAGACTGATTTCTTTTTGCCATTTAACAGGGTTTAAATTGAATCACTGACCTAAAATATTAATTTTGAAAATCACTTCTAAAAAAAAAATTCAAAGTTGTTGATGCTTTCAGTTTGTTCTCTGAAGACAGCTGAATGGCACAAAAATGTATCTTGCATTGTCTGCTTGTTCTAAATAATCCCTTTTAGTAGGATTAGTCACAGTATTAAATTAAGAGAAGGAGCAATTAATTATATTCCTACGAAATGAAGAAGAGAAGACCCTTTGAAATGTTCTCCTTTCCTCCTCACCCCCTCCCTTTGAAATCTAAAATTACATTATGGATTTTGCAGTTGCAGAAAAATCTTGCAGTCTTCAATTTAAACAAAAGTGGTGGGGATGAGCAGTACATGGCACAAAATTAATTTGGATTGACTTTTCGGTACGCTAGGGGAATGTATGGCCAAAATGAAAAGGAATGCTTGATTTATAACAACGGTTAATCCATGAAGCAAGGTCCTGCTGCTGCAAAGAGCTGTCAGGGGTTTTGGACAAGCCCCTGCGCTCACCCCGAACAAATATTTTTGTGCTTATACTTCTTTTTTTGTAATGGGTTGTTTGGATGTTTAAAAAATTGAATGTGGTCCTACTTGTCCTCATCACCATGGCATGGTGTTGGTTAGTATGATAATGATGTAATGTTCATTAAAGCCCTTTTTGTAGTGAACTTATGGGTTTTTTCTAGCTTTTGTTACAAGGGTTGCGTAACAGCCAAAAAGCTCTGAATATTATTCTGCGGAAAAAAGCATGAGGATAAACTTCTGGAGGAAACAATGGTAAGTAGAGAGCTACAGAGGAGAGCAGTGTAATAATAAGGATGTATCCCTAACTCTCTGATAAACTTGGGGAAAATGACCACAGATTATTAACAGAGATTGCGAGGGCAGTGCGGGCAGAAAACACAATATTGAGAAACTGCAATAATCCATATGTAGGTTGTGTAAATGACACACAAGGGCATGAGGCCTCTTGGAAGAATTAATCTGAGAACCCACAAAAGGGAAGCAATTCTTATTAGTCTGAAACAGTGCATCAGGCCCACGTCAGTAAGTTACCGCGCAAGAACCACGTTCTCTCACTGAATTTAATGTGACCGTAACCAAACCTCCTGCCAGGAACAAAAATGCTTTAAAAAAGTCCACTGCATAAAAGTTTCCTACCAAAAAGGAAGAAACTCTTAAGGAAAATGGAAAGGGGAAGCCAGAAGGGTAAAATGCTAGCAGAGGAGTGTGGCAAGTGCTGGAAGACTCAATGTTGAATGCTTAGTGTAGGAGTATGGCACCTACAAAAAGGCCGCTGTTCAACAGATTCCTATGTAATTTATAGTTACAAATGAAATGAAGAGGCTAGTGATAAAGTTTGCTCCTGACATGGAGTTATTCAGGATTACTGACCGCAAAGAATTGCAAAAAATAGTCTTGTGAGACTAATGACTGGGTGCAAAACAGCAGAAAAGTACTTGTGGACAAATGCTAGGTAATGTGCACACAGAAAAAATGACTGAGTGTACAGGCACAGTGGTACCCTCTATCCTTGTTCAGGAAAGAGGTATTGAATTCATTATCAGACTCATTTTCATTGCCCTGACAAATGTTAGCTCAGTGTTCAAACCTGGTCAAAAAAGGTATTCAAATATCAAGAACAAAAAAGAAAATCCAGAAGAATGGTAGAAGATAAATACCTGGTGCATCCATGTCTTGAATACTGCATGAAATTCAGGTTTTCTCCATCTCTGGCAGCTCCTTATACTGACCAAAGGTGCCAACTGTTTATGTATGAGGTTAGATTAATGGGCTAGGGCTCTTCACCTAAGAAAAAAGAGTATCGTCATAAAAGTATCATAGGAGAGGTGTACACGTCATACTGCTCCTGAGGGAGAGGGAGATAGCATCCTAGAACCCACAAACTATATTAGATTAGTGAACAGGGAGTAAATTTCTGTGGTTTCTTACAACAGGAGAACCAGAGGGGAAGAGTTAAAATGGAAGGAACCATTTTTCTAAAAACTACGTAATTAAATTGCAGATTCCTTTGACATGTGAATTTGTGTAATCAGAAGTACAAGTGAGTCCGAGAAAGTATCTGTGGAGGACAGATCCATCACTGGCCATTAGATACAAGCTCCGTCCCGTGGCTGAGGAAGCCCTTGGGCTGCCGACCGCAGGAGGCAAGGGGAGAGAGCATCACGATTCTTCCCTCCTTTCTCTCCCAAACATCTGGTGCTGACTGCTGCCACAGCCCTGTCCTGGAGGGATGTTTGCTCTCACCCAGGATGAGTTTCCTCTGCCCTGATATTGTTTTCACCACCTGCAAGCTTCTGTATTTATAGTAATTTAGGACAAAACTAATTTTCATTTAAAGTACCAGTCATTATGACAAATGCGCTTTCAAGCATCTGGACCCTTGTTTTTTAGTGTTTGGATGGTGGGAAATCACCTTAAAATACATTGAACAGCTGGTGAAAGATTGTTCTAGCGGTGTAGCACTGAAGGACTCCAGGGAGACCTTATTGCGGTCTTCCAGTGCTGAAAGGGGGCTTGTGAGAAAGATGGAGAGAGACTTTTTACCAGGGCTTGTTGTGATAGGACAGGGGCAATGGCTTTAAACTGAAGGAGGGTAGATTGAGATTAGATGTAGGGAAGAAGCTCTTGACTGTGAGGGCGGTGAGGCGCTGGCACAGGCTGCCCAGAGAGGCTGTGGATGCCCCATCCCTGGCAGTGCCCAAGGCCAGGCTGGATGGGGCTGTGAGCAACCGGGTCTGGTGGAAGGTGTCCCTGCCCATGGCAGGCGGGGGTTGGAACTAGATGGTCTTTAAGATCTCTCCCAACCCAAACCATCCTATGAATCTATGAAATACCACCCCAGTGCCGTCTACTCGTCACTGTGAGAGGAGCTGCAGGAGAAGCAGATGTGAACCCTCTCCACTGGAGCAGCGGGAAGCAGGCGCCTGTCGCTGCTGGGGTGCAGTCAGGCCCTCGGTGAGCGGTTGTGCCTCACTGCCAGCTAACGTGAGCCACTCCGTCTCTGGAACGGCACCTTTACTGCACAGTAAAGATTGTTTGGTTTACACACAGTTTCAACGTGCAAGGAATTTAATGTTAAGGAAAAGAAAGAAATGATTTTTGTATAAGCCGCCTGCTTTAGGTGGATGTGGCTGCCTGGTGATCTTGGAGCCTGACAGGTCTGGCTTTGATTAAAAACAATATGATGTGCAATAATGCGCATGATAATCTGTGATTTCAGGATAGTGTGATGTTGCCCCATGCGGATGCTCTGCTTCCGAGTTTCGCATTTTTAAATGGAATACATCACCCACAGCTTTTAAAATTATCTGACAAATTTATCTTGACCACACTAAAGTTTTGCTCAGTATGAGATTTTATTAATACACTGTAATTTCTTAAATGATACTTGATCCCTTTTTAATTAAAAAGGCCATAAAGTTTCAGTGTCAGCGTCTCAACTCGTGCTAGAAGACCTGAGCTTCTGGAATTGATTTCTGTTCATCTCAAACAAGTGAAACCTACAGGCAGAGCAGCTGAATAGCTACATGTTGAAAGACCCTATTTCTTCAAAGCTTGCTTTTTGATCCTCACATTGCCGCCGAGGCTCTGAATGCATCATTCATTGCAGGGAAAGTGTTTTCTTGGCTCAGCTGGATTGCATGCTGTTATTCTTTTAATTGTAAAGTGTCTTTTTTTCTGAGGCAAAACGAATCTGATGGTGAATGGCTGCCCTGACAGATACAGAGAGGCTGCACGTACAGAGCTTCTGCGAGCATTTTCTGTACTTAACATTTCTGGAAAGAATCGAAAGCTTGCACCTTTTTTTTTCCTTGAAAGATCTGTTATTTGCCTGTGGAAACCAACACCTCGACAGCTTAACCAAAAACTGGTTTATCATTGTCACCTGAAGTGGTATGTGTAGAAATATCTGCCCAAACGGGCACAGGCTTTTTCACTGAGGAAAATAGAAGGTTGGATAAATACCACTCATCCTATTGCTTTCTGTTTTCAGCGTCTTTAATGTGTGCCTTTCCAGCGCTATTCCAGAACTGTTTCCTGTTCTTATTTTTCATGTAACATTCATCTGATGTAGTTGAAACTTTGCTGAAGTCCCTGCTGTGCACCAAGACCTAATCAACCTCGATGTCTGTTGTGCATTGCTCCAGAGCTGCGCAGCCCGAGAGCAGGAGCCAACCCGCAGAGCTGCCGCTTGGCAAGTCCCTGCCAAAGCCCGAGGCCAATTGCCCTTTGGGGGGCAGAAATTTTTATTGAAATGGGAGTCAAATTTAAACTCCGGGCTCAAGCAAAGCTGTGCTGCTTGAGTTCCACCATCGTAATGATGAGGCGTTCTCCATGTCACGCGTGTTTATGTGGTGGGGGCGGGCTGTCAAGCAAGAGTGGGACTATTCTAATTATTTTTTTCCATGATATATGCTTGTTAATGGCAGAAGTAGACAAATGCTAGCTGACTAAGTGTCTTTCACCCGTATGTTGGTGATTTAAATGTATCCCAGGCTGACAGTGAATGTTCATTTTTTTCCTGCCCCGCTACTGACGTCTATCAATAAAGGAGAAGAAATGGGCAGGTGGTTTTAACCTAGTCCTTTTTCTAATGGGTATCAGCAGCAGGAGCACTAGCACGGCTGCTGCAAGGACTGTCTACGGCCTTGCTCTTCCAGAAGTGCTTCTTTCAGGCTGCGGGTGAGCATTAGGTGAGGGTAAAAAAGGGCCGGGTTGCTTTGCCACTGACCAAGTGGTAGCCATTCGTTGAGAAAACAAGACTGTTGTGTTGTTTATTGCTGATCTGAAAGATGTCACTTGTTTCAATGTTTCTAAATTCTGCTGTGTTTTTAAAAATAAGTCAGCATGTTATGAACTCTCTAGAGTTAGAGACAGTACAATGTTAGAGATGTTAGAGGTAGTACAACACCCCGTAGCACAATGGAAGATAAATGATGTATTCCTGCGGCACAAACCACCAGCTGCCAGCGTGTCAGAGCCAGTCCCTGTCCTTATACTCTGTATTCATTAGTGCCTCAAGGGATACTTATTCACCTTATCTGTTCTGTTCTAGTGATTCACCATTTTTCAACAGAAGAGAGGCGCATGCGAGCAATAAAAGAGATGGCTCGCATCTTAAGAGTAGGAGGCCAGGTAATGATATATGTGTGGGCAATGGAGCAGAAACGGAGAAGATTTGGAAAACATCTTTGTTCCTTGGAATCCTTCACCTCCTTCCTGCTCCTCGGGTGAGCCTTGCTCACATGGAGTACAAAAATCCGTTCTTCACAAGGACAGGGAGCTGCCTTTGAACCAGCCCTGTCGTAAGTTGGATGGGACTTCAGAGGTGCACAGGGCAGCAAGGAGCTCATCCCGTGGAGGGGAGAAAAAAAGCACCGTGCACGGTGTTAGAGAAATCTCTGAGATGGTCTCTGCTCTCAAGATCACTTGACTCGTATTAGACGTGGGTGATCAGTGGCACCGAGAAGAGCTCATTAGATACTGCAATTACGGTGTTCAGCTGAATGAAAAAAAGTTGAAAAAAATAGGGAGCGTGGCTTTCTGAAACGCGCTTCTGATTTTTTTCTGCATTGCAAACCGAGTTCCGAAAACACAACAGCTTTTGAAGTGGCTGTTAAACCTGTGCTGCCCACGGCACGCTGCTTGAAGGCTTTCAGAAGCTGCTATTCAGAACTAGGGCAAGCAACTCTACGGCTCCCTATGGCTGCAGATATTCTTCACGACTGCAGCAGAGTGTGTTTACCTGACCTGATTTCACATCAGAAAGAATTAGCTTTCAGACAACAACTTAAAATAGACCGTCAACCCAAACCAAGGAGCTTTCTGCCGACCTCAGAACGAAAGGAGCACAGGCTCTTCTCTGCAGAACGCGGTCAGTGAGTGCACCCTGACCACCCCGAGCCGGCAGCAGACGGGTCCCGCTGGGGCCTGGCTGAGGTACTACCACGTTTTTAAAGAAGGAGAGTTGGCTGAGCTGATAGAGAGTCATATTCCTGAGCTACATGTTACTCATTCATACTTTGGCCATGCCAATTGGTGCGTGATTGCAGAAAAGACTGAAGTGTGGGAGATCTAGGGGCAATTTCCTGATTGAAATGCACAAAGAATACTTAGGGGCTTTCTTCCTTTTGAAAGCTCAGCACCTTTGAAAAATCTTTCCTGAAGCTTTTTATAGCCTCGGGTTTGTTTTAGGGGAGAGGGGGACATATGAGGAGGAGACTGCTTTGAAACTCTCAGGTTCTGTGACTTTGTTTTCTTTGATTTTGTTCTTAAAATACATGACTATTGAATTTTTTTTTCCTAGCGTTATTATTTCAGACTGAGTGCATTTTAGCACACTGACCCCTTTTCATTAACGGCTGCCAGCTGTGGTTTGTTGCTTGAAAATAAGTAAAATATGGTTGGAAGGTGATTGCTGGATTATTTTTTACATGTGCATTAAAAGTCTCTGTTATTAATTTATAACTATATAATCATTCATGCCAATTTTATTTTAAAATTTATTGTACTCTGCCACTTGATGCAACGTAACGCGGGAAGTAATTGAAAGATGCACTGTTTTATTACAGTTCACTTTGTCAGCCTATATGATACTTCTAGTGATACTAGACAGACAATCTTTTATGAGAATTACTAGGTGTATAGAGCCTTCATGGCAGAGACAGTAACTCATGACACTGTCATAGTCTAGAGATCGTCTTCATTGCCTTGTAGCAGTCACAGCCAAGAAAGCAAAGAGATTATCTGCCTCCATATACGCCACTGCATGACCTCCCCCCAAAAAATAGTTTTAAAAGTGAGCTTGATGTGCATGCTTAAGCCTTTCTCCCTGTCAGCAACACTAGGACGACTCAGAAGGATTTAATAACTCATTTAAGTCTGTACAGTGAACGAGCATAGCACAGAAAAGTGTTCCAGTGACTGCTAATCAACTGAGAAAATATTTATTAACATCAGCATGCAATACTAATACTTTTATCTACAGATTCGCCTTTTGCAAAGAAGATCAGATTCATCACCCAATTTTTATAGGTAAAGAAACTGAGGTAAGTAACTTTGCTTAAGGTTGCAATGTAGAGTAAATATTTGGAAGAAAAACCAAACAAAAATCCCAAGCAAGATGGCTGCTTTGCTGATGATTATTTATGTGCTGGGGAGGTCTGTCTGCAGTTGTACTTCCTGCCCTTGCGTCTGTGGATTTGTGAATCAGCAGGTCAGAGATCAAACTTGTTTTCTGAGAAATAAGCCCCTGCATGTTCTTTGCATGTCTGTCAGCAGCAGATGCATGTCGTGTTTTCCAGCGTAGCACGGAACCGTACAGTAATCTGAGTTTTTTAATGCAGCTTTAATTCAATTTGGATATAATATCTGTAATCACATTTCCTTTACTTCCTCCCATGGAGTTCATGTCAGCGGTATCACAGTATGTCTTGTATGCCTGGGTGGAAAAGCTAGAGGGGCTAATCAGTCTCCTCCATCTGTGACGACTGCCTCTGCAGTGCTCTGTTTTTTCCCCTAAATGTTAGTATCATTGTGCAAGTGAAGAAAATAATTTTGAGTCACAAAATGCTCTGACGACACCGTTCCCTTCCTTTCGTACACTTGTTCCGTTGCCAGAAGGACTTGCCAGCATCTTCCCTATTTTTCAAGTGCAGCTTCAGGTTGCAGTAAGCAGCATGAGCGGCAGCATGTTGCAGCTCTGAGGCTCTCCATCACGTCTGCTCCTATGGCTCAACAGGCTGTTAACCCACACAACGCCCCAGAAAAAAAGTGCCTTTGATCATAGCTGCCAGCCCTTGCCCTCAAGCACATCCGACGTTTCGTTTTCCTGGAAATGAATGCAGGTATTTTAACTGCACCTGACTGGCCCGCTTGGAAGGTTTTAGCCTGTTCCAGCATTCCCTGAACAAAAGGCGCTCGTCATCTCCAGTTCTTCCCGAGGGTGCAATGAGTTACCGCTAGATTTCTCCTAAGGCTGATATCCCTGGTCTGCCTGCTCTGGCTCAGGTGTCCCCGCACAAGATGCATGTCACAGGGACAGTACTAGCCTAACTGGAAGGAATTTTCATCTCTGGACAGCTGTCAGCAGCTCTAAAAGCAACCCTCCCCTTCAGCAAGGAGTTAATGTCCTTGTTTTGAATGAAATAAACTGCAAAGGCCCGCTTCTTGTGTAGCGAAGTGCTGCCTAAGGCAGGGGTTAGATCTGCTTCCAGGGGGGATGGCTTCCACTCAGGAAGGTTGCCTCTGGAGGGTGCCGAGTGCTTCCTGGGATCAGAGTTAATTCAGCCTCTTGCAAACGAAGCTGCCAGCCCTGACTATACAGGCAAAGAAAGTAAAAACATGGATTTGGTTGGAAGGATCATGTAGTAATACTTCCTCAAATTTATGCATGTGATAAATGTTACAAAGCCTAAGCTGTATTTGAAAGTCTCGTTTTGATCAGGATGCCAGTAGCAAAACGAGGACCGAGTTCGCTCCTTCGTTTCTACATCACAGTCTGCATCTGTAGTCCTCGGGGCAGGTGCTGCCTTGCGCCAAGGAATACAGCACGGAAATGCTCTGCACTCGGAGCAGTGCTCGGTCCTAATTTGTTTTCCTCTTGTGCTCTTTGCTGTTCTGATCTGGGTTTTAGAATAGAAAGGTTTCATTTTTTCTGGCCTCAGACTGTAGATCTGTATCTAAGTCTACCTTTGTGCTCTATATTGCCTGTGGAGTTAATGGCAAGAAGTAGCCCCTTTAGAGGAAGAACCATGAAATACACCTTGAGGAGCTGCTGGGATCAGAGAGCTCATGTTCAGCACCTGCTCATCTCCTTCCACGGCACGTGGAAGGAGCTTAGAGAGGAGCTCAGCCTTGAACACTGGTTCTTGGATGCTTCCGTTAGGAGAGACGGATCCTACCCAGGTTCTTTTAAGTTCTGAGGACGGAGGAAAGGAGCACGAACAACAGTAGAATCAGGCAGATTCGTCCACCACTCTGCCTTCTGGCCGAGCAGCGCTGCCTCCATATCCCCATTTTGTAGGAACCATGCTGAAAATTTCACTGTTAAGCTGGGGGAAAAAAAAAGACAAAAAGCAGCAGCCTAGCTCAGCTCTCCACAGCGTCTGCCACTCTGAATTTATGGTCATTTGAGGCCTCACCTGTCCAAGGGAGACTTTCAGAAAAGCTTCCAGTGTCTGACACAATCTCTGATCTACCAATGATGATCACCTTTACCGATGCCAGTATTAACAGAGTCAATGTCTCCCCATTTTTTCTGATTTGCAGGTCCCTAACAATTCCCCAGTGTCAGAGACTTCCCAGTTTTCTCCACAGACGGTTGCTGTGCTGTTCCTAATTTCCTTTGTGGACCCCTGGGGAATTGTCCATAGCCATCCCAGGATCCACAAGCACAGCTTGGGGTCCTCTGTTCTGCGCTTGCCAGGTTGAGCACTGTCACATCGAGTCCCATGCGGCCCACGTGAAGTTGGCACGGTAGCAGCAGCCAGTGCCGGTCACGTCGCTAGACCTGAGACACCGTGAGCGCAGCACTGCTTATCCTCCTTTGGCGTAAACAGGTTTGATGAGCGTGAGTCTATCGTAAAAGATTTTTGCCCACTGGGTAAATGTCTTTCTTCTAATTGTCTGTTAATTGGCAAACAGCTAATCCCACTTATCAAAATTCTTTCTCTGGAGAAAACTCAGCCAAGAGTTTCATAAATCCTTTTCCCTCATCCTTTTTAGTTTTAAAAATTGTTCCAAGTATCATTTGGTACCTATCACCTAAGGAGGTGTTCTGTTTGAGTTAATCAGCTCCTGCAAAGTTATCTGTGATCTATTTGAAAGTGCTGTAGCCAACATCTTGCCTTCTGTCTTAATTAGTAATTACTGGCCTAAAATTGTCACTTACCATAGGCATTTGTACTGACCCCTCAAATTAAGATTGCCCATGAAATTAAAAGTGGAAGAAGCCTGTTGGCTCACTTATTCTATCCTCCAAAGTGCATTTATTATTCATGGTGTGTGGCGGGGAACCCAAGTACAGGGTATGATTGAGGGTGCTGCAGTTAACTCGTCTTTGAAATGTAAATACAATTAATGAGTATACCTGTCTTCCCCCCAGGATCTGTCCTGGTCTGCTTTGTCATTCTGACTCCTTTCTTTCTTCTCTCTGATGGGGCTCCTGGTTTCGTTTCCTTCCTTCTCACTCCAGACTGAAAACAACATTTTGCAGAAGGATGCCAAGTGGTAAAAAGCACAGAAAATATTCCATGGATTTCTCAAAATGTGTGTTTTACTAGCATGCCTTTCAGATCTCATTGTGACCAGGACTGTGCTAAGTGTCGCCTTCATAATTTGGCACAACAAACCATTTGACATGAACATACCATTGCAAGTTTAAAAAAGAACACCAGCTTGCCTGCAGTGAAAGCCCACACTGGCAACATTTAGCTATAGTGAAACTGTGCCGTTCCCTGGCTGTCACAGATTTCCAACTAGCAGCACCGCATTTCATAAATCATCCTAGGCAAAAACAAGAAAAAAATTTGGGGAAACATTGGGTCAGCCGAGAGAGGGAGCATGACAGTAGGTCTCCAGCGCTCAGTCTTCAGTTGCCCCATACCCAAACTCTGCTCTTTATAACTGTATATAGAGGCTTGAAAAGAGGTTAAAAATACCCAAGAAAGATATTTTGACGGTAAGCCGTGCCGGAGTTGCCATAGAGCCTTTATGGGAACATGAACAGAAAAGGCACCTTCCACAAAATCAGTCTGGCTAGTAAAATGCAAGCTTCTACTGATAAAGCCCAGCAGCTGTTTTTTTCCACCAGACTTTTCCTTCACCCCCATATTCAGGTATCTCTACACAGCTCTGTAAATTAAAATTCAAAGTGTCTTATACTGCAGCCTGCTGATCTACTACGTGTTGGAGCACAACCTCTTCCAAGCACAGGAACACTCCGTTTCATGTGCAGAAAGTTGAGGAGATGTGGCAGAAGGCCAACACAACTGAGTGGGGACCTCCTGACTGAGCTCAGATGTGTAGAGAAAGGTTCCAATTAGAAATTTTTAGAAATGAGAAAATTAGGCAGTGAAACGGGCTGCCCGGCGGGGCGGTGGACGCTATCCTTGCAGATACTGAAACCTCAGCGGGTGAGGGCTGAGCAGCCTGGTGTGGCTGGACCTGCTCTGAGCAGAGGGTTGGACAAGGTGACCTCCAAAGGTCCCCTCCAGCCTAAAGCCCGGGAGGCAGGAGGCAGACCTTGTCTGTCACAGAAGAGGTTACTGAAGAACTCGTATCCTGGGCAAGGCTTGCTGGCCACAGCCAAAGAGAGTGGAGTGGGAACGGGTACATGCTGGGGTCTGGGGGCAAAAAGACGCAACTCGACTGGCAGCAGAGGAGGTGTAAGGAAGTTTAAGAGTGGGAAGATTTAAGACTGGTTGGAGGATTACAGCTACTGAATTTGGGGTGTCCGCATGGAAAAGAAGCTCTGGGACACCAGGGAGTAGAAGACAGCACCTCTGGGTTGGGAAGCATTGACTGCGCCAGGCAGGAGGACCTGGGCATTGGTGGCTGTAAAGCAGGGCAGTTTGGAGGACACGGCAGCCTGGGGCTTTGGGGAGGAGGAGAAGTGCTGGGGCTACCTGAAGATGCCATGTTTTAGGGCAGGGAAACATGCAGAAACTGCCTTTTTTTTCTCCTATACTTGGACATATGGTAGCTGTAGACATACCCCCAGGACGACTCCTCTCTCAAGTGGCTTCTCATGCACCAGGCCAGGCTCTTTTCCTTGCTCTCCTTCTAGTCCATGGCTGCAGTGGACCACAGCACCATGGGTGGAGTTGCCCCCTCCTGAGCCCTGCCAACCCCATGGGCTGATGGGGAAGGCAGGTGAGCGAGCTGGATTTCAATTACAAATAAGAGGCAGTAACTAGTTCACTGACCATCATCTTCAGAAATTACAGTCATTATGCCTTTTTACTACTATTTTAAGAGATTCCAGTGTTCCCATTTCCCTCAAATGCAGCTGTGCAGACCACGGATTCAGCAATCTTGCAGGGGCTTCAAATGAAAGGTTGGGTGGGAAAGGCAGGGACACAGTCAAGCAGATCAGCCACAGATACACAACAGAAATTATTTCTGTCATGCAGGAGGCAGAATTTTATCAGCTATTTTTAACCTCTAACTTCCCTCCTAAACATGCTGCTAAGTAACAGAAAAATGCATTAATAAGTAATATTAAAATAAACCTATTAATTGGAAATAAAATTAATCACCCTAGTTTATATCTCTTTAGATGGAGCAAATGCAGAATACAGCTCTCCCACTTCTGGCTGAGTGCTCCAGCTTTGCACTAGGAGCACCCTTCGGAAAAGCGTGAACCTCGCTCACCTCCTACAAGGAGTATTTGTAGACCCCTGCCTAGGTAGATGGGTCTCAAGGAGAGAGACATCTTCCTTGCGGTTGTCCTTCAAGTGTCCAAAGAGGAGGAGTGACAAGTGGTGTCCCTCAGGGGTCTGTACTGGGACCAGTACTGTTTAATATCTTCATCAATGACATAGATGGTGGAATTGA
>JAVKLA010000026.1:2914344-2960705 GCA_034782735.1 Sagittarius serpentarius
CAAGGCCAGGCTGGACGGGGCTGTGAGCAACCTGATCGAGTTGAAGGTGTCCCTGCTCACCGCAGGGGGGTTGGACTTGATGGCCTTTGATGGTCCCTCCCAGCCCAAGCCGTTCTATGATTCTATGGTTCTATGAAACGTCAAGGGCAGTGCGGACGTGGTTTGAAGGGGCCGTGGGCAGTGGACAGCACGCATAAGGTGGAGCCAGGAACCTGTATTCCAGCAGTTATCATGGCATGAAACTACTTTGGGAATAACACTGAGAAGTCTGTGTAGAAAAATAATAATATTGATTGGCTAACTTGTGTGAGATGGTCCCGAGAACTTGTAAGTTGTAATTTTGATTAAGAGCCAAAAGTCACTTAAAGGACTATCAGGGACAGGTTCCTGATAGAGTACCTCATTGTATCAAAGGCAGAGGTTTCCCTTGACACAGCAAACCAGACGATCCTCTGGGCTGCAGGTCCTCCTGTCTTGCTGAACCACCCACGTGCATTGCTACTGGACCTCGACTGGTTTTGATGGAGCACTCTGGGTTGGCAGCGAGGACGCTCCCAGCGCCGTGGTACCACGGGGAAGCAGAGGGCAGCAACCTTAGCGATTGCGCTGCATTTTACATGACATCTCATAGCGTCTTCTTCCCGAGACGGGCTCCATAGTGAAAGACCGACACCTCCTCCATGTCTTGGGACGGGGCTGAAGATCAGCTCCAAGAAGGTGCCAGGACAGAGGGGGTGATGAGTGCCCCAGCACCCCTGCTAGGAGAAACCCATGGCGTCATCGGTTACGTGCTTCAGGCTCCTTCTGCTTGTATTACCTTAGGTCTCACTCCTCCTTAAGAGATGCCAAACCCATCCCCACAGAAATACCGCCTAATGCTCAAATGATTGGGACAATATTTACTACTTCCAGGACTGCTGAAACAGAATATACAATTTCATCCAGAAGTTCAGCACACACACTCTGCACAGCTGTAGAAGAAAATCTGTTACGGGAATGTTCAACTGCTAATAGGCTTATTTTTCAGACAGGAAAAGCATCCACTGCTTTAAAAAAAAACAGCTGGGTTAGGCCCCAGTTGTTCTACTTAATTTGGACAGAAAATAATTTCAATTTTGATGACAGAGAGCATTCTGAGTCAATTCCCCAATGTATTGAAGTTAATGGCAAGCTCTTTTAATCTTGGTCATTTGGTGACGTGCAGCTAATTCCTGACGTGCAACTTACGTGACGTACTATTGATCAGCCTGCAGGGCACATTCGACAATAGAGGTTAATTTCTTTTGCATATTACCTATCTGCATTCCTTCCCTTCTTATGAAATTTAAAGGCCAAGAGAAGTATTTTGGCCTTCAAGAACTAGAAGCACATTTCACTGTCACGTTAAGACAACTTTTATTTAGCAGACTGCAACTCCAGGGTTTGATTTGGGTCATTGATTGAAATCCAATGCAACAAATTCATACAGCACTAATTGTTAGCGCCGGCAAAAAATGTGAAGCAAGAAGGATTAAAGGCTGCTCAGGCATAACAGAACTCTTTCCAACAAGACAAATTACAGCTATTACTTTATAGCAATGAACTGTAATAATCTTGAATTCCCTGCACTGGAAGGAAAATTTGTGATAATGAACGCTTCTCTTATCTACCTTACCTTCTAGCCTGCGATAATCAGGGTACTTCTTTGGTACAGAAGGGGACATTCCTCATGTCAGCTTTGCTCATATGAATTTATTTAACAAAATACATTTTTAAAATCATCTGCCAGTCAGACAATATGTTTATTATGATTAATGCCCAAGTCAAGTTGTTTACCATGGATGTCCAAAAATAATGTGATTTTAAAAATAACTTTTCTCACAGGAATTAACACTTGGAGTTCAGAAATGGGGAATAAAGCCTGAATGCACGACTCGCCCTTTGCACAGCTGATCTTTGCAGAGCAGAGCAGATTTTAACAGAAGTAGTTGCTGCCTTTAGTTTCTGAGATCATTTTTTTTTAAAATCAGTTTCACCTCTGGCTTTCTGTGCTAGCATGAGGCTCACTCCTCTGCAACCTCTTAGACTTGTTCAGTGCTTAAGTCCCGCCTGGGTGGGAGCAGCTCGGAGTTTTCTTTTGGAACTAGCAGGAGGTGACGCAGGACGAAAGCAAGGGGGGGTCCTCTTTGCATGCAAATCAGAAGCGGTTCTAAGCAGGTCTCAAAAGACGTAATCAGCTGAAGAAACGGATCATCTAGAGGTTGGTCCTGTGCTATTCGGTGTTTAGAAGTCTGCCTGGACCACCTCTCCCCGTGATCTGCGAAGCAGGCACATGGGGCTCAGCGTAGGGCCGGCACAGCGCTGTCGCTGGGCTGCGTGCGTGCAGGCTGCGGCGGCAGCCGTGCCCACCCCAGCAGACCCTTTTACTTACCAGGCTAAGGTTCTGCTTTTCTGGTAAAAGGCTTACATGGTAGCCTTGTGAGGGGAAAAAACGGCAGAGAACTACTTGTTTCTGACAGGCACCTGCTTGCACATTCCCATCAGCCCCATTTGTCAGCGCACAGGACGGGGGATGGAAGTTACCGGTCCCTGCTTCCTCCAGAAGAGCCCAGGAACTCAGTTCTGCGCCACGTTGCCTCTAAGCGAGCACTGCAGCTACCCAAAGGGGAGGGGAAGCAGCACCCAGGGTGGCCGTCAGCCTCTAAGAAGGTGTTCCCAAAAAGCGCAACTTGCTGATCATTTAAGGCAAGAGTTGCCTTAAAAATTACTGTGGGAAGGAAGAAGGTGGGCAGAGACTTACGAGATACTGTGCCCATGCGTTTAAATTTCTGCGTTCTAGGCTGTGGAAGACAAAGATGCAGGAGCAGGATCAGCAGGGCGAAATGCTGGCTTTTGGGAGCAATGATAGCCATTGCATCATCATTATCCTGTTTTTCCATTCTTGACTAGTGTTGATTCACCAAAGGTAGAACATGATAAAAATGAAACTTCGAGAGGCAGCAAGAGCACCTACAGAGATAAGTGTTGGGCTTTCAGTCTCCTCGACAAAACTGCCGGGATGTTTTGAAAGAGCAAGCTGCTCCTCTGCCCCCTCCAGCTGACAGCCCTACAGTCCAGCTTAGGCAAATGGTCAAGTTTGTTTGCCTTTTAAAAATTAGTAGACTGGGCTCCTGAAAGAGCAGGCAATTAGGACAGGCAGTAATTATGCCTCTCTACCATTCTTGTGCTCTTCCTTGTAATGGATTTAAGTACTCATTTCCACTGTCCCTGACTCGAGTAACTTTTCTATGATCTCTGACAGTCAAGACGCCCACACCACAACCTACCAGCGCTGTGGCTTTGGGTGACAAGAGCAGATGGAAGAGAAAAATCCACCTTCTAGGCTCTTCAGTTTCAGGGGGAGCAGCTGAGCACGAAGCAGGCCAGCACCCTCTCACTAAGAACAAATCCAAAGGCAAGCTTGACATGGCCAAGTTCCTGAGGAGGGCAGTGACACTGTCTCTTTAAGGATTAATGTCACCTTTGGGACACTTTAAAGGGGATGACAGAGTTATTACTAACTAGTGAGACTCTCTCTTTATCAATTACTAGAGAGAGGGCCCTGGCTCCCAAAAAACTGCCATTATGCATAACTAGCTCCAACACAAAAATCCCCAAAATACTAAAGCCCTCCCCTGCTAAAAAAAAAAAAAAAAAAGAAAAAAAGGGGGTGTGGAAAACAGTATTTCATTCTCTTTATCTTTAAATACTATCTAGTCATAGGCTAAATTAGCAGAGTGAAATGACTAAATCCATGCCCTTTGTTATTTTTAGGGTACCATAATACACATGTGAAAGACCTGTGGCATACAGTTGCAGAGGTGGTGTTGGGGTTTTTTGGGGGGTTTTTTTTTTGGTTTTGTGTTTTTTTTTTTGTTTTGTTTTGTTTTTGTGGGTTTTTTGGGGGGGTTTTTTTGGTTTTGTTTTGTTTGTTTTTTTTTTTTTTAAACTTCAGTGGCTCCCTTTAGTCTTACACCAGGGCAGGGGGTATATCCTGCCTTTCTGAAAGACAGTCTACATCAAAGCAAATGAATGCACATACCCAGGTAGTCACCAACAACGTAAAACACTAATTCAGGATTTCATTTGTTCATATTTTTACAATTTATTTTGCCATTTTTAAAATGTCACATATCAATTTAAGAGATGAAAGAATATTTGTTAAAAGTTGAAACCTCACCCTTGATTAAACCACAGTCAAAGGAATAATCTTTACCTGAACAGCATTATCGATGTTGAGGTGAACCCAAAAGTGTCAGTCAGCAAGTGCTTTATATAGGTATATTCCTTCCAAACACAACGTTCCATGTTGTCAAACTGATTTACAAGCAACACAAGAGTACCGCTCATTCACAACTTCAATGCAACTGCTTACAAAGGCGTCCGAAAACATTCTGTGTCAGCACACCACATAAAACAGTGTGCCTAAAATAAAAGCAGACAGCCAAACAGCGAGATATATAAATCAGTTGGCAAAACACACATGGGCTCAAACTGGAACTTACCACAATGTGGAAAAACCATCTTTTGCTTATAGCCTTGCCCACGAACAATCAAAAAGCAAGTGTGCAGCATCCATGTTCTCTCTTCTTCATGTCAGCTCACAAATACTGCGAAGCGACTACAATCTTACACATTTTCCAAGGCAACTTCTTGTCTTTCTGAAAGGCCACGTATTTTGTACAGATCTAAAGATGGATTTGTGGCTGTCAAACATCCATCTGGTTTCTAAAACTGAACAAACATTGTTCTTTAGTTCACTGTGGTTTATATTAATAGCAAAATAAAATATTTGACTTTGAACTAGACCCACATGCAATCAAGCACGGACAAGTAGACAACATTTGCAACATTACTGGCATCGTGACACGACATTCTGTGTATGACTTTGGGCATCAATCAGAGTTAGAACATCATGTCATCTAGTCCATCCTCCATAAACTTCTTGTAAATTGCCATAAACTTTGCAACAAATGCTTCCAGATGATAAATGGCTTTGCTGCCCAGTTGCAGGCGGTGTTCATAGAAAGCCGCCATCTGTGCAACTTCTCCTTTCAGTTGTCCGTCACAGTTATGTAGAAGTTCTGTCAGGAGGCCCTGGAAGGGGAAAAAACAGGACAGTATTTGGAAAATTATATATTTTTTGTTAAGAGGATGACCTCATTTCTCTGAAAATAGCCAAGCTAGGACCAATAGTTCACTCATGATCCAAAAGAAAAGACAGTCAAGAATCATTACACCACGTATGTGACAGAACTAGATTCATGGAACCATGTCTCTTCAGAGCTTTCTTTCAAGATAAATTCCTCATGTCAAAATAGATGTTACCTATTGTGTTCTTAGATGGGGAAAAATAATATACTGGAACTACTTATGCCTTAACAAGGAAAATAAATTAACCTCATCTCCAAATACTATAACCTCTACTGCATGCATTCTCCCTGGGGAGAATTTTTACCAAGATAGCAAGGGTATTAAAATCGCTTACTTCCTGTCTTCACAGCACTGAGCACAAAGAGAAACAACATTAATACCTAACAAGGAAAGGGCTTATTTAAATTTTAAGTATATCTAAAGCAGTTTATATTTATGTACATATGTAGGTGCAGACACATGCAAGATACTTTACAATACTTCAGTCATTACAAAACCCCAAAATGCATTATTTTAGGTGAGAGACAGCAATAAAATCATTGCAAATCCATCTCTTAAAACGGTCAGGATTAAGTGAGAAGTATCTCTAGACCATTTCAAGTTTATGAAGAGGGAGTGGGTAGAGAACACCCAACTTTGGCCCGATGACAACAGGCCTCAAACAGGGCAATGCAGGATCCACTAACCTACCATAAGAAAGGAAGGTTAAAGAAGCATCTAACTACTAAAACTGTCAGAAAGCAGAAGTCAGTTAACGTGAAAAGAAATTTATTATCTTGTAATTGTGTCTGATGGGAAAGTCCGCCCACAGTAAGTTGCAAACATTAGCTTTAATCTTTGTTCTGTTCTAGTTGTCTTCAGCATCATTTCGCCCTGCCTAAAATAAAAACATCCACATCCCATTTGCTTTTTTTTCTCCCAAGATGACTTCCGTCTTTGAAGACACCTGCTGGTTTAGCATCCTTCAGCAAACTTCTCCACTAGGGCACAGCAGATACTGACCTTATAACAACAAAACTTTTGTAAAAGAAACCATATCAAAATTAGCCCAGAAAACATGTCTGCGCTTCAATACAGAAACTGGCCTGAGAAGCCTTCAGGGAAACAAAGCATGTCCTCCTTTGCTTTTACTCAGCTGTGATCACAGAACAGGTTTTGTTAAACCATTCAACAGAGGTGTGAACAAGGAAGACTGCAACAAAAATAAACTAGACATTTACATTTTCTGAATTGCAGAACAGAATCTTCCAGCCCCCAAAATCTACACAACTCAAAACCATCATGCCTAAATACATTTAGGCATGAACCTAACTAAACAGTCTAGTTTATCAACTGAGGATCATGAGAAGTGAACGCTATGTATCAGTGTTTGCAGGAACAAGGTCTTTAGTTACTGCTTCAGAGTGATAACCCAGACTGTTTTGGTTACTCCAGTGGAAAGAAACACAAGAGAAAACTATCTTTTGGTCAGTCATGTCTACTTGGAAAGGACACAGCTTTTCATCAATATCTGGATAATCTGTGATGTTTTGGTGTGTTTTTTTGTGTGTGTGTTTTGTTTTTGTTTTTTTTTAAAACCTCAAATTGAGACTGTCATAGCGTTAATATTTATAACACATTAAGAGCTAGGTAGCTGAATTACCTTCATTATAATCTCAGGAGGAATGCAGTGTGTGAGGAGTTCATAAAGCCGTCCGCGGACCTCTAAAAGCCTGTTGGAAAGAGACAACAAAATATCAGAAGTATGTCCCCAAAGCATACCAATGTGTTTTCACTATCTGTGAAACATGCTGCAGGGGAACCTTTTATGCTACCTTCTATACAAAACAGTAAGATAAGTTACATATATTCCAATTACAATGGTCTCAGTTAATCTAGAAGCGACAAGGCTATCAGAATTTGTCTCAGGCTTGTCTCCCTTTAATTCCTCTTCATATCTAAATTATTATTCATGCTTAAGATTAGTGAAAAGACACCACAAAATTGGTTAGAACCACAAGATTACACTGTTTTTCCGTCTTCATTGTTTACAATAGGGAGTAAGATGATGAGGTGGCAGAAAGTGACACAGTTATCAGTTCTCAGCTTTTGATATCAAGAGGTCAGAGGCTACAAGCATTTAAATTAAATACAAGAATTTAAGTGACATCTCATGTAATATATGGAACAAACTAAAAGGATCAGGCTGCGTTTATGACACCGAGATGGATATAGGGGGCATCTCCTAACGTGCTTAAAAAAAGCGTTGATTTCTCATTTCCAATTTTTTTTATAAAGACGCATTATGCTAAAGACAGTGAAACAGAAGCCTGAAACAGAAGCCTTAATGTAAACTGAAAAAACCTGCCCCAACACACACCACCACCCTCCCCAAAATAAGAAAAAACAGCACAACATGCAACTAAACTTATGCTTGCTTTTGATTACAGAGCTTCAGAGAAAACCAGCAATTGTTTCAGTTCCTGAAGCTCATTCAGCCTCCTCTGGTAATTTTAAAGCTCACTTCCTCTGGCTGCGAAGTACCAGCTCCGGTCGAAATGCCAGAAAATTACATATAACTACAGTAAAGATGCCACATTTTTAAATATAATGGGTTTTTTTTAGGTTTGAGAATACAGCAAAAATAATCTATAGCTGCAAGGAAATGTATTCAGCTACCTTTGTGGTGTCTGTTGACTGACAATAGCATTTGCAGTTTCTCTCAAATAAACTTCCCAGTCCATCTCAGGAATGTCTTGATCAGCAGTAAATGGATACCTACATAATAATATTTTTAAAAAATTAAAATCAAAGCAAACATTCACCTATTCTAACAAGGCCTCAGAAGTAAGTTCATTTATGTATCTGAGAGTATAATTTACATTAACTTTTAGCAGTGACTTACTGTTGTACTCTGCAGGACTCGCACATAAGCAGTGCTTTCCGAAGATTCCGGCCAGATTTCTCTGCAAGCCTTTGAGCCAGTTCTTGAGGAAGAGTCAGGCCTTCTTTCTTACACACATTGGACAACACATGGCAGATCTAGACGGAAAACAGACAGCAGGGAGTGCAACACTTAGCAAACAGTTTAGCACCCACAGATTCTCCTGCCTGAAACATTTCTGGACCAGAGATGGACCACTCTTTTTTAAGACATGCTTGACAAGTCACCCACCACAATGAAAAACTAGGTCACTTTGTGGAATTAAAATACTTCCGAAGTCCACAGCAAGAAATTATCCCATAAGAAGTTTTAAACAGCTTATTTTTGCTTTTGTTTCAACGTACATCTTCAATGCTAGGAGCAGGCACTCGTACAGCCAGGCATCTGCTTTGAATAGGTCCTATAATTTTTGACATGGAGTTGCAGCACAGGATCAACCTGCAGGTCGCCATGTACTTCTCCATTGTTCTTCGCAAAGCATGCTGAGCGTCTTTAGTGAGTTTGTCGACTTCTGTTAACAGCACCACTGAAAAAGGATTAAAAAGAGTGGGTTTTTTTAATTAATAATTAAGTCTTTCTAAGAAAACAAGTACTTCGATAATACCAAAATAAATGATACAAGCAGAAGAAAGGCAGCATGGTTCCACAGGCACAAAACTGAAGATTAAGGCAACCTGTGTGCCTTTTTAAATGTAGAATCTTCTGCTCCTTCACACCCTATATTCGTGTCCTGGAACATCAATTTCTTCAAAGCAAGGCCTGCAACACTTCAATGCCAAGAAATAATCCAAGTAGGTGTAAAAGCTTTCACCTTGATAATTAGTATAGTAACAGTTTAAAGGCATTTTTAAGTAAGAAATACAAAAGAATTTATGGCATAAGGACATATTAAATAGCAAAAATTTCTTGAAGACTCCCCTCAATACATTTTACATTTAAAAACCAGTATCTTAGCTTAACAAAGTAGTAGTAGAAAGCTGCCTTGTTATTGTAGCTGCAGCATCTTCCCATGGTCTTTTTAAAAAAAAAAAAAAGAAAAATGTATTTAAAAAATGCTTCAGAACAATTAGGAGACACCTAATATGAAGCAGCTAGCCTAACCAGCTGCCTTCTGCAAGTTCCTCCACAGGCAACTCAGAGATGGCTCATTTCAGTACCCTGAATGGTCCAGCTGAGAACAGCCTGCAGGAAGGAGTCAGCCCATTACTCTTCTCCCATTTCTCTTCTGGTCATATATGCAGCCTAGGAAGACCAGCGAGCCTACCAGATACTTTGAGGTGCAGCTGTAAGGATATACACACCAATAACTGGTAGAGCTAATCAGTCTTTAGAAGCTTAGGTGAAATATAGTATTTCCTGAGAACAGTAAGGAAAACGAGACAAAGAACTAAATCCATGACCATTTTCAACTAATTCCTGCTCTACTCTATCTGTCCAGATTTCTTCTCTCCTTCAGTCTCTTGTTATATAGTTCTGATGTTGCTTTCATTTTAGTCACAGGGAGGAAAAATAAGCCAGTTGTAGCAACATGTGCCTTGGAAAATTCTATTAAGGCCTTCTTCATTTTCTTACCCAGTGTACTTCTGTACACTGCAGATAAAATGCTTCTAAACTTTCTGCCTAAGACAGCTCATCCCCCAAAACGCTACAAGTAAGAGGCTAACACCTAACTTACACAGCACCGTTTGCTGTAAGGTTATTCTGCCCCTAAACTCAATATTAAGCCTCAGTAGCTCCTAACTTAACTACTGTAGCTCATAACTACTACTGTAGTTATAACTTAGTTTAAGTTATAGCACAATTCAATGGTAAGCCTGGGAAAAAGACAGCAGGAATCCGAGCTCCCTCTGCCCAGCCACAGTCATTCAACTACACCCTGTCCTCCTAAGAAACCAACACAAGAGACAAGCCCATACTGAGTATTTAACCACTCAAGATGTTTCTACAGTGGAAGCAAAGTGGGAGGTTGTTTAATTTGGGAAAGGTTCATGCGTGCCCTCATGCAATATACAGGTACAAACAAAACAGCTAAAATCTCTGAAAAACAAGTTTAAAAAGTACTTTGACTGGTTTTAACTGTTTTTACTCACCTTTAAAATCTCGTTGAGTACTTGTCTCAAGCTGTTGGGATTGTGCTACCGTCTTCAAGAGTTCCTGAATTACTACACGGTCATTGTTTCCTGCATCACTGTACCAGGAGTTTGAATAACACTTGTTTTAAAACAACTTTATATTGCATATAAAATACATCCTCCTAAGCAGCCCCTTGGTCAACGGACTGACCAAGAATGCCAAAAGAATTCAGAAGCTGTTGAAGTTAGAATTACGCTCAACACATATGTACTTCTTTGGAAGTTACCTTCCCAATAATAAAACCAACCAAAGCTTATGCAGGCACAGCTGGACTAGTAGCACTGTACTGGGAAGTAGCAAAACCATGGTCACATGTTTTAACAACTCATTAAACTAGAACTTACTTTTCCGCTATGAGAAATCTAAACTTTCATTACCTACCATTTGGGCAAAGAAACACAATGTGAAAATTTTTACCCAATATGGGAAGAAAAATTAAGTCTAATCACATAATAGGATGCCTGACTCAAAGGACTGGTGTAAATGCATAGGGGTTTTTCTTCCCCTGAAAACTAGATGTCACGCTATGAACAAACTATACGCTTAATGTAAACTTGAATGGCAGACACACTGAAGTTACAAAGAGTTACTAATAAAAGACCGATACTGAGATAGTATTACAGCCTACATGGTTAGCTTTTTTCCTCTTAGAAGGCAGGAAAACATGGGGAAATACTAGATCTCCTCCTGCCTGTCCTTCTCCTTACTGTTCCCTACAGTAGCAATGCGAAGCTTTCTCAGTCCCCAGGTTAGCAGCTCAGCTAGCGACTAGTTGACTAGTTTGACTCAGATTTGACAACCACTGGGGATTGACTTGCAAGCTAGATTACTGAAAAAGCAAAGAAAAAGAAGGAAAAAACCTCACACTCTTTAGCATCCCCTGACTAGTGCCTTCACAGAGACAGCAGTAGCTCTGCAGTATTTCACTGGCAAGCCAAATGAAAAAGCATTTTTCTGTCCTGTTCTCGTCACCACTCAACCAGACCTTCCCCATTCTTGCCAAGGAGAAGGCAGCAGAACAGACAGAAGCATATTAGCTCAACAGTTCACAATCTGCTGAACAGGCCACGCTGAGTTTGGCTGCAGAGATGTGTCCTTCAGCAAGGGAGCAGACCTTTGATTACAGCACAAAAAAAACCAAAAAGCAAAATGAAACAAGCCAGTTCTACTTAAGAGCTAGGCCAGTTTTTGGAAGTGGAAAGTGGTTAAAATAGTTTCCTAATATTTAAAGATGAATTATTCTCTGCAGTAACAGAGAACCCAGAGTTATAATTTCATGGTGAAAGATTATTCTTGATATTATGTGACCACACCAAGCATTCCAGGAAAACAATCAACAAAGGCAGTTACCACACAAATGTTTAATTTTTATTGTTCCTTATTCTTCCACTACCCACTTACTCAGGACAGCCCATTTTAAAAGCATCTACCCAAGCTAGTCAAGTGACCAGCAAACAACGCTTTGGAATTTAGAGAATATCCTCCTTTTAGAGGAAAAAGAACAGTTCTAGCTAAGAAAGTTCCATAATAGATTCAACATCTGCAGAGTCCTTCCCAGAAGTTAATTTCTTTTCCCTGTTAGCCATTTATCATGTTCCATGTTACTCAAGGCGCACAGCGTGCTTTCACAGTATTATAATTCAATCAAACTTCACAGACTATAGCACAGCACATGCCGGTTCACTGTCTGGTCAGACATAAACATGGCAATTGCTTGATCACTTAAAGCCTATGAATTAATATATTGATTCTTAATCTAAACTCAGCACTACTATTATTTACAATAACCAATGCAGCAGTTCTACACTTTCAGGATTTTTTATATTTAAAGTAAAATACAATTATTTTATATATTTCAAGCTAAAAGTACTCTGTGGAGAGTAACAGAAGAAGTATTAGTAGTGTTAGGTTATCAGAGATGATGATTGAACGGTCACACGTTTTGTATCACCAAAATAACATATTCAAATAGTTAATTACCAATAAAAGTCTCAGCTTTAATTATTTGGGTCTGTATTAGAATAGCAGCAGATATTCACTAACCAATACACAGAGATTAGCTGCAGAACAAGCTTTGAAAGGAGACATGGCACATGAGAATAGCTTCTAAAACACAGAGTAACGCAAGAAAAGGCTTAGCAATAAGCACAAAGCTAGAAATTACTTCAGGATACACACTGTCTTATAATTGCAACCCAGACAACAAGGCCAACATAACCAAAGCCTCCCAGTGCACAATGACATTTACTCTCATGTGATTTAAAGCAATATTAAAGGGTTTCAGGTAAATACAAGTATTTACTTTGGGTCAGTGAACTATCACCAGCAATTTCACAACTGTCAAAGATGACATACAGTACACCATTATAGCTTCTGTCATTTAAATCAACATCTGACCTCGCTCATGACAGGACTCCCAGTATTTTGTGGCAGTGTTCTTTCCTGTGCTCTAAACTCTTAAAATAAAGAGTTACTGGGTAAACCTCACTTACTTTCAAATCACTTTATTTTCGTATTTGTGAGAGAACTAAAAATACGGGGGTGCTGGTTCCAACAGAATTTCTCTATTTCAACTTCAATGATTAAATCTGTGAATCCAGAATTGTTTCTCTTACCCAGTCCTCAACATCAGCATGCCTACGTGGCTAGTTAAGCAGAACATTACTGTCTTTAGTATACAGCAATCCACGTTTTTGTTCATTTAGAGCTGTTCAATTAAAAATCCTCTCCCTGCTCCCATCTGCAGTCCAAACTCATAAACCAGTATCTAATTTGCTCAGGCAATGAACTGGGCAATCAGGCCCTTGTATACCCAGGTTGAAACCACTTGCAATATGACCAGCGGCTTACATTTGAAGTGGGACGTTTTTACTGTATGCTTACCTGGGGTTAACTTCAAGGTGATAGTTACTTGCAATGGTGCTAATTTCAATTTTCTTTTTAGAAGGTGCCTATGTAAAAAGTAAGCATACTGAATTTCAGAAAGCGTGTTCTAAAAATCTGATGCAAAAATTTATCTTACAGATTACGGCTGTCTGGATCACAGGCAAACCAAAAGTCTCAGAGGTCAAAGAACTCCTGCTGTGACACTAGACTTGCACATCTCCTACCCCCACCCCAACCCCATCCCCAAAGGAGAAAAGGAGTACTGACACACTATCTAGCCTGTAGAATAATAACAAGAACAATTACTATAGCAACACATAGTACCTATATTACTGCATACTCCAGTTACTGAGTTTTGTAACAAGAAATCTTTTTATTGGAATCAGCCGTTCAAAATAAGTGATTCTTTGTCCCTCCAAAGAAAAGTTTTGGAGGGAAAACCTCTGGACAAGCCTGAAGAGGCTCTTTACTTCTCTTGGCAAAGGATTTCAAGTCTATACTTTGTTTACAGTAAACACTAGTATTTCTATCACCACTGATTTTGGGTCTGAAGAGTTAGATATACCCTATATTTCTGTGACCCAGCTCAAGTATTATATTTGTTCCACTACTGAGAATAAAAAAGCAAGCACTGAATAACCTACTTATCAATAAAGCTTGATAACCCCTTGTGGGTTTAGCCTTCCATAACAAGGATTTCGACTGGATAATATAACCTTTTAATAATAAACAATTCAATGCCTAAGACCAATGCAGATAGAATTTAAATTGATTTTTTCGCTAATGCTGAAATTGTCACTACAAGAATGAGACAACAAGTTAAAACTTACATATATGCAAAAAGCAGTGCTAGTAATTTTAAAAATAAGGGTTACTCTTACAAATGAAATTCTATATATCTAATTGAGAGCTAGTCTATCACAACACATGCTATTGTCCAAACCAACCTGTCAAAAAAAAAAAAAAAAACAAACAAAAACAACCCACAAAAACCACCAACCAGCCAAACAACAAAAAAATCCCACATCCTCCCACCCACGAAGACCTAAGGAACAAGAACATCTGGCAAAAGTATTTGTTCGTGTAACCAAACTAGTGTGATTAATTACATAAAAGAGCCTAAAGATGATGAGTGCCAAAAAAAAAAAAAAAAAATCTTTAAAACTCAAATAAATACGAAGGCCTCACAAGAGAAATACAACAATATAGATATGTATACACATTACTTCGCAGATGGGAGATTTCTTTTCTTACCGTTATACTCTGATGCTCAATCCTCAGTTTTTCCACTCCTGCGCCATATAACTCCCTTAACAAACACATTATTCTTGTCTTTTTTCCAGCTCCTGATGGTCCATACACCAACAGATGAGGGAAGTCACCACACTGAACCTGAACACAAAGCAACAAGATTAGTTAGCTACAACAATATTTGCCTTATAGGAGAGTATTCATCCTTCCATTCTCACTCAAGTTTACACGAAATGGCTTTTCCAGCTCAGTCACAACACAGTACCTAGAATTAGAACTGAATTCCTTTCCTGCAGACGTATTTCCTATAGAACATATTTTTCTGAAGACCGTATGTAACTCATTTAACTCTGAACACTTCACCCCTCAAAAAAAACCAAAACCAAACCAAACCCAAAAAACAAGAAAAACACACCCCAGCGTTTACATGCTTTCCATGGTTTCTAGAGTGACAGCTACAATAAAAACACAGTAAAAAGGATTAAAACAAAGTTTAAAGCAGAGAGACACTCATATAATTATTATATATATAGTTACATTGTTGTTTAATTTGCAAGCCTTGAATATGGGCAAACAAGCAATAGACTGCCTGCGTTTAAACGCAGTTTGTTTCTTGGAAAGCTAACAAGCACGACCTGGAGAACATCTGACCAAAACCCACAGTCAGAATTTACATGAGCTGGACAGAACGGCCACAGAGCAACACTGAGAGACTGCATCAATCCAGCGGCCTAGTGAAGGGAAGTCAGCGTCCCTGCCAGGGGAAGCAGCCCTTCAACCTCCCAGCAGTTACAGCATCCTGACCTTTTATTGCCAGCTCCTCCCCTTAAAAACTCCAGTTAACTTTTAAGTAAAACAAGGTAAGCCCTGTTCTCAGGGATCACTCTCAGCTAAAACCAGCAGGAAGCACAGACGCACATCACTCTTGAAAAATATAACCAGGCCACTCCTTTCCTCGCAGCCTTTTCCTGAGCGCAAGGGCCATGCTCTCGAGCGGGGCACTTCCCCACCGAAGGCCAGGCCCTGCACCCAGGGCAAGCTCCCAGCCCCGGCCCTGCAGGAGCGGTTTTACAGGCCGCGGAATCCCCACTCCCGGAGGGTCCCGGCCGCGGGGAGGAGCGGACCCGCTGGCGGGCTCGCCTCAGGCGGTGGAGGCCGCAGCGGGCAGAACGCGCCAGGGAGGCCGCCGGTGGCCGGCACGGCGGGCCCGGCCGCCCCCTCACCAGGTTGCGGAGCTGCGCCGCCTGCTCGCGGTGGTAGTCCAGCCTGCCCAGGGAGCCGGGCCGGTACTTGTCCACCCACAGGCTCATGGCGGTTGAAAAGCGCGCGGCCGCGGCCCCGGCCCCTCACGGCGGGAGGAGCGGGCGGTACGGCGCCCGCCGAGGGACAACCTTCGGCGGCGGAAACGGCGGCGGAAGCGCGCGCTGCTGCCCCGCCCCCACGCCTCCCCCCACAGCGAAGGCCGAGTGCCGCGCTTCAGCTCGGCCCCCGCCCGCCGCCGGGGTCCCGTCCCCGTTATTCCCACCCCCCGCCCCCGCCAGCTTTGGGGCTTTTCCCCTCCCAAGTGACAGTTTTTCCCACCGTGCCCCGGCAGGTTTTGCGTGTGATGTTGCAAAGCTCGCGCTCCGCTGCGTTTCTTGACGGCTGGCCGTGGCGGGGAGGGCGGGGTGGGGGGGTGTCTGGCCGCCTTGTCACGGGTACGGGGCTGCCGCTGGTGACACCCGGCCGTGGAGCCGGGGATGCGCCCAGCAGGGACAGGTAACCCACACCAGGCCCGGCGGTGCCAGTGCCAGCGCCGCTGCCTGCTGCCTGGCAGCGGATCTCTTGCTCTGTGTGGCAAACTCTTCATTATTTTTTACTCATCGCAGGCGGATTCTTCACACAAGCAAGGGGTGCGTGAGCGGTGCGGGATGACCTGCCGCGGCGGAGCGGGCAGAAGGCACCTTAGAGCAGAGAGAGGTGGGATCTGAGGTGAGGTGAGCTCCCTCCGGGATGGCCCAACGCCCGGGCAGCCGGAGGGTGAGGAGGCAGGGGGGCAGGTGGCAAGGGGCTGACAGAAAGGGGAGCGACTTTTTACACGGGCGGATAGTGATAGGACGAGGGGGAATGGTTTTAAGCTAAAAGAAGGGAGATTTAGGTTAGACGTTAGGAGGAAATTCTTTACTCGGAGGGTGGTGAGGCCCTGGCACAGGGTGCCCAGAGAGGCTGTGGATGCCCTATCCCTGGAGGTGTTCCAGGCCAGGTTGGATGAGGCCCTGGGCAGCCTGATCTAGTGGGGTGTCCCATGGCAGGGGGGTGGGACTAGATGATCTTTAAGGTCCCTTCCAACCCAAGCCATTCTATGATTCTATGAGAAGAGCCCTTCAGGCACCTGTGGCCGGCCTGCCTGCCCTGCCTGCGGCCAGGTTCCTCAGTGTGCGTTTGGCCTCTTGACCTCTGCAGATGGCCGGCAAAAAGAGGACGGTTTTCTGTGTCGGGGGAGCATATGGTCCGTAGGTTCTTTGTCTTGGTGTCATCCCGGACTTGCTGCCTCATTGTAAATCAATGGGTTGCCCGTAATCTGTGTATCACAGCGTGAATTTGCAAGTTCCAAGCTCCATCTACGTGTGTGGCTTTATGTTTATACAGAACATCTATGTACAGAATTACATACAGAATATGTATGTAATATAATAAACTAATTTTGATTCTTTGTCTAGTAGCCCTAATAAATGAAGCACCATGCACAAATGATAATATTTGAAAGCAGAATTTCTTAAAGTAATAAAACATGGGTATGCACATGAATAGTCTGATGTGTCAGCCTAAGTTTTTTTGCTTATATGATTTCTGTGAAAAAAATACAATTAGATGAAAAGTTCGAGTGACTGTTCGTGCTTTATCAGCTCTGTGTTCACGTTTTTTCACATACTCAGGAAGTCATAATGCAGGCAATAGCTTCATTAACCCAGACATTCAAGTTACTCGTAAAGATCACATAAACCTAGTGGGGGCAAAGAGAGAGTTAGTACTAAATTACCTGTTGATACAAAATAGTTACGTTACTCTCATAGACACTCATGAACCAGTTTCATTTGCAGATTGCCATGAATTAGCAAATTGACCTTGTACTGCTTTGTCAGCACTGCCCTTGTACATGATTGAGTCTGTGAAAGCTGCTGCAGCAATATCCGGCCCGGTGCTAACCTGTCGAGTCCCTTTGTTCTGCTTTGTTCCTCTGCCATCTTTTAAATTTACATTTTGTGGGTCTACAGTTACTCATGTGTGGCTATTCTCTCCACTCAGCACCTGCTGTTCTTCAGACTAGTCTCTGAATTTGGCCATTAATTCCTTTGGTATTCTTTTTGGTTAGCTATATTTATGACTAGCCTTTAAGCTTTTTCAGATCCTTTGCTCATTTGCCTGACTTTTTAGTAATTTCTGAGGGATGTGCTACTCGTCTCTATCAGCGTCATGCTTAACTTAACTGGAACTTCTGTGATAACTCCTTATAACCTGCTCAGCTTTTCCAGCCCGCAGAGATACTGTTCTTACTAACGCATGCCAACTTCCAGCAAGTGCTGTGGCAGATTCTGCAGGCTTTCCAAAGTACCAGTGAAAACAAATCCTTTTTGGATGAGGTCAGACTTAAGCAGGACTTAAGTAGGACTCAGTCCAGTAGGCTTTTAGATACTTTCAGCTCCTGAAGAGATCAAGGAGGAGTGAAGTCATGTAGCATCTCTGAAAGGACGCTAAGCTCTTTTTATTATTAGGTCATTAAACTTCCACAGGATTTCTTGTTATCCTGAGGAGAAAATGTTGGGAATTCTGCCCTACCTCAGCAATGCGTTTAAGCGTGGGCTTACACTTATGCTTTCAGTTAAGTTACTCCTTGCCGTAAAAAGTAATTAAGCAGATGAACAAAATTAGTTTAAGTAAAAATCTTACCATTTTAAAACTTGTGGCTGCATGAAGCATTGCAGTTGTGCTACTTTATATCTGATTAAAATGCTCTTGAACAGTTTGATTTTCTACTTCATTAATTTTTTAACTTCACTATAAATCTAAACAAAAAGAAGTAAATATCTAAAATGGAATGGTTTGGCCAAGTGTATTACAAATACATTAATGCAAATAATACAGGAGACTGTGGCAATTTCAGCTGCAGTCACAATTCACTCAAATATAAGGACTGTTGAAATACGTTTCCACTCATTTTGTTCAGTCCAGCAGAAAGGTCAAAAGGTAAAATGACTTCTCTGCATGAATAAACCAGACAATGTATCCGAAAATAGAGATTTTAACTACAAATGGCATTTTGAGCCTTTTACTACCAGCAGCCATGTTATTAGAAAGTGACACAATGTCAGGCACTATAAAAGAAACTCCATCTTATACTGAAATTGAAGTAAAACCATAAGACCTGGGTCCAGTGTTTAAAAAAATATATATATGTATATAGTTTTTAACCAGTTTTAAACCAATTATTGAAACTGTGTTAGAGCAAATTAGAGTGTTATTATACTGACCTCCTAAATATCTTTACAGCGTGATTGCTGCTAGCAATCCAAGTAGCCATTAACAAGTCCAAGTATAATTTTGCTGTACAACTTGTGGTTTTCAGACAGAAGACTGTTTGGCATCCTTTGATCCTTCAGGCTGCTTAGCTGAGCGAGATAGGTTTTTCTTTTCAGTTTCAAATATTTGAGTAGGTTATTGCTGCTCTCTTGGCTGTCACTCTAGGTTATATCACCCTGTCCCCGTCAGAGCACCTGTATTGCTGCAAGTAAATTGTAGCATGTCAAGAAAGACCAGATCACTAATTACAATGGGGAAAAAAAAAAAAAGACCATAATAAAGTGACATCTGTTCTACTGGTGACATGCTGATGTCATGCAGATTGAATGTGACAGTGGAAACAACAACATTAATGGTGATAGCCAAAACCAAATCTAAAATAAATGTATCCTATATAGATTGGCAGCACTGAAGAAGCTGCTTCTTTGTAAGAGATGTAAACCCAAGAAATCCTAGTTCTTCAGCAGTCTAATGGTTTATCTTACAATCCTTTATTTAGTCTGGAAAACTAAAGTAATAAAAACATCATGGAAGTTTTCCAAGCAAGGATGAGGCAAACTAAAAAGGTATAAGAAGATACGTTTTCACAACCACTGAAGGCATATTCTGGAAAAGGCTGCAGAGTTAGCAGTTAATTGGAGGATACATCCTGTCCATCGGTCATTACTGCAAAAGCTTTTGTACATTTGGCCACCTGGAAAAGATTAAGCAAAGTCCTTTACTAGAGAAGTGGAAAGATGAAAAGAAATAGGTGTATTTAAAAAAAAAAAAGGCAAAAGTATCACATTATAAAATGTTCTAATTTAATCAGTACTTCTTCATTTTCCAACTCCTGCTGCTAAGGGCCAGACCCTTCTCAGCTTCCCTAGTCTTTAGTGTGCCTGGAGAATTAGAAGAAAGGGAGATAAGGTATGTTTTGCTGTTCTTAGGCTTCTGTGGCCTCAATTGTGCATAACTGTGCAAACCTAAGACCTTTTATTTCTGCCATTAGTAATTGTCCAGCTACACATTTAAGCAGGATTTACAGCAGCACAATTAATCATGATAGAAAAACATAAGGAGACAGCTGAAATTTTTAAAATATTCTGAACTTAAATTCAAACACCCATCTGGGGACATGTAGAATTACAGATCCATTCTTCAGATGAACTACAGCTGTGTTGAATACATGCCCATTTTCTACTGGAGGTTTTGATAAAAACCATAGGCTATTTTCTTTTGTAATTTAGGTCTTTCCCCCTGAGATTTACAAGGTCTCTGACTAAAAGATATAGCCATGTTCTTCAGTTTCCATCAGCCTGCACTTTGCAATAACAGAAGAATTGGAACAAAAGAAGCTCTTGTCCACTTAGGATTGCAGACTTGAATTTAAAAGTATTCTGAAACCACCTCAGTAAGTTCAGAAATATTCAGCATTCTTTTCTGGATGTATTCTAAATAAGACACACAAGTTCCTTATCGAAACTAATCATGAAGCTCTTTAAAGAATGATATGCTGTCAGATATTTAAACATATCAACAAATATTGGTGCTTGACCTGTAATTAGGAATTAATTTTGTGAAGATGTTGACATATGACATTTTTTGTCTCTTTCTGGGCAAGGACAGATGGCTCTGACAAAGAACTATGGATTATTTTGAAATGTGGGGTATCTGTGCTTCCATTCTCACCAGGATGTGAACTAGAAATATTTTTATTGGCTTGAGCTACTCATACCATGAAAAATTCAAGAAAAATAATGCATTTTTGCAAAAAGTCAGACGAATGTACAGGAAACAAGTTACATCAAAAAATCCCTAGCTAGTTCTGCCTGTAATATTCTAACTGATGTGGCTAAGATAATAGGTGTTTTCTAGATTTCTGCCATGTGATGACTTTCAACTCTTCCTCCAGATGAAACACAGCCCAGCTCCTTTGAAGTCATAGGATATTAATAAATGAAATTCGGACACCTCTGAACACACTTGGTGTATTTCCAAAGGTGGCAATAAATGTGGGACATAAAAATCAGATTTCCATTGCATTTCTGTGAAGAAAGCAGAACCTGATGTTACCCAAACCTGTGTCTATGCTTTGCCATTGGCAGAACACATTGTTTGTCCCTAATCATGGTTTTCATACATGTACTGAAACTCAAAGGTTCTATAACACATACTATGTTTTATAAACCCGCTAATATTTCAGAGCTTGACTACCATAATTTCATCTCCTCTAAAATCATCAAACTATGTTAGTATGATCTCTTTTATTCAGGCCACAGCAGTCTTGTTCATATCTCTTAATTTGTCTTTTCCCTTGTAGAGTAATTACATTTTTGTTGAATCAATGGACATACTGAAGCTTTTGAATTTCCTAGTTTTCTCCTGAGACTCTTCATTTTCAGGAGAGTTTTCATCTTAAGTTCAGTGTCAGTTTCAGTAAAGTTTACTAATCTTTCAAGTTTTGATGTTTTAGTCAGTCAGTAAACTGATGGGAGGTTTGCTCAGATTTACTAGCTAACCTGAGGCCAGCCCTGTTCATGTGTAAGCAGGTGGAATCTGCTTACTGAGATGGGAGCAGTTCTGTGTAATCTGGATGAAAAGGAATACAGGGTGTGTGACCAACAACAGTTTATAGTCACACTTTCCTTTTCAGTTAAAAGCAGTGTATTCTCATATCCTCAATGTAAGTGTGTTTCTGTTATAAACACATCTATAACAACAAAACATCCCGCATCATGCTACATTTCCTGGTTTTATATGTTAAAATGTCCAATATGCAATGACAAAAGAAATCTGGAATAGAAATTTAGTTTGGAAAACGTTTACCTCAGATTTATCTGCCTTTAGTAGCAGTAGACTTGTGCACATAACACTGTAACATAACTGTGTGTGGTCTCGGAAAATTACCATAGAGCAATACCTATTATGAAAAGCTATTAGTATTAATACGTCTTCATACAGCTGTATTGCTATTGATGTGAAATGGAATGAACCACAGTCCCAGAGCATCTTGTGCTGAAAAGCTTCACCTGCTGCGATTAGATGATTGACTTCCTGTTCTCCAATATTACAACTCTATAGTGACAAAACTGCTGCTTTTCTTATTGTCGGACAGAAAGGAAAAATGTGTCATAAGGTCTTCTGATCATTTCTGTGGTTCTTGTCTTTCTTAGGCAAGGTTATTTTAAAATTAGTGGGTTTTGTTAAAGTAGGCAATGCAGAACCTAGCATTAAATGTTAAACACACCTTGAGGAGCAGATGGCTGTGCTGTTGAATTTAAGGAAAATAAGACATAATAAATTAAGTAAATATTTTGAATTAGTTCTTTTCATCTATTTTGTCCTTCCACTTCTTCAGGTATCTGTCTGAATTTACATTTCCTTACAGTGAAGAGAAGAACTCATCTTCAACTATGTGAAGAGCCTCTTTTTAAACTTCAGTGTGAGTAGGACTGAGTTCATATGAATCATTTGCTGTATTCATGGCAAAGCTCTTCTCTTGTTTCATTTTGCCTCAGGTGTCCATCATCTAGAAGAATCAGCTGAAACCATCAGGGTATGCAGGCCTTGAAGAATGATTAAGTTCATCCTTCAGATATGCAGTTGTTAAAATTTATGGATTATTTTCTAGCTGCACGTATGTGACAGCACAGTCTTGTGATCGAGAAATAAGGTGCATAAGGTAGCACTTTGTAATATTTTTAAATGCTCTAAATTGTGGCTGCCATACTTCTCTCTCTCTCCCATCCCCCAACTTTCTACCCTTTACCCTTTTCTCTTACTGTGCTTATCTAATTCCGTGAAAAGCTGGTTTAGTGATCTAAATGGGCAATAAAAGTAATCATTTTTTACCAGTCTAGATCCCTGGAATTCCTGCTATAGAATCAGCTGGGTGTAAGGTGTTGGCAAGACCTTGCTTGTGCCAGCTTCAATCAGTTTAAAACCTTGTGGAGGGTCGTGGTTTAACCCCAGCCAGCAACTCAGCACCACGCAGCCGCTCACTCACTTCCCCCCCACCCAGTGGGATGGGGGAGAGAATCGGAAAATAAAGTGAAGCTCGTGGGTTGAGATAAGAACAGTTTAATAGAACAGAAAGGAAGAAACTAGCAAAAGGCAATTGCTCACCACTTGCCGACCAACGCCCGAGCCATGCTCCTCCCCCCGCCACCAAACTGCACGACACCCCATGGTATGGGATACCCCTTTGGCCAGTTTGGGTCAGCTGTCCCGGCTGTGTCCCCTCCCACCTTTTCTGTGCCCCTCCAGCCTCCTTGCTGGCTGGGCAGGAGAAGCTGAAAAGTCCTCGACTGAGTCTAAACACGACTGAGCAACAACCAAAAACATCAGGGTGTTATCAACATTCTTCTCATACTGAACCGAAAACAGCGCTGTACCAGCTACTAGGAAGACAATTAACTCTGTCCCAGCCGAAACCAGGACATGGAGCCACATTGTCAGAATGATGCATTAGGGCTATTTTTGCTGCCCTGTCCTTAACTTTATTTAATCTTTAAATAGAGACCGAAGAGCACTCTTAATAGTTTTCTAAATGGCCTTTATTTCATAGCTTCTGATCTGGATGGTGAAGGACCTCCTTGTTTTTGAACAGCTCTTCATTAAGGCATTTGTTTACAGGGATCATGTGCCTATGAGTAGCATTCAAAGTACATGTGCACAGACTGTCACTTTTGCTGCCTCCTACAAAATTTTCCTTTCTGGAACCTGTTCTTTTTCTACTACTGCTCTCTGTACTTAGGCGTCTTTCCTTTTAGCAATTTGTAATATCCTTGTGTGATGGCTAATTAGAAGTCTGTATCAGAGGTCAGAACTGAGATTAATTCTTTGAACCTGAAAGATAAGCTAACAAGCTTGATAGGAAAGAGGTAAAGAGCAAGATCGGTGTATCTTGCCTCTTTGGATGCTGGCACAACTTTTTGGACCTGGCCGATGGGTTCTACTTGAGTGCTGTAGACATACTGCATTGCAGAGCATGTCTGGAAGGCTACATAAACTTGTAGTGCTCTGTTTGTGCAAGTGTCCTTTACTTGCTAATCACAACAAACACCTGTACTAGTAAATAAAACCAGAGAGTGACCATTCTCTGTTAATGAGACCAGCTGTCGCCAAATGTTACAGAGGACACCAAAATGTTTATCCCCATCCATGGGGCCTACTGAGAATAGCTCCTGACCTCTGCTGTTCCCCAGGCAACACCTAGGCTTCCCTTTGAGTGAGTATTCATTGGCCTGAGCCAAAATCGTGCCAAGGATCATTTAAACAGTTTAATGACATGGGTTCAGGCCCTGTCTGGTTTATTAGTAGAGACGTAAACTAAGGCTGTATGGGTGCTGCGAAATCAGACTAGGCTTAGGGACCATTCTGTGGGCCTGAAGCTGAACGGCACAGACTTTGGTGTGCCTAGCCTTTATTATTTATATAATACTATTTATTTTGTATAATATTATTTATTATTTAATTATTTTAATCTGTTTTTTTCTGTATCGAGTGTCTGATATACTGTGAAGGCCGAGTTGCATCCCACCAAAGTGAAATTTTCGTAGCACGACACTGAACATACGTATGACATATCCTGGGGTATGACAGGAGCGCATATGACATGTGCTGGAGGACGAAGGGCCTGCTAGGGTAGTGCTGGAGGACCGGTAAGGTGGAGGAAGCCAGATGTGGTGCGGCCTTTTCCATGCTGCCCGTCAGGAACAATCCCTAGCACATGCTGTTCTCCAGAGCACGCCCTGGGTGTTGGCTTAGAAAGTATCAGTTAGAATGGGCCAAAATTGCGCTAAGGAACATGCTTAGTCTTGGGTAGTATGGATGACCGGTGGTACAGTGCTGACACGCCTTTTTTGGCCTTTCTCACTTAGCAATACAAAGAAGCACGAGTGTCGTATGACTTCCTGGTCCTAGCTTCGGTACTCACTGACCAGTCATGCTGAGTGCCTCCTACACCACCTCGAGCACAGGAGACTGATTGCTTGTGCGGCTCGTGGGAACTAAGGGGCCAGAACTCAAAGGAGCACTTGACAGATTCAAAACAAGGAGAAGAATGTGGTTCTTCACTCAGGGCATAGCTACACTGTAGAAGTCCTTGCCACAGGATACTGTGGAGGCTAAAAGTTCACAATAGTTCAGGGAGGAGGCAGTGTAAACTCACAAAAGAAAAACCTGCAATGTTTACTAACTTTGTAGAAGCTACATCTGGCTCAGAGAGTCCCAAGAACGCAATTGTTGGAGGCTGGGAGAATATCCGGGGAAATTATCACCCTGTATGTGCCCTGCTTTTCTACTCTGTCCTGTGCATCTTCTTTGGCTGCTGTGAGACACAGGATACTGAGCTAGAGTTGTCTGGTCCAGCTCCTGTGCTCTCCCATATTTATCTGCAGTCTCATCTCCATCACTGTGCATGCGTCTAGGGAACTCGGATATACAGTGTCTGGCTGCAGCTTGGACTGTTCAGTTTTTTCCGTTGCTTTATGTGGGGATTTAGTCCAGACAGGATCAAGTTGTATGTATTTATTCAGGGCCTACAGACCTAGGCGCTTTTGTCATCGTAAGCTTCCTGCTTAGCTTAGTAAGCTCTTAATTAGCTTCTATATCTTTTCTGTCATTCTTCCACTCAGCCAGAGCAGACGATTTCTTCTAGGAAGCAGAAATTTGGCTTTTTAGGCCGTTAGTGCCTCTGCTGGTAAATTATCTTGCCCCCAGAAAAAGCTATTGTGATTCTTTAACACTGCCAGGCAATAAAACCTTCCTTTCTCTTGTACCTTTTCCTGTCAGCACCTTGTTTATCTTTTCCAGAAACTCTGCCTTTCTGCTGCTTTGTTGGTAACCAGTGGAAGAAGTCTTGGGTCTATTTGCATTCTGCAGCAGTGTGCAGTGTCTGAGCAGCAGCATAAAGTGTCTGGACTTAGTATGTCAGATATCTCATGCCTTTTCAATTTCAGTTCTGTTACCACTTTTTACCTGCAAGTCCTTCAACTGGCCCATATTCTGGAAAACAGAGCGGTAATTTACTATGACATGACTTCCCCTATTAAAAATGAGTACATCTGTTCACTCAGCTATGGCTTCCTCGGCACCCTCCAGTAGCAACATAATTAGAGTTCTGATTGCAACCTGCTAATGATTCCTTCCCCACATATCTCCCAATCTAATTTTAAATGCGACATAACAAATGGAGCTAACAAACAGCAAGGAGAGAACATGATAAGGGTAAATGAGTTATAGCAATACCACATATGAAAATTTATTTAAGCATTGATACAAGTGTAAACTCACAAGCTTCTGTCAGCATTGCAGGAGAAGTGTCTTAGAACAAGGTATCTAAAAGATCAAGGAAAGTTGTTCTTAGATGTTTAAGACTGTGGAAGAAGACAAAGACGCAGATGTGGAGGTACATTCAGGATCATATCACTGGCCCTATCTTGCATGTTGTACCTTATCTAAACTTGTTAATACTGAAGACACACAGAAAATTTGCTTCTATTTCTAATAGAAATTTTCATCTATTTCTAATAGACATCTGAAGTCTTAATTTTGTTCTAGGAGGTACACTGTTCTTTCAGAAAACTTGTGTTTATCAAAGTGGTGATTATCAAAACAATTCCAGGGCCTTCCACTGGTTTCAGAAGGCAGCTGAGCAGCTTTGCTGTGTACCTGCTTGGATACATGTGAAGCCCATACTGTATCAGTAGTCAAAGAACCTCTGTGAAAAGGCAGATATGTAAGTTTAAAAGATGATAACTATTAAAGTGTTTGGTACTATCAAAAGCTTTAATTATTAAATCATTATAGCAATGGAGGAAAATTTTTATCATAGTGAAGGAAACTGTTATTTTGCTGTTGATTTCCACAGGTTCAGGATTTTGTCTATAATGTGCAAAGAAACTTTGACTTAGTAGATTTAAAATCTTACTAACTTTACAAATATTTAGTGGTATAGTGGAATACTCATTCTTGGCCATTCAGCTGTTCTGCTAAATGTTACAGAAGCACCCTTAGGTAAAGAGTCATTGCTTTCCTCCGCCTTTTTTTTTTTTCCAACTTCTGTTTATCATTGAACACCATATGGTGCATGTCCTTGACATCATTCATCAATATAATATAATGCTTTCTGTTCCCCTGTTGTACAGGCTGGTGTCAGTCATGCTGTGATTTCAGAATAAAGGGATTGTCCAAAGTTTGTTTGTTTCCTGCAGCCAAATACTGTGGATGAATTATTTATTTCCTATTAAGTTTATGGAATAAGGTAAAAATAGGGCTATTTAAATCTTATGCATCAAAGAGTAAGCAAACTGCCTGTAAATATCAGACAGAACGTCTTTCTTCACATGAAGTAGCTGATAAATAGGTGGATGGGTAAGAACAGGGCTTTTTCTTCATCCTGCAATATCAGATATTGATCAGAGTTTGAAACAGGATTTGATCTGTTGACTATTGTCTTTCTAATTTAGAATCCTATCTTTCTTAAACCTTGGAATTATTTTGTAGGTAACTAAGAAATACACAGGCATGACAGAATAAGTTATCCTGCAACTCAGTCATCTCTATATTAGGATTGCCAAGAAGGAGGCCAGATGCAATTAGCAAAATTTACACTTTGTCAGCATTGTAAAAATTACTTACAAGGTTATATAGAAATATTTTGAGAGTATTGAGCTGGAGATAAGAGTCAAGGAAGTAATAAGGATTATTTTTCCTATTTAAAATAATTTAGAGCAGCTCTTGGGCTTTTTTGTTCTGTTTCAAAGTGTGTTCCATTTAAATTATGCTTTATTCTTGATCCAGCTGAATGTCACCTTTGATTTTTGTATGTCATACAAGGAAATTCCGAATTTTAAAATCTCTCCATTAACAATGTATAGCCTTAGAAATCTTGTTGCTGTAGTCAAATACTCAGTATCAGAAAAGTTTGTCATATCACTTCTCAATGAAATATTAACCTGTGGAACCTTTCAATATTGCTCTGTATAACTTTTTGAAAATCCCAGACAAGATAGAGTGCCTCAGAAAAATGACTTGAAGAAAATCAACAGTGTAGCTTTTTTTTCAGCCTTTATGATTATACTGCATGACGTGGCTTTCTTCAGATCCTGCTTAGAATCACTGTTACTAACTTGTATTATATACTGGTTCATTTGGACTATGATTTTTACATATATTTGATAAACTACGTCCAGCTTCAGTAGAAGAGGGATTTTTTGTTTTATTAAAAGCAAATGTGAAGGTGCAATCTGATGCAAATCTACGTAAATTCAAATTTTCCCACTGATTTGAATGGATGCTGCTTCAAGCAGTCTGTGTGTCATTGTAAGTAGACTAAAATTCCCACTGATTTTGCAGGGAACAGGAAACGGCTTTGAAAAATTGGGCTTAGACAAGATAGTAAAGACAATGTACAGAGATAGAGGTGGGAGATTTCTTCCACCCTTTCTTCCACCAGTTTCCATCCTGGTTCTCTTCCCCCATATCCCAGGATAAAATACAATTTTGTATCTAACTGATGCTTTCTGCTGCTTCCTCTGCAAGGTGGTAGTGTTACGTGCAGAGGAAGGTCTTTAGCCCCTTGCTGCTTTCCCAGCCTGGCAAGGTTCCATCATTACCAATCTGGGCAACTCTTGAATCCTTAAATCCCAAGCCCCTTTGCCCGCGAGCTTGGGAACCACACTGATTTTGGTGTCTGGGAAACCTTGGTACAACAAGAAAATAAGCTGGCTTTTAGGCCAAATGAAAAATCAGTTTATAATGTAATTTTGAAAAACTGCTGATATGTACAGTCTCGGGACAAATTAAAACCTCAGCAGAAGTAATACCATGCTGTGTGAAAAGATTGCAATTGATGCTTCTATTTTTTACTGTAATTGTCTGAGAGCCTCAGGAGAATACACACCAGGCTCTGAAGGAAAGTGCGTCTGTAAGCCCTGTGAGCTGTGCCATAAACTGGTGTTTTGAACAGCACAGGGATGTGAAAAAGAAAAATGACACTGCATGAGGCTGTGGATGAGAAAAACAAATTAGATCCTTCTGCTACAGTTGCTGCAACTCACATACCTACAGGTTTGGTTTTGTTTAAAAATAATCTAAAATGCTTTTGTATTTTAAAAAATGAATTATTGCATGCAAAAAAACTCAGGAGGTGGATGCTTTATAATCATGGCTGACACAAGCATAATATGCAGCATGAGCAGCTTCCTACGGTGGCAGAATTCGAACGGTAACAAAAACTTAAGTACTAGTGTATGGGACAGAACAGCAGGAGATTTTATTGCACTGGCCTGAATCATCAGGTCATTTCCCCAAAGGTAAAGTGATGCAAATCTAGCAGCAACTGTGTGTGTTCCTCTAGCCTCTGCCTTATCTCTTGCAAGCCTTGCCTTACCTCCCCAAGCCAAGACCCTCTTTATAATCGGAGAAGGCAGCATGTTGCGGGCCCGGCCCTTTGAGTTCCTTTATTGCTCTGCTGTCCTCTCTCTGGACTAAGGTATTGGACTAGTATAATTCAGAGAAGGTTTTATGATGTAGATTCTTGTCAACAACCAAGAGAAGGAGTCCATCAAATTCCTTTTAAAACCACCACAGAAATACTGAATTTCAGTAATTTTGAGCTAGATCGCTCGTGGTCCTAACCACCCAGAAAAGATGCAAATAATCTGCCTTGCTGTGCTTCTGCTTCCAAGATTAAAATAATCTCATTACGATATGACTGCTACAATAATCCTGGCAAATACTGACCACCTTTTAAAGAGTCCAGTGACACATCGTATTTTCTAGAGCAGCCAGTCCTTCCGAAGTCAGAAAGGTAGGAGTCACACAACAGCTGACAAGATGCAGAGGGAGAACTAAACTATTGCCTGGTGTTTCTGTGTATCTGGTGAGCTAGCAGGGTCAGATTATTTCCCTGGTTTAAATCTCATTGACTACAAATACAATGTGTAGTGCTTATTAAAAATATAATTGGTAGTCCTGTGTATAACAAATGCTGTGCTAATGGTCCTAGGAAAGAAAAGAGCTCCACTTTCTTCAGGAATGATTTTTTTTTTCTTCATCACATGGAATCAAATTAAAAGTTTTGATCAGCTCCTACAGGAGATCTTTAACTTTCTGCTTCATCACCTTAGAGACTTTTGTTCTTGCTGCCATTGGTTAATGGTAAACAAGAAATCTGCATCCCTCATCCAGGCTACTTACTTGATGTTTTTCCTTTCAAAACCATCTCATCAATCATACTATTAAATGAACATTATAAGAAGAAAAATAAAAGTCATGTAAACTCCCTGCACTTTACAGTAACATCTGGATTACCTCAGGAATTGTATGACTATTTTATTAAAAAACCCACTGCTCATTGAAAAACATTTAGTAGAATAATAGTTTCCTATTTTTGTATCATCATAGAAGTATGGCTAGTTTCTAGCCCCTGTCAAGGAAATATGATTGTAGCATATGATTCATCAATAAATGAAGCAGAGTCACATCTTCCTTCTCTACGTGTCTACTGCTACTCTTTAATTATTGTTAATCTATTCAATTATTGTATGTGCCTTCAGTACAAAAGCAGCTACAATAGCAAAGTCACCCAGGATCCTGATGCTTCAGTGTATTTAATTTATCATTTAAAATATGTAATATATAAATGCTGTTCCAAGTATACTGCTTAAAATCTATTGAAATGCACATTTTTACTTTTTTTTTTTCCTTATTTTTTATCTCTATCACCGTGACTTCCAGCAATTCAGGTAGATTTGTGTATGTGCTTGGTCACCTGAGAAACAAAATTGAGCCATATCTTTTGTACACATCTCATTTAGCTCCTTGCTTTCATTAGAAATTAGTCAAGTGCTAGAAATTCAGAGATTTATTTTATACCAAGTAGTTACAATTCCTGAAAGCACCTGATGTTTTAAGTTCTCAGCTTACTTTGGAAATGAGGTCTAAGGGATCAAAGCCATATGGATATATCTGAGAATTTTCTTCCAGCTCACTCTTGTTTTCATTTTGTCACAGAGAAATAACAAAGGAACCACTTCCTTTAAGAGCTGAGCATGTTTGTTTAGCCAAGAATAGTCAAACTCTGTAATACAAAAATTTATCCCTGTAAATGTGGCATTTTCACAGACGTTCTCCTCTTTCTTATGTCTCGTGGGTTTTCAGTTCAAACTACTAAACCAAATATTAATCTTTTTGTTCCTCCTCTGATAGATTACATGCAAACTGTTGGTTAGACCACATGGCTAAAATAGCTTACATGTGAGGAGGACAGCTATATTTATGTCACAAGGTGACATCATTGTTTGGGTGTCTGCCACATTCTACAGCGCTGAGACTTTCTCCACTGCAAGGCTTGGTAATTTGTTGCAGTGATGGAGCACATATTTGCACCTGACCAAGGGCAGGAAGCCAGGGACATGAGATAACGCTGGAGCCGCTGCACAACACGGCCTCCGCCCACACTTCCCCGAGCCGTCCTGCCCAGCTTGGTGCTGCTAGTTCACAATTAGGATCTCAAGTCAAAAGCAAAAAACTGTGCACCACGAGCGGAACTGTTGAATAAGGAGCATGCTAAAATCGGGGGCAACTGAGAGTATTTGCTGATTTTGCCTTGGTTTGTTAGTAGTTTTATTCCTTCCTGAAAACGCAAGAAAAGTCAAAGTGGCACGTTTCTAAAAAGGAAACATTCACTAAATAACATTCTCAGCTTGAAATCACCGAGCTTCTGTTTTCAACTGCTTAATGATTATTCTTTTCAGCCAAAGAAATTTTGTAGGTTGATCCAAACTATTTTTCCAGCTTTTCATTTGACAAGAAAACAATCGATTTTGCTTGCCTGTTTGTAACTCGATTCAGGTTTCTGTTTAGGTCAGCAAATGGAAAAATCAGTGATTTGCATAGTTAGGTGAAGTTCTGTTAAAAAAAAAAAACAACAACCCTACAAACAGTTACAAAAGAAGTCTATCTTCTGCTGTACTTCTGAACTATGCCTGCGCCTAGCATTGCCTGCCGGGGTCTGCACAGATTCAGTCACCTGCGGGTCGGGGTGCCGGGGTCGGCGGCTGGGGCACAGCGTGTGTGGTCCCTGCAGGGACCTGGGACGTGCACGGACCTTGGACCTGGACCTGGGAGCTGAAAAAGCACTCCCAGGTCCAGTGACACACACGCTGAATAGCGGCGCTGTGTCTAATGGCGGTTTAAAAGCTACAACCTGGAAACACCGGTTGGAAAAATCTGCTGGAAAAATAGGCCTTGCTGCCCCGATGACGCGATTTCCTTTATGACTAGAGCCGAATTTTAAGAATTATGACTCAAACGCCTCATGTTAACGAAATTCTTTCTACAATTTATTTTAAATAGTCTTCCCCGCCGCCCCGGGCCTATTTCTCCCTGTACTGCTTTGTACCACCCGCCCCCGCCCCAGCCCCGCGCCCTGCCCTGCCCTGCCCTGTCAGAGGACAGCAGCCCACGAGGTGGCAGAGCTCGCCTTGGAGAGCAGCGCTTGGTGACAAACCCCCTCTTTTTGCTAACAAAGCTCCCCCCCCCCCGCCCCTTCTTCCGCTTACTCATTAATTGCAAGCGCAGCTTCCTTTTTGCACTTAAGTCGTAATTTCCTCAGACTAATAAAGGGAAAATATTCAGCCAAACGTAGACGAGGAGATCGGTTTCTGTATTGCTCTTCATTCAAAGGCTCTTCTTTCAACAAAATAGGACTTTTTATCTAACTTTGTTTACCTCAGCAGTGTTTCCAACTAGTTGAACAAGTTGTAATTTGTTTAACTCCATTATAATTTAACTTAATTTCAGTGTTTGTCTGAAAACTTCAAAATGGCAAAACCAAACGGAAAATTTGTTCAACCCTTCAGCTTTTAGAATAGGAAGCAAAAAAAAAAAAATTGGGATGCTTTGAAAACCTTTCTCCAACAAGAAATGTCTGTCACTGTTTAGATATGATTAAATTTTCATCTGCTTATCATAGAAAAATGATGTGAGCCTGCTCAATATAACGTGACCAGTAAAACGTTCCAGAGTGTGACTCCATTGGATTTTATTCCTTTCCTTTTTTCAACTTCCAGGCATTAAGGAAGAGCAGATATAATTAACATAATTCTAAATTAGAGTCAGCAATGTTATTGTAGGAGTTAGTAGGAGTGCAATGTTCATACTAAGTGTGCCAATCCCTATAAGAAAGCTGAACAGGAGAGTTATTTAAAGAGATTAAATGATGCAGAATAAAGCTTCCAAAAGCTGTAATTGAAAGTGACAGAAACATTAGCTTTGAAACAAGTAACATTTAATCACACAGATTATACAGAAACATAATTTTTGTATGTTGTTTTCTTCAATAGAATTTAATTTTAATCTGTTGAGACAGCTCATCATTTTCAGCTGCCGACTGCCAGAAGCCTGTCAGAATATGTAAATGTGCAGCTACTGTGAGGAGTGGGACCTGTTCTCTCAGCCACTGGCCTCAACTTATGTATGCCTAAAATTTCAATTGCTCCTACCTGCACCTGTGGGTTGCAGGTGTAAGCATTTGCACCGCTTCTTGCTTTTGTAGGTACCATTTGAACGGTTGAACTTCTGAGTCTGGACAAGCAGTGTGGCCCCAGTGAAAGCGTAGTATTTGGGCAGTTATAAGTAGAAAGTTATTAAAGGGCAAAGGCACGAAGGAAAAAAGCATGAAAAAACCTTTACATGAACACACAGAGTCCAGGATAAGGGTTCAAATCTTCCTGTAAATAACATTTCGTTTTATTCTCTTGCAAGTATACAGGAATTCCAAATAGCGTACGTAGTTTTAAAATCACAGTAGCTGAAAGCAGAAAAGAATTTGTAAGGGAATTGATTAGTCAGGACAGAGAGAGAGTAAATCTCAATATAGTAACAGAATAATAACAGCTCATCTGGCGTTGCAGAACATGTTCCTTCACCAATGTCCCTGCCTTGACCGGTACGAAACTGAGCTCTGCATGTGAGGAACATGTGAGCAGGAGCAAATGTGACCTCCAGGAAGGCCAATATGAAGTGCTCTTGCCTCCTGGGGACTCAGAAGGGGAACCAACAGGAGAAACTCATGTTGACACGAACCTGCTGTTTATAGCAGCCAAGAAGTACATGTGAAAGCATGTCAAAAACTCCAAGCATTTTGGATGGTTACCATCAAATATTTTGAGTTTATTTGCTTTTGTTATAAAACTTGTTTGAAAGTGAAGCCAGCTATCTAAAAAGGGGTTTGAACCACAAGGTTATAGGGAGGTTTATTTTATTTTTCTCTGCCAACGTCTTTCTCTGCTAATATGGAAGTTTAAAATAACAGGTTTCACCTGTATTTCACTCTCAACTCCTCACAAAGTCTGAGTTATTTAGAGATGCCTTTTGTTTTGGGAAAGGTCATATCAATGCGTCAGCACGGCCAGATTTTCAGCGAACAAGTATTTTGTATACAGAGGAGTTCATTTTGGCCTACGGTGAGAATATTAAAACCAAACCAGTTTTAGTATGAAATGCAATCAGGGACAGATCCTGACCTCTTGAATTTGGAAGAGGCCGGGGTGTGACTGGTAAGTCCCGAGCAGCAATCCTGGCTACCCTCTAGCCTCCAGCCCTTAGGGCACCGTTTCTGTCCTGTGATTAGCTTATAGCTGACCAAGGAACTGTGCGGACCTATTCAAAATCCTAACAGAGTTGATACCACCCCCTTATCTTTGACAGGGTGCACCTGAGCATGGGATCAGGAGATAGGAGCCCTAGTTTTGGACTCACTGTGCCTGGAAAGGTTTGGCACTGCAGCTCCCATCACGGATGAGATCGTCTTGACAGGTAAGCTAAGGGGGCACGGGGGAAAAGACACTTCCACCCTCACCATTACAGCCAGGATACTGTGCATCGGAAGTATAAGACCCAGAGGCCCAACACAACATAGACTGCAGGTGGTAGGGGAAAATCTTGGGATCTTGCTTCCTTCGCTGCTCATACATTTCCCGTTGACCACCCTTCAGATGAGCAGATCGGTCCATGGTGCAAGGCTGGGACTGCAGCAATCTCCCGTCCTGCCCCACAGGTCAGGCTGTGGCTTGCTCTGCTCCCATGGCGCAGGTCTGCTGGCACTGCTGGCTGCGCAGTGGTGGGGGTAACGTTTTGGTAAAGAACCCAAAAGTTCAGAATAAATGATTAATTTGTTGTTATCCAAAGTAGATTACATTCTCTTCAGGGCAGGGACTGTCTTACCACATTTGTTTGCGAATGTCTGAGCCACTCACCCTTTGTCAGTAATAAGCGATAACGTAGCAAGGAAGGAAATGGACTTCAGAAAAGACTGCCAGCCTAAAAAGAGCAGCCAGAGAGAATAAACCTGCATACATAGCTTTAATGGTGATACTGTCACTAAGAGAGACACAAGCTCTTGCCAAAGACGAGTTATTATAATATTCTGTTTATTACAGTGTCAGTACAGGACATGTAGTCATCCTAGTAGGGAGTAACGCTTGCTATATTGTACTCAGGATAAGTAATGACTATCATGTGAGTAACGAATGTATCAGATCTTTCCAAAACTGTGTCTGGGCAGGCAAGGGGGGTGGCTGCCTCGCGCAGCAGGACACTCGAGCTACTCAGTGCTACTTTGATGCCACAGAGCTGCTAGGAGGTTTTCTAGGCTGGCTGCATAGGGATGCTGCTTGGGTAAGGACAAAGCCACTGACGGACAAAAAGCCCAGCATGATTTGGGGCTGCTCTGAGGTGCCACAGAGGTCCCAGCATGATCTTGATTGTCTCCAACTCAAGAATCTGCAAGGGTTTTGAAAAGCTACTGTTAGCCCTTGTACATCACATTTTTTCTTGAGAATGGTTGTCTGTAGCTGTGATCAAAAGGTCATAATTTCTGATTTCTTCACAGTGCTTGATGACACCAATAAAGGGATTTGGCCAGATTACATAATACTCCTTTCATTATAATAAAGGAGCAGAATTATTCCTAAGCGGTATACTATGCTTCCCTTGTTGATGTGGCCCAGGTGACGGCTGTGGTTGTCTCTGGGCATGGCTGGGTCATCAGACATCTGAAGCCACGGTGCAAAAGACGGAGAACAAGAGTTTAATGTCTAGTAGGCTGATGGGCCTCAGGTCTGTGCCTTCCTCGTGTCTGCTGGTGGCGCCGTTATGAACAAATCAGCAAACCTGGGGTTTCTCTGAATGCCGGTGATTGCCACTTTATTCATTTGAGTGCTGAAGTGCTGTTGGTATCTGGAGGGATGCAGTGAAGAAAATGTGATGGTTTCATACTGATGCCTCCTACAAGGCCTCTTATAACTAAAGCACGTGATTTTGGTGTTGCAAGGACCTGGACAGCTCTTGCAAGGTGAGCTGGTAACTCTGGCCAGTGACATGCATCTTCCAAAGTTACCTTTAGGGAGTGATGTGAAGCCAAGAAGTATCTGCAGGTTTTGAGGTATGGAAGTGAATTTGGGGGATAAAGGAAATTGGTGGCATTTTCTTTATCTGTCCGTGTGGAATGAACAACCGTTATGTCCAACTTTGGATAAACATCTACAAAAGCTTCTGAACAACAAACTAGACAAGTGGGAGCTTTTTAAAAAAATAGAGTGTATTTCTATAAAAAGTCTTATTTATCTGAGGTGATAAAAGAAAAGCTGAGTAGAAAAGCTTAATACTCTGCTAGATCAGTTTTATAGCAGAGTAGCTGCCCATAAATCCAATGGAATTTCACCGGCATTAAACTAGAAAAACACAATGGGAAAAAATGTTATTCCGAATTCAAAGAGAAAATAAGATCAAGGGTTAGTTTGCTTATTTTGATAATAAAGTAAATACCGCAGCAACATGGAACGCTATTGGATGATTAGGTTAGAAAAATCAGCAAGGCTATACAGAAATATCATTGATGATAAACTCACTCCTCAGTAAATTTTTCAAAGGCTAAGAGAGTGATAGTTTCTACTATTGGTTCTTCTTGTTAACAAACACTGTGGTATAGAATCTGTTATAAATGTGATCCGTACAATAAGGGAAGAACAAATACTTGGTTGTGAAAGGACTCCTCTCTTTTTCTGAAGTGGCATACTTCTACTGCCTCATATCTGGCTTTTTGTTTTTTATCTTTGTTGTTTCCTGTTTTAAAGTATTGACAAACTTTCCTTTCCACATAAACATCTAAACTTCCATAGCAAAAAATACCCTACACAAAAGATAAGCCTTTCCTTTTTTTCTGTAAAATCACTTTGTAAACTCTTTCAAGAGCTGCCAATCTAGCAATTTCCCCAGATGTCTTGTTATATCTTAGTAATTAAATTGTAGTCTCTGAGCTGTCTTTTTCATAACTAAGTTTACAGGAAATGCATCTTCATCCTTGTCTAGCACAATATAAAAATGTTCTGCTGGGAATACAGTTGTATTTATTGATTCTTCAGAATTTGTAATTCCTTTCAAAAGAAAGTTAGTTCTTCTGAGGTTTCATGAACTAATGAAGGCCGAAAACAGTAATAATTTGAAAAGATACTTCTGGGGAGTTTTGTGGCTATCTAAGATTTGGTAGAGGATCTGCAGTAGAAATGCGTTCTCCTTGGTACCCACATATTCCTTGCAATACCCGTTTACAAATAATGGCATTCCTACATTCTTTAATTTTATAAAATGTGTCTGATTACAAGATCTCAAAAACTATACGCTGCGTTTAAAGGAGTGTGTATATCCCAACTGCTAATGTGAAGCATAGAGGTCTTCCTCACAAAATACATGCAATCCCACCTCAAACAGCCACAGCAGTAGAGAAGATAGATAGTCACCAGAATTGATCTCTTGGGTGAGTAAAAGAGAGCTAACCCCAGCAATCTGCTGGGAGATGGTGCTTCTGGCCTTTTCATGTCTCTGTTTAGGGGCTGTTGGTGGAAGCTTCCTGGCTGACCTTGGATGTCAGAGCAGCAGGTGGAGCAAAGCACCCTACGGCTTGTCTGTTCTTGGTGACTGACTACCCAGGGGAGCCTTGAGCTGCGCGCGGCCTTTCGCTTCCCAGCGGTCGCCCCTTACCCCGTCTCCAGGCAGGCAGGGCGGTTTTCCAGCAAGCCCATGCCGTCGGGAGTGCACAGCGAGCCCGGCGCTGTACTCCTGTGTCCCTGCAGCCGTGCCTGCCTGGGGACTCAGTGCCAAGGCTTTGTCCACAGCGGAGGTCCCAAAGCACCCTCGGTGGCTGGCAGAGCAGCGAAAGGGGCAGTGTAGCCCACAGGCCACCCACAAGCCACCGCCGCGCTCCGCTGCGGCTACGGAAGCCAGTGCATCGGGCTGGCGTTTGGGACCCACCACTCAGACTTCGGAAGGCCATCCAAGAAACCAGCCTCACAGGATGGGAACTGCTCATATCGCCTCAGTTGGGCTGCATTTACCCAGAGGTTTTAGGGCTTGTTTTCCAGGAGCTTGACACATAGCTCACATTGGGTGCGGGGGCCAAGTTAAAGCTTCCCATACTCTGAACTGGTATCCCAGCCAACGGAGTGTGGCAAGAGGGAAGGAGAAAGCAGTCTCCCTCTCCTGATGACATGATTTCACACGGAAACAATACTGAGAACCCAAGGCAGCAGATTTCCAGGAGAACGTCCAACCCACTGAGCTAGAGATGCATCCTGACCCTCGCCCTCGTGTTTCCATGTCTATTTAGATACGTCATACAAAACCAATCAAGTCCCACCAGAAAGACTAAAGCAGATTCCCACCTAAGGATAACCTAGAGGCTTGTAATTAAGTTAGACTGCTGACACATTAAAAACTTAATTAAACAAATTAAGAACTCTTGGACAACCTATTTATTTGAGTAAGTTTGTACTGGGATTTCCCAACAGAATTTTCTCCCTTCCGGAGTACATTGCGGTTTCCTATGGGTATGCACCAATCCTTCCTGCTGGAGGTGCTCCACTTTTGCATTAAGTACCTAAACAGGCAAATTAAATGGAAATCAAGAGCCCCAGTGCTTTTTTACCAAACGTCTAATGGCTTCCTACCCAAATAAAAACATGTTTCTGCGGCAGTGACCTCCTGAGTCATTTGGCTGAGTGCTCTTAGTTTATGCAGCTGTGTCCATCACAAAATGCCTCTTAATCAGGCAAAGAAGTTCAGTGTCTGCTTTGCATTAAAAAACTACATCCATAGCAGATATGCTGTAAATTCAGTGCGTTGTTCTTCTGTAATGCAGTGATTACAGCAATTTTTCTAGTTTTGCTAGTGAAATCAGGAGGTCAAAATTTGTATCAGTATTGACTGATACTTGTTTTCATCCAGCTTTATGTTTTTCAATATACATGTTGCTCATATTGAAAGATACATGTTTTTGCAGCATCACTGAGAACTGAACGTGCATTACAGACAATTTACTATATGATGCCCATTTACTGCTTTTTTGCTGTTGCTGCATACCATTTTAAATGACTACGAGATTATTCAGAATATCGCAGCTTTTCAAATTTGATTTTCTCTTAAAACACTGCAATAGTTTTGTTCCATTCTTGTTTTCCACTTGATAATTCAAAGACTTGGAATGAATGATTTAAATATGAGTCATGTGCGTTATGAACTATTCAGTGTATTAGGAACACAGATGTTTACTGCCATAAATTATTGACATCATTTTGGGATGAACTTTGTTATAACCTTGAAATAAGCGAGCTGACGGAGAATATGAATCAATGTAAAGTTTTTTTCTGTAGCTCTGGAATATCTTTCACTAAGAAAAGCTGCAGAAGTATTTTAAAAGCAAAACTAAAAGCTCAAAATTATCTGAAAAATAAAGCAGAAAATGTTTCCCATCTATGATAAGAACTGAAACGGGTTCATCTATATTTCAAAAACCAGAGTTCCAAATAGTTTCTTGGTTTAGTGTGTTTATCAGAAAAGAAAGATGGTCTGAATAGGCTATTGTTAGTAACAAGCTCTGCTTCATCAAGTCAATAAATAGTTGAGTTGTTATATCATGTAGCTTCAGTTCATGAATTGTGCATCTGTCCAAGCCCTGACAGACTGAGAGTGCCTGTTTAGATACTGCAAACATTTCTTAGCGCGCAATTTCACTTTTCAAAAAAGAAATGAAATGTAGCGTCAGTTGCTAAAGGAGAGAAATCGACGTGAGACTTAGGATAACCAGGAATATTTAGCAGTCTAGGTTGTCTCAAAACTGTGAATGGCAACGAACACTGCAAGCAAAACTTCCCTAACTCACTGTGTTTTCTTTAACGTAATAACTATCGAAGCTAACTCTTACCAGTGTATTAGTCTGAATGGTACAACCAAGCAGTTTTCAGGAGATTATCAGCACCTTTGATCTCTTGATCTCTGTATGCAAACCCATTTGATGGTGGGTGGAAATCCAGCATGAATCAAAGGCGGCCCATTTTCTAAACAACAGAGGCTGATCTGGAAAAGGTCAGGCAGAGAGAATGGTTACATACATAAGCCAGTATCATACTAAAAAAAAATCACATCTTTCTCTAACTGGCTGAATGAACTTTTCTGAGGCTATTTTCTCTGTTTTGTTATGCTTTAATGAAAGTGAAATACAATGCACAAAGAACTGTGGGTGTAGCATTTACTTCCTGGCTGTGACATTTCTGGCGGATTATTACTGCTAAATATTTGTGAGGGTTAGTGGCCTTAAGAGCTCTAGAAACTGCCACCGGGAGGTAGATATACACAGAGTTACAATTAGTGTAGTATTTAAAGTACCGGTGGAAGCTATCCTAGCTGCAACTTTAATTTTGACCTCTGTCCCTGGACTTCAAGTCACTTCTCAGGAGGACGGGGCCATGCATGATTGCCCGGGCAGCAGTAGCACTGCTGAGGGGATCGGAGGGGACTGTGGGCTTCGAGAGAGTGTGGAGGAGGCTGCTGCTGGACATCTGCCACTGGGGTGCTTTTGAGTTTCTGTATACAGGCCCATAGCGGGTAAATATCCCAAAACAAACAGTGGGAAAAAAGTGAAGAGAGAACAGCGCCCTTATAGTAGATGCCTAAAGAAATAATGACCTTCATTTTACTGTGTCTCTCATCTTGCCCTCAAGAGATGAACATTTTCCATAGGTTATGTTTTGGGGCACAGTCCTTTTCATGTGAAGAAATCATTTGGCCAACTGACGCGAACATATTTATTCACAGCATTAATAACTTCTTTAAATTGGCTGTTCTGGATATGCTATTTTAAATCACGTTTCTGGGTATGTTATTCTAGTACCTGTTATCTTAATTCTGAAAGGGAAAAAACCTTCAGCCCTCAGGCGGTCAGCTGACAGGTGCAAACTGCCCTGGTTTTTTCCCTCCTTTAGCTACTTGCAACACATACTGTGGGTCTGCAGGGTGGCAAGTCCACTTGGTCCTTCCCAGCCGTAGTGCCAAGATACTGACATACAGAGGTGTGTCACAAGGTTTGGCTCTCACTGTATTGCTGGTTGCCGTGTTGATCTATGATTAGAATATTTCTCATTTACAGAGAATATTGCCACGCTGTCTAGTGTCTAAAAACACCCTAGCGATGATTTCACACTCATAAGGACATTTTCAGTATCGCAGCAGGAACACTTGGTAAGATTGCTATGATCTAGGGTGCTTTATTTAGGGTCTTTTATTCTTAAAAGGAATGTCCTTCAAAAGTTGTTCTTGTTTTAAAAAGTAAGAACTCCAAGTTTCAGATTGTTCCTTTGGTCGCAAAATTTCATGCATATTGCCGCGTTATAAGGCCTCCAAAACTCTCTCAGAGAACGAACGGCAATACAAGCACAGTCTTTTCTTTATTCAGCATTTCTGGAAAAGTGGCTGCCAGAATCTGGGTTTACCGTTACATATGTTAGGATGAAAAAGAAAAGTCATAGATGCACGGGGACCCAGGACTGATGACATCCGACCTGCCTTTCCAGTGCCCAGCTCAGAGGCAGAAATTTGCAGTCCTGAGTTACTCGCCTAACTATCCTGTGCAGCTGAGGGAAAGAGTCAGGCACCAGGCTGGGGGATTTACAACAGCCAGGGTGCCAAACCGAGGGGTGCAGAGAAAATGCTGAAACAAGGGATGTGTCTGAAGTTCCCTCTCTCTGTGCCTGGGATTCAGGCACCCATGAGAGAGAGGCATTTACAGCTCTGAAGTCCCTCTTAGCCGCTTCAGTTGCTGCTTCTGTATGAATACCTTGTTTACTCTGTTAAAAGAAGGTGCCTAGCAGTAGTGGTACTGTTTCTCACCTTTTATGTAGTGCGAGTAGTGATGGGCATCACCCCAGAGGGGTGTTCATTCGCATGACTTCGGAGTGACAGCAGGCGCATGAACTCTCCGCTTTGTGCGGAGCTCAGTGGTGTTGGTACAGGCTAGGCACTGTCTAACCGTCCCTGATCTGCAAAGGATTTTGGGCATCCCAACAACTAGTTTGAGAATGCCTAAACACACTGGGAAACAAAATATCTGCTGAGACCCGCATCTCATCCAAGGTAAGAAGGCCTCTGGGAATACGCGTTGGAAGTACTTTAGGTGCCTAAATAACTTTACTGATGACAGCTTAGGTGCCTTTCAGGTATGCATACCACAGGCAGAATTTTTGTGACTCACTTGAATGCAGGCATCCAAATTCTGCTTGAGCTATGCCATAGGTACCTAAAGGCTTTTGGAATCTTTTCCTAAATTATTTTAATTTATAAAAATATCTTGTTTCAAAAATATGGCAAGGATTCAAATGGTTTCTCATTTTGCTATGTAAATGAGTAGGAGGTGATGTTTTAAAATTTTCTATATTGCTTCATATTCCTAACATAATTACCAGAACAGGATTTAAATTCATCCAGCATTTCCAAAGCTTGCATTGATTTGACCACAGCTACACGTCGAACAACACTGAAATTTTAAGCCAGTATCTCAGGACTTCTTAAGTTTCTTTGCCAGCCTCTCTCTTTTGCAAACATGATCCTGAGACCAGATTTTTGTTACCGCAGAATATTGTTTCAGATAGCATCTAGGCACTGTTTTGCATTTTATATACGACCTTTACACCTTATTTGCCAGACAAGCACCCTCAGCTTCTACAAACTTCTTTAAAATTCCCCATGGCAGTGGGAATTTAGCTATAACACGAAAGGCAGCTCCGAGTGAATGTGCTGCTTTATAAAAATTGGGAAGTAGCTTTCTTATTTGTCTCGAGTGAAGTTTTTTCACTAGGACCTGGAAGTGGAACTTGGGGCTTGCAGTTTTAATGGTCCTACTGAAGACAGAGCAAAAGAAAAAGGCTGATCAGCTATGCAGAGCAAGACTGTGCTGTCTAACCAGTCTTATGCTAGGAAACCCAGAAAAATAAATCCGTTGCCCTAGCCTAAGATTTCACCTGGTTTACAGCAGTCCAGTTTAATAAATCCAGTATGCTGTGGTGCTGCATGGGCATTTGGTTGGCGGCTGTAGCTATAGCCAGGTGATTTATTACTACTAATGCCACATCCTTTTGGATGGGTCTATAACATTACTTGCACTGGAAGTTGTTCTGTTCCAGACATGCACACCAGAAAATATTAGCTGTACTACGTCTCCCCCCCGGCTCAAATACCAGCGGTACGTTGTTCCTCATTTGTCCCTGTCGTCTGTCATATTGCTACGGCAGGGAGCAATGAAGAGGGAGCGCATCCAGGTTTGCGTGATGCTGACCGTCGCAGGGACAGGGGACTCGGGGATGGGCAGGAGCCTGCTCCCTCCTGCCACTCTCCTTCTCCAGCTGGCACGCCGTGACTCAGGTATCACAAGGTGGTGCTCTTGTACTTATGGCAAATTATTCAGGAGCCAACACTTGCGGTGCCTGAGGCTCTGGACCTTGTGCTACATATGCCAAGCTGAACTAAACAGCACTGTTGGTGGTTGCCCGCCTGCTGTACCAGAAGAGATGCCTGGTGAGAACAGCATCTCCAGGGATGGCTATCTTGTGCCTTCCCTGTGTAAGAAAAGATTAAATGGTGCACGCTCACAGGATCGGTATGTGTTGTGACACTGCGTGATCTCTTCTGGTGCCTCGTTGAAAGACGTTCTCTTGAGCAGACGTCATGAAATCTGGGTTGAATGTTTCCTTCGCATTTGTAATTCTCCAGTGGGAAGAGAAGTAGACCCAGAAGATCCGTTCTGTAGACTAAGGATCTAACTATCTCTTTCCATCCTCTTTTAAAGCTGAGCTCACCGCTCCTCTCCAAAATGAAGTATTTTGGTATCGTCTCATACTGGGGTGATACATCCCATTTAAAACAAAGGATTCATCTTTTTTACCCAGGCTGGACTCTGCATTTTAGTTTCTGCATTTCTCACTTATCCATTGTTTTTTCTCCAAGGTTTCTTGGCTGTAACGAGGACACATTAAAGAATCTGTGATATCTCAAAGGTCCTTTGTTATTGTACGTACAGATCTAACACTGAGACTCCAGAAATCGTACAAAGATGATATCTCAGAGAGCGAGAGAGGGATTGTACATGGAAAACATCTCTGGGACTAATTTTAAAGATGATAAATATCTACTTTTTCTACAAATCTAGCAGGTGGCTCTGATTATAATGAGGCAGCAGGAGGCTATTTCAGGAGACTGGAGGACGCAGCAGTCTTGTAGTTAATAAGGGCAATTGGATTACCGAGTAGGCTACGGTGATTGCTGCTCATTGTGTGCCTGAGTGAGAACTGAACATCTCTTGCTCCACATTTCTCTAAGCATCCCCTCTTTGCACATCCATTTTATTACAAGGAGTAGGCTGTGTCCGATAGATGTTACTTTGTACCGGAGATAACACATTACTAAGAGCTCTGGATTGTGCTATAATAAGGTCAGTGGTCTACAGTTTTAAGCTATGTACTGGAAAATAGAAACCCATTGCTTGTTGCTTCTGGTTCTTTTTGAAAATTTTCTCTCCTCTTTGTGTTTAGTGATCATCTTAGTGCTCTGTACTTTCTGACAAATTCTGCATGCCCAACTCTTAGCTATTTCTTGAGTATTTCAGTATCACTTCACTGAAGTGAGGCACACATTGGGATGATGCTGTTGTCACCACTGCATACGCCAGTAATTCATATGCATCAAATAAAAATAGTACTAACTTGCACAAGTTTGGTACAAGGTCTTGTGCGGTAAAAAATGACTGCAGAAGCCATTGCTGACAACACTGCTTCAAAGAAATACAGAGAAAGTTTGAGCTTGCTGCGGCATTCTGGCAAATAAAAAGAAATACATTAAGAACAAAGCAGCTTTTCTGTCTCACTCAATAGCATTGCTTATTCTTATGACCTCCCCAGTCTGGTTTTAACACCAGTGTGACAGTGTTCTCTGTCTTCTCTTGAAATGCTCTCTCTAGCTGAAGGAAAAAATTGCTTGTATTTTTTGTGATCTGTGAGGACACTGGAAAGAGCTGTGCACAGTATGTTCCCTGCTTGCTAGGAAAGACAATGATTTTAATCAGTGTTAATGATTATGCCATTTCTATTTTACCATCTATTGGATTCCATAAATGCCACTATATTGACAAAAGCAGCCTGCAGTAATAATATTGAAAATACAGTTGAAATAAAATTTGAGTGTGTATTGGTAATGAAGTTCTTCAATATGATTGTAAAGTTCAAATAATGTATCATGAATTTTAATGCACCCTGCCACACACTTTTGCATTCCAGGTTAAGGGTATAATTCATAAAAAAAGACTAGAGCATTCAAGCATGTACACGTGTACAAGTAGTACACTCACATGACTTTGACTGTCCCTGAATGTGTAGTATCAAGGAGATCCAGCTCAGGGTCCCTCATTAGCTTCTCTACGTGTTTTCTTCTGTTCCTCTCCTTGAATGCCAGTCCTTCAAATTCAGCAAGGACCCCTACTATCAAGCCTTTTTGTCCCATTTCCACATCACAGATCAGACCTTCAGCCACCCTCATGAAACACCTGAATCTCCATGTTATGTTCTCATCATTAATGTTCAGACTCCTGCATGGGTGTCACTGAGGATGCGATCTGAAGATAATGACATTGCATGGTTATAAAGGTATAAAAGTCTCTGTAGGTGCTTTTAGAGTCCCTCTTCTACAATACTGTACAGACTGAAAGCTAAAGCATGGTGTTCACTCTTCTGAGGAATAGATATCTTCTGGTTAAGTTTTGAGGTTTTTAATTTTCATCTCCGTTTTGGTTTTGTGGCAGTTTGACATAAGCATTGAATTTCAGGGGGTTTTAAACTGTTCAAATTATTGCCAGCTTACACACCTTTTTAAACTTTTATCTTCTGCTCACTCATAAGATAGTGAAAAGTCAGACGGTGGATGAAATGCTGGACATGAGCCGGCAGTGTGCGCTCGCAGCCCAGAAGGTCAACCAGATCCTGGGCTGCATCAAGAGGAGCGTGGCCAGCAGGTCGAGGGAAGTGATTCTCCCCCTCTGCTCCGCTCTGGTGAGACCCCACCTGGGGTACTGTGT
>JAVKLA010000026.1:2961059-3036965 GCA_034782735.1 Sagittarius serpentarius
CCCCATCCCTGGAAACATTCAAGGCCAGGCTGGACGGGGCTCTGAGCAACCTGGTCTAGTTGAAGATGTCCCTGCTTATTGCAGGGGGTTTGGACTAGGTGACCTTTAAAGGTCCCTTCCAACCCGGACTATTCTATGATTCTATGATAAAATGGCTCAGTTTTGCAGCTTTTACAGAGATATTAAGCCTCCATAATGCTGGTTGAAGTCTGTTGTTAGCACTACGGATTCAATACTGAAAATTGGCTCTGAAATAACTAACACAAAACTTCACAATATGCAAACTGGAGGTGAAGTTAAAAGCTAATACTCAACACTTTGCATATGTTTATGCAGCACAGTGCTGGAGCCAGCGGAGCGTTAAGCTAACAAACGCATCAGCATCAAAATAGTCATATTATTGCCCTTCCCTCCTCCACAGTCCTTGGTACTAGCAGAGTTTTCTTCTAAGCAGAGCCATCTAGCTTTTGGGGAACATTGTGTTAACACAGTTATATTGCCTTTAGTGCCTGAACTGCCTTATTCAGAAGAACTGTGCATGGCACTATAGTACAGACTCTCCAGTCTTAAGCCCCTATCATTGTGTTCAGTTACCATCTCTCTTTTTGGATAAGGGGAATGTGGTGGATTTGCTATAGCTTGACTTCAGTGAGGCTTTTGACACCCATGACATTCTCACTCAGAAGCTGGGGACATATGTATGGGCTGGAAAAGCAGACTGGGCTGCACCACTGGGCTCATCAGGAGTCATCAGTGGTGGCTTGATCCTCGGCTGCAGTCTGGTAACATACAGACTACCTTAGGGGTTGCCATGGGGCCCATTTTTTTCATCAAGTTCATAACTACCTCAGTGATGACACTCGAGTGCACCCTTAGCAAATTTGCAGACCAGGGGGAATGGCTGATGTTGACTGCTGTGCTTCAGTTCAGGATGATCTTGAGAAACTTGAGGACAGGGCCAACAGAAATGCTATGAACATTCAGCAAGGAGAAGGGCAAAGTCCTGCATGTGTGGCAGAATAACCCCTGCCCCAGTATGGGCTGGGAACAGCTGGCTGAGTAGCAGGCTGGCCCCTCTGAAAAGAACCTAAGGATCCAGGTGCCAGGTCCAATGTGAGCCAACAGCGTGCTTTCATCACAGATGAGACAGACTGCTTCCTCAGCTCCATTGCAAGGACCACGGCCAGCATAGCAAGCGGTGTTACTATCCCCTCTGCTTGACACTGGCCCATCTGGAATAGTGACCAGTTTGGGGCCTAGAACACATTACCTGAAGGAGACACTGAGGTGTCTGGGATGAAGAAGAGGCCAGCAGGTGATCAAATAGCAGCCTACAACTATGCCAAGGGGTATTACAAAGACGACAGAATCAAGTATTTCTTGGTACGGGGAGATGTCCAGTTGCAGAAGAGGCGATGGACACAGATTGTGTCTTGAGAGATTCAGGCTAGAGTTTGGGAAACAGTTTGAGAGACTAATGAGAGCGGAGGTGGAATCTCCATCCTTGCAGCGGGTCCTGAAAACGCAACTAGGAAAAGCATGGCTGACCTGCCCAAGTGCTGGCAATAGTTCTGCTCTGAGCTGCAGGTTGAACGTCCAGAGGTCCCTTCCAACCAACATTTCTGTGAGCCTATGGTATCTCCCTAACAATGCTCCTCTGCCAAGAAAATGAAGATTTTTATTCCTCCAGTTGTCATGGAGGGTGTTGGGGCAGTGTATGTTCCCTGTATATTGCAAGCAGACACAAGCCTGAAATGTGCCATTGCCAAGATGTGTCCACTTGCCAAAAAGCGAAGAGCATGCCACACTCTTGTGCCAAAAAAAGAAAGCCATATGATCTTGGCAAGCACAGTACATGAACCTAGGGCTGGCACAGTTGTAAGGCATCCACTTTCCCTTCTTTTGCTTGGATCAAAGGCAGAGGTAGTTCAGCTTTGCCCGGAGGATGGAGAGGACACGTGTTGCTCACAATATGCACTCTGGTGATGAGACTGAGACTGATCCAGCACATTCAGTGTTTTTAAATACTAATAGAACAAGAAGATTTTAATTTTAAAGCCAGATTTGAGAATTTCAAATTTTGTTTGATTCCGTGATAGGATTAGAAGTCCAGCTCTAAGAACAAAGATATGTGGCTGGGGCCCTTGTTCTTTGGGGAGCGCACGAGCAGCAACCTGGGGCTCAGGGATTAAACTCCAGACTGCAACTCAGCTCGTGCTCTGTGAGTGGGGCTTGAAGGAAGCTGAGCACCAAGCTGAAAGCCTGTCCCCAGGAAGGTCTGGGTTGGCAGGGAGTCTGAAGGGTCGGTGCTGTTCTGTTGTGTGGAAACCGGTCTGTGGAGGCACGACAGGGAACAGGGAGTCATTTGCTCCAGGACAGAGAAGGTCAAGGAGGAGACGAACGGAAACAGAACTTCATAAATCCAATTGATTCAAGTTATTTTTTTTAAATACAATTACTTTCCAGATTGTTTCTGCTAGATACAGAAGCTGATGCTGTAAGAAGCAGGAACGCTACATTAAATGGGATACTGAGTAATAGTAGATCATAGAATATAAGGAATAATAATATGAGCCCTCCAGAGGTGGTGAAGAACTGCTGCCGTATGGACCTCACAGATCTCGGGGCCCTGTTTTGGTAGACCCTGTGCGGTCACTTAATCTCACCTCTGCTTTCAGTATAACTGTTGTGATTAGATGGGGAAGAAACAGGATATCTTTCTCTAATGTATCCTCCCCCACTTTCATTTCTAAAAGCTTTACCCTGTGCAAAAACTGTCTGAGAACAAAAGGGCTGTCCTTTTTGCTCATAGTTGCGCAGTATGATCTCTTAGACCTCATATTCATTGTTACTGCTATAGCCACCAATCTCAAATAAGCCGGAATATATATTGCTGCTTTTGTGGATCAGAAAAACACAACCATCAAGAGCATTGCAGAAAAGAACCATCCAAGAATGTTGCTGCCTGGAGTTTTATAATTAGAGAACGATCTTATCACGAGCAACAGAGCGTCAGTCACTACGGAGGGAAGTTGCTCCAGTTTCGTATGTCTTTGCAGGGTTCATTGCAAGTTTTCACTGCTTCAGTATTTCTATCTAAAACACCTGGTTTTGAAAAACGGTGCCAGTGCCTTGTGAAATTGTTCAGACCTGGTGCGGTCGGCATCTCAAGGCCAACGTGTTTGGGGGATGTGCAAGGCTTTTAGATGTAAGTCTGTGAAATACCTTGTTCCGTGTCAATCTGATCTTCAGAAACAGGACAGTGCTATAGCCAGCTGACAGGGTGAGGATGGAGAAAGAGGGACATTTAGGAGGTAAAATTTTTTTTTCCTGCTTGCTCTTAGAAGGCAACATTTGCTCTTTGAAGGTCACAGTTACCTCTGATCAGGACAGATATATGTTCTCCTCTCTCTGGAGTTGGTAGCCCTTGTTCTAAAACTGTGCCCGGGAAAACCTCTCTGCATGTTTTTTCTAGCATTCATTTAAGAAAAGGAGATACACATCATTTGGTAGGATTTTATTTTTACACTCTAAATATTGATTTATTCCTGCTTACCTCTTCCAGACCCACTCCCTTGGGCCCATACACTGTAATGCATCTTCACCTCCAGCTCGTCATGTGATATTTCAGTCGCTTTCCGTCCCTCCATCACCTCCACGCTTCCCTCCCACTGTGACCTCTGGAGTGTTGCCAGTTAAATACAGACTCTATAATTGACTGGAGGCAGCTTCAGTGAAAGGGGGTAGATAAAAATTCGTTTATATCTGAAGAATGAAAACTGAAAAATGTATGGCTAGCAGAGAAAAAAGTGTGTTATGACAAGTACATTTCATTAGACTAATTAAGACATCTTTGAGGCATTGAAATCCTTTCCCACTAAAATGTCCTTAACTTCTGTATCAGGACAATAAACCTCATAGTCATTTGAGTTATCCAAGTTTTATAGAAATTGAATCCCAACTGTGCAGTGGTTGCCAATGCAGTGACAATGCCCAAAGCTTCCTCTTGTTAATTCCCCCATAATTTGACCTTGAGTGAGCTGCATCAGGGGACTTCTATGCCTGCTTGTGTTAGAGAAGATGTGACCTAATCAGCGTCCAGACGGAGGGATGGGATGATGGCATGAGCTAGCATTCCTGTAAGGTGACGTGCTGTTGTCACCAAGTGGAATCTTAATCTGAACTGCTGTGAAGCAAAGTATTTCGGGTCAGTCCAGCAAACTCAGGTGAAAACTTTTTTCGTATTTTGGGTATGTCAGAACACTTCATTTCAATATAAATTAGTAAGAAACCTAATGTAGACATCTTCCCTAAGAATATTTGAAAAGTCAGGTTGGTATTTCCCACCATAAATAATGAAAATTTCAAGTCCTGTAGTTCTGACTTGCAGTGAGAACAAATGGTGAAATGTGAAAGTATCCCACTGGATAAAAATATTTTCTTTCTCAGCTGTGCTCTTTGGGAATTGGGTGGAATGACATGTTTCTATACTCATTTTTCATAATATCTGTACGCCCTGAGACTGCTGGAGTAATTTTTAAACAGACCTTTCTATCCAAAAGTAAAATTGGCACTCAGCCTTTTGATTCAGTTAACAGATGGTGTATGGTATTTATGAGAACAGTTGTTAAATGCTTTATAGTGTGACTCACCAGCTGATAGCTGCATATTAATGGAAAGTGGACGCTGCTATCACATTTACAAGTGCTGTATTGTTGAGCGGAGCTGCTTGAGCTGATTTATACAAACAGTTGCCCTCAGAAGTTCAGCATGGAGTATTTGGATTCTTTCTCAAAGTACTCTTTTTATGGGGCTGAAACCTGCTAACCTTACTGAAAAAAATGAAAATCTTTTAAACCAGAACTTAGCCCTTAGTTTCTGGAGGAAAAAAAATGGAGTTCAGCAGTTACTTACGTTTGCTTTTTTAAATTAATTTCTGAGCTGGGTGATACTTCTAGTTACTAACTGAAATTATCTAGGGAAAAAGAAAATGTATTTATGATGCTGATATCAGTATATGATATATTAGCTGTCAATCAGACCAGCCAGAAGGCATTCTTGCCTTTTCTTGGTATCAGTTATGAAGAATTTTAGATAGAAATCTGTTTTGCCCATTTTCACAGTCTTAAAGAAATCATTCCAGAGCAACATGACTGGATTGGATTCAATTCAGGTATTGTTTTAAAATCCCTGCTATGAGGTTTTTTGATGAAACACTCTGCCTATCAGTTATTTCAAGAGCTGGAAAAACCACTGAAAGCACGCCGCACATTTCATGAAACTAAAAGGACCATAAGACAGGCCTAAACCACAAGACTATGAAAATTATTGCAATGACAAATAGCTGTCGTTGTTAAAGCACTTATGTCGTTGCCTTTATCTGGCATTTGTTTAGCTTGCTTTTGTTTGCCTTTGAATGGTAAAACAGCCTTAATGGGAACACAGCAGCTGAAGTGACATCAGCGGCAGCGCTACAGCTTACTGTAGTTCATGTGAATAAAAATAAGCCCTAATATAACTAGAATAAAATTACAGACCTTGTTCTCTCCGGCCCCTGCGTTGCACAGGCAGACCGGGGCCCAAAGGGAATAGCCCCTGATGGAGAGAGTCGTACAGAAGGTGCAGAGTTTAACCTTTTTCCCAGGATCTGGAAGGAGCCAAACTCCACAAAGTCCAAAACACACCAGGCAGAGGGCAGCCCTGAATTGTCCTCTGATTCTTCATCGTCTATGCAGGAATTTCAGTTATCTAAAGTTGCAGTCTGGATTTAGGGGCATCCAAGCAAAGGGGGCGGTTGGAAAACAGCAGTCTGGGGCAATGTCAGAGCCACCCAACAAACCCAGGAGAATTTTAACATTCCCCTGCTGCTCCCGTGAATGATCAGACCTTAAAACCTTATTTAAACTGTCTGGGGGTTATTTTTTTCTCCTGCAGTTCCCACTAAGCCTGAGTAAGTATAGAGAGGTTCCAGTGGGATCTTTAGCAGAGTAAAGTACTGTTTGTGCCGTAGGCAAGCACGCAGCATCTGGTGGCAAAGGTTGGACAGATGCATGTAGTGTTCACAGAATGTTGCAACGCGGTCCTCGTGACTCAGATGCCTGTTTGCACTTTGGCCGCCGGGTAACTTAGGGGAGATACAGAGACAGCGAGGCTGCTGCTGCAGGTACCGACCTTCTCGGCTGGCCGCTGGCCCAGCAGCCTGCTCCTCAATCGCCACCTGCGACTGCCATTTCAGGCAGGGCTGAAGCTCCTCCTGGGCTCTGCCTTTCGGCTGCAGAGACCCCACCTCTCTGGCAGTGGTGCACGTTGGATTCTCAGGTACGGCTGAAGGTCTCGTCCTGCAGCTGCAACCGTGCAACTGTTTGCACACGCATTTACCGGCATGTCCAAGCGGCTTCATGCAAGTCAGTGAATTTACCCAAGACAGAGAATTATGTATCAGTAGGTTTTGACAAAAAGGGATGCAGAAGTTTGCAATGCCAGGGTTTCAGTAAAACTCCAGTCATCCAAACAAATGTGACAAATAGAAGGAAACAAGTATGAAGTTTGTTGGTCAGCTCAAATACAAATTTGCCTTAAACTCTCCTTAATATGCCTTGATTTCCAGCCAGCTATTGCCCGTCTTTAAAGAAAAGAGAATTAAACTTCCCTCTGCTGTCTTTTAAAAACAAACAAAATCTGCAAACTCTACAGGAAGGAGTTGCAAAAATAGGGGGGTTGGAGGAACTGATTAATGAGGAAAAAAATACATAGAGCTTGGTGAAGTGGTGGCTCACAGGTGATGTGATAAGTCTACAAATATTTGGAGGCTGTAAATGCCGGGGACAGGAATTTAGTATGACACAGTCAGGCATAATCAGGACTAAAAGGAGAGGAAAAAATAATACTGTGGGAGTTGAGGAAAAAGACTTGCTAGTGAGATGCAATAGACCTGGGAATTAATAGATGGCACGCATGTCCTGCGGGGAGCCATGCCGTGTTGGCAAGTAAATAGGCTGAGAGAGATGACAGGACTGTTCATCTGGAACGGCTGTGGTAAGGTGACTTGTTAAATCTCAGCCATTAATGCATATATGCTTAGCTTTCAAGAGCTGGCTTGGCTGTGTGTTATCACAGGCTGAGTTTCCCAGGCCCGATGCAAATTTGAGCCGGCTGTGCCCCGCTCTCCGCAGCTGCGGCCGGTACGGACACATGGAAGGCTAAGCCAGGTCCCAGGCGTGCCAGTGCAGATTCGCAGTCCCGCTTGTCACTGATGGGTGGGTATGAGGCTAGATGGGGCAAAAGATGGGTCCTTTTGGAGGTTTCACCTTGCGCAGGATCAAAAAAAGTAAAAAAGAAGCTAGACCCTTTTAAAGTTTGTGGACAGCCAGCGAGGCTGTTGGGGTAACAGAGCCGGCGATCTGTGAGCAGGTCTCTGCCCTGGCCATGCCAGGGAGGTTTCTGCTCGCGTTCCTCTGCGTCACCCCCGGCGAGGTCTCAGACTCAGCAGAAATACCCATTTTACAAGGCTCAACAGTTTTTCCTCCGCCTCTCCCTCCAAAGTGCTGCTGGATGGTCCATCTTCTTCGGCAGCAAAAGGGGGTGAAGGTTTGTCCTGCGGGGCTGCAGGGTGCAGCCCCAGGGAGAGCCAGGGAGGCTGACCCAGCTCCAACCCCCTGCCCGGACCTGGGTGCGGGATCAGGATCAGGATCAGGACCAGGCAGGAAAACCTCCGGCCAGCCTTGCCCCAGCCGCTCCCAGCTCGGAAACCTCCGAACAAAATGTTCCCGGCTGGGAACAAGTTTGCTCCTTGTTGCAGATCTGAAAAAGACCTTACACACCCCAAAGACGGTCCCTCTCGCTCCTCCCCACCCCGCCGGCGGCCGATGAAAGAAATTACTTCCACTACAGCTCTTGGCTCTTACTAACGGAGAGTTATTTCCTGCTTGGGGCGTGCTGGCCTCAGCCTCTGGAAATGGGAAATTCCACCCTGAAACCGGCGGGAACTTATTTCACTGACCAAAGTCTGTCCTGTCTCAGCGTCTTTCTGTGGGAATTTTTCCTCTGAGAAACCAGTGGGTTCTGGGGGCGGAAAACGGAGCTTTGTCAAAGTTTTTAACTACCCTGATTGTATCCACCACAGAAAAAGCATTGTAAAATGAGCCTTTAGTGAGTTACTAATCTACTAAGCTAGAATTTAGAAGCAAAATTAATTTAATTAAACCAGCAAGTTATTCACAGACTAGAGCTAGCAGTTTTTATTACAGCCAGTCCACTCTAACCTGCACCCTGTCTGCAAAAGTAAGGCTATTGGATCGAAGAAAGCTACTACTCTGAATTAATAAGCCAGCACTGAGATTATGAGAGGTGTGAGGTGGGAAGACCTTTAGGTCCTGTACTTCAGCTGGAAAAGGCACGGCTTTTGCACTGGTGTGTTTACTGGTTTCCCTTCCCAGCATGTTGTGACCTGCAAGTACGCTTCCAGGAGTGAAAACAAATCTACAGATGTGAGTTCATCACGCTCCCCTGTGTACAGTCTGATTTTTGACTTTGTGCACTGTGTTTGTGCTGCACTTTCAACCTGCATTAACGTACATGCATTTTTCTCACCCCCGGTTCTGTGTGAGGGCTGAGCACGCAGTGAGCTGGAAAGCTGTGGATGTATGTCTCTAAATACGGTTTCTGAGCAGTCTGAATTTAAACGTCATCAGGTTAAACAGATTCAAGAAGAAAATGACCTCTCTGACTGACAGGCATGGAGCAAAGCTGCGCGCAGGGAGCTTGCACAGCAGAGCCGGGCAGCTGCGGCAGAGGCAGAGGAGGAGCAGGGAGCCCGTGGGCAGCCGGCCGTGCGGTGAGGGGAGAGTACGAGCTTTTGGGGAAAGGGAGGAAAACCCAGGCGAGGCTGACCTGCTGGGTCCAGAGCGCTGCCAGCCCCCCTGTCATGAGGGGCTGGCAATGCCCAGGACTTTTCCAAAGGCATGGTTTTGCAGGGATGAGGTTTGGAATAAAAAGCCGTAAATGGGGTTAGAATAGCAACCGGAGAAAAAATGAAGAAGCATTTAATACAACGGTAAATGAGATTATTTTTATTAAAACAGTAAATAAGGCCAAAAGGAGCAAGCCACAGTTTTTGGCCTCGGGCTCTGGTGTCCTTATGGCTGGTTTTGCAGGACCAGCGGCACTGAGGCAGTCTGCGAAAGGCTCTGCCTTTGCTCCCGCGGCCCAGGTCGTGCTCCCCCGCCAGCCCACCGTTTCGCCTCCCGCGGCCAGGCTCGGGGCTGGGCAGCCCTGGCTGGGGCACCCCCAGAGCCCTCTTCTGCTGACCCCCATATTCGTCTGGCACCCACAGAGCATATGCTGCCCGTGACCCGGCGCGCGGGCGAGCGGCTTTCCACATGTGCTCCCGGGGTCTCCCGATTGGTGTGCTCCGCAGAAGGGGCTGGCCCTTGAAGTCGGCTCCTGTGCCTGTGACAGATGATATTTTTATGCAAGAAAACAAAACCAGGATATCTGATGGACTGCATTATCTTTCCAGACAGCTTGGAGCTACAGCTGCAAAGTAAGAAGTTTTATGCTTAGACTTCAAAACTGTGAGTGGAATTTAAACAGCAGTTTTAAACGCCTACTTTTTTTTTTTACTTTTTTTGTGTGTGTGTGCAACTTTGCATGAAGTATATATATCTGCATAATAACTTTTCATTATCAAGCAAGCTGTTGCGAATTCTTGTAAAATGAAATAATTATTGCTTTGGAAAACTTCACAAAGCGTTAGCTGCATTTGTGGCTGGACTAGTAAATGTGTACTGAGGAGGAGGAGGATGCTCTTTTCAGTGAAAGCAATTAGTCTAGCTGGAAATGGTTTCAAATTATCTTTTCCACTGGCAAATGTGTTTGAGCAGGACTAGTTGTGCTGAGGGAGAATCTCCTTGGAGTTATCAGCAAATGTCAGGCTGGTCTGTGTGTCTCCATCACGGGCGTCATTTGATGTTTGCTTGTGTATGGAGAAGGATTGGGTTAAAACCTGCTGTTACCATTATGTGGCACTGTGCTCGCTAGATGAAAAATCTGTTGGTACCAGGTGTTAGCAGGCTGGCCAATTAATGATGACTGCGGGAAATTAGTCTGAGAGAGTATTGTCCACTATGATGCAGATTTATAGAAATAATTTTAACAGATACATGGCATTTACTAGTGCACAGGAGGATCATTCTTGTAGCTGAAACATTAATAACCTGCGCCTTCTTGCATGTGTTTGAATAGGAATAATGAAATGGTTTTCCGTGGGAGAGCTCTAGGGGCTGATACCCAGGTCAGGAGTCCAGACCTGAGCAGGCAGTTTGCGACTCCAGGCTTGTGATATTTTCACTTTCCTATGGGAACTGTCCAGGACGGTCTAGGATGACCTCTGTCATCCTAGGATGTTATTTTATATAAAATCTGGAGTGAAAAGAGCTGTACGTTGGAACTTTTCTATTTTTTTCTAGATGTTAGTAAAAGCCGAGATGCATGCTTTAAAAAAAAAAAAGTTGTTTCAAATCCTGTCTGGATTGTTCCACAGCTCTCTCCAGCTACCCAAAACAATCCAACACCCTTCCCAATTTATCATATATTTTCCTTAGAAAGCAAGCAACCGCATGTTTCTGTGCCTTGGCAATTACATTGCATCAGTTTATACTTTCATATTCTGGTGGACCCAGCTGAAATCCAAAGGTGATATGAAAAGAAAAATCAGTGGCATGTTACTGCTAACTAGGTATGGCAGAAATCCCATCCCCGGTGGATCCACCACCGCTCATTCTCCATCTGGGCACTTCCACATCACGCAGCAACACAAAGAACATCCAAATGAGGTGTGGGCATACAAGTGCATTTCTGCTGAATTAGTCAGAGCACGTAACATGGGATGTATACCAACTTTGTACAGCTGCCGATGGGGCAATTCAGTCCATTGCCTGATACAAAGTAAATGTCAATATTTCTTTAACAAATGAACTGCTAGAGTAAATAATTTCGCTTACTCCTACATCATTGGTTGCAGAGTTTTTGTTACAGCACTGGGATCTCTAAAGTCAGATTTACGGTATCATCAAGCTATGGCCTGAGTGAATGTGAACTTACTGGAAATAACACAGTGATGATAAATTTCCCTTACCTTCATTCCTGTCCGGATTTGTCCAGCAAAGCAAAATGCAGTGTTTTTCCCAAAGCTGAATTTGGCACTGACAGAAAAATGCTTCCACAGAGAAAATCACGAAACTTAACCTATTTCAGCCAGAGAGGCCTTCTTCATTGATGTGGAGGAAATCCTAAATGGAAGACATCTTAACCCAAACTGCCAATAAATGTATAATGAATTAGTGTTCTGTGTTGAAGAATTTGCAGTATTTTTATTTCAATAATGTTAAAATCAATAAATTTTCTTTCCATTTTCTAAAATAGCAAATGAGGGTTAAAAAAAAATCTAGGCACATACAGAAATGCTTTTCAGTGGCCTGTCCTTTAAATGCTGATAAAGTCCTTAAACTAAAGGGGCCTCTATAATGCTTATAGTGTAAAATGTTTCCTCTTCATGTGACATAGTCTGGTTCTTCTTGTTCCCTTAATTTGGCAGTCTTTCCTGCTACCTAGATAGAATGGGCCAGATTCTCAGCTAGGCAAGGGTGAATAAAGAATAACTTCATTGAAGTCAATGGCATGACCCCTGGATTCGTTCCGGCGTGACTGGAGCTGGAATGTGGCTCCACACATGCCGCTGGCACCCCTGCCAGGCTGGGCGAGGAGGTAAACGAAGAGCTCCTGCAGTTGTGCGTGTGGCTAGCAGAAGGATGGCTGTGGTCCTGCCAGCTTCCAGTTGTGCTTTCACCTGCAGCTTCTTTCAAAAGAAAAGATTAAACAGCACAATCTCACTTCTATGCCACCAACTTCAGTAATGTCTCTTCAAACGATGCGTGGTTTTGCAGAAAGGTGCTAAATCCAACTACTTGCATCATACCTTGTCTAACCCTTTGACATATACCTCAAGCAATGAAGTGCATGTGTTACTCTATTTTCTTTCCTCCTGCTCAGAAAGATTTTAGTTTTTTCCTTGGTGAGTGTTAGGTTTATGTTGCTCTTTACTGGTGATGTTGGTTTAGGAAGCTTGGCTTCTTGCTGTGAAAGTGCTGCTCTCGGTGATACCCAGGGACCTGCTGGAAGCTGCTTCCCCACTCCTAGAGAAAGTTCTGTGTCCGCTGCTGTTTTGTGATGATAACCACACTGTTCCCATGGCCACCTACCCAGCAAAATAACTCCCAGGTCTTTGTCGTGGAGAGACTAATAGGATTATTTTGTACTGTAGGTGGGGCTTCCTTACAACTGCTTTGATTTCCCTGTTCTGTGTGCTAGGATAGTCCAGAGCTGCTTCCCGAAAGAGAGGAGAGGTTTTGTGTGGCTATCTGCAGACTCTGTCCTGTCTCCTGAAATCCGTCCCAAAGACAGAAGTTGGCGGTGTTTCAGATGGGAGAGCCATCTCATACTGCTGTTGCTGGTCAGAAATGGCTGGTTTACACCTCTCTTGCTGCAGCTAAAGAACTGAATTCTGTGGTATTTTTACCAGTAGCAATTCATCTCTGCTAGGTGGAAATGCCAAAGCTACAAAAGGATCTTAAGGGGAGGACTCCACATAGGGTCTGGGGTGAGGCTGGTTTCCTGGTTACTCTGAATGGGAAACAAAAACATGATTATGTTCAGATTTTAAGGAGTTCATTACAAGTGCTACCTGCTGTGTGGATTTCCAGGGACGCTTAAGTCTCTAAACATTCAGCATCACCAAGAAAAACCCACCAACGAAGCCAACAGGCAGCAGGATGCCTGTTCTTCTTTGGTGTTTCACAAGTTCCTAGAATGAAGTGTGCTCATATCTACCACTGAAGTGGGGATTAGATGAAGCTAAAGCTCAGCTGAACTGTAGCTAAAATAGTTTCTTCTGAAGTACTTTTTATCATTACTCAGATATGGGCATGTTCTCAACAACAGCGCTCTACTAGTCCAAAATAACTTACTAAAATCTCTCTGTATGGGCACAAGGTTTACCTGTAACACAAAATATTCATATGATGTGTGCAGCCTAATTACAAAACTTTTATAAAAAATTATAATATTTTATCAAAAATTTAAAGTTTTATAAAATCTTACCTTCTAGAAGTATTTAGGATTCTGTTGCGTCTGGTGCTGATGGCAAGAATGTATCACAGGCTGTTATTTTGGACTAAGTAGTTCCACTAAGAAACTAGAAAAACGTGCCTGATATTGTTATTTTTCAAATGAATATTCCACTTCCACATAAGCATTTGTGAGATGGGGATACTTGTTGTGCAGTTTGTCAACAAGGGTTATGAAAGGGAGCAAGCAGCAGAAGAGAGCAGTGGCTTAGCACATACAAAAGAGTCTGCAAATTCAAGGAGGTTTGTGGACCTAAGAGATAACACCTTGGCTGCAACGCTGCTAATATCACTGTTTTTTCAGGCCTTAGAAGTATCACACTATTATCTCATAAAATCTTTGTGAAATTGGGGCCTTTGAGTCACCTGAGAGAAGCTGTCCAGAAGCAATGTGTGAAAGGAAGGGAGTTGCAGGGCAAAGGAAAGCACTGAAAAAACAGAGTCATGCTAATATTACACAAATGCTTCTTGAAGGTGAAAATGAGAAAGCACAAAAGCTGGCAAGGGGAAAGATAGGGTATGAGTAAGAGTCATGTACCTCTGATGTTGTTTTCTAGTCTTTGTGCTATGTGTTTCGTGCCTTAGGGTGAATGAATAATACTCTGTTTTGAAGACAAATTAAGTTACCTTAATTAATGCATAATACATTGTTTTGAAGACAAATTAAATTACCTTAATTAAATTGCTGGTTGTGGGTTCTCAGAGAAAAGGTGTATCCATGCGTCAGTGGTAGGTGCATCATTTGGGTTCGCACACTTGTAAGGGGGATGTGCAGGGCAGGAGGGAGGTGCCCTGCTGAGCAACCCAGACCACAAGCTCTCCGGCTCTGTACAGAAAAATCAGAGGGATACCAAGCGCAGTGGATCCCCAAACCTTTACAACCATGACCGGATTTTTCAGCATTTAAACCCCAGCTGTTTCAGTGCCACTACATTATGTCCTGAAATTACAGCAGTGTGAGTGGCGTATCTGGCCATCACAAACCCCCTACCTTTTGCAACAGTTCACCTATCATACAGAACCAGCAACTGGTATGGTTTAAGTTATGTCTGTCCCTCTATGAATAAAGGGCTAAGAACCCTTTCCCTGGCATATTATTGTGGTGACACAAATGGAGGAATTCAGTATATTTTAAATGGGGCATTTAAAGACCGAAGTTGTGAGCAAACCAGTGGGGCTGGCTCTAATATTTCAGAGTTTAGCTAAAGAAAAAAAAAAAGTCTGAAGATAATTTTGGATATTGTCTGTCATCATCTCAAGCTGAAACTTTAAAAATTCCAATCCATATCTTCATACCTCGATACATATCTTTACACCTTTATATCTTTACACTTACCTTCACGTCTTCATACCTACCTTTATTAACCAGCAGAATTTAGGCCCACCTAATTGTGTTCTTGGAAACAAATGTGGATTTACCTTTTGTGCAAGGTAGGATTCTAGCCTTGATGTTAACCAAGAAAATGCGTCTCAAAAGAAAATCCAGGCAACTGAAATGGAAAATAATTAAAGGCAACATAAACAGTTGTGATTTTTAAGCGCTTTGTGAAGTTTTTAATGGGTGGCTGGAGCGGAGTCCAGTTTGGGGCTGAGCAGTGTTGCAACTCCACTAAACCTAATAGGAACAGGAATAACATGTAATTAAGGTGCCCTCAAACACTTCACAAACTCTTCAGAGAACTGCCTCCTGTGTAATTTCTGCCTTTGAAACATTCTGCGCCAAAGCACAGCGACAGCAACTGCACGCAGCTCAGGCTAGGGAGGGAAGATAAGGGTACGCTGCCCCTTGTTGTATCAAGGCAGCAATATCGGGAAGGAGGACTGTGACTGTATTTGCTGGAATTTGGCGGGGGTTAAAATTTAAAACATTGCAAAACGCCATGAGAGCTGTGATGCCAATATAGGACCGGGATGTCAGCAGCAGCATAGTCTGACATGCCTGAACGCAAGCGTCAGTGTTGAGGATGCCTGTGCTGTTGGTATCTCATAATGTTAATTGCAGTAATACCTAGAGGTTAAGCTCTTCTGTGCAAGCTGCACATAGTCCGTGTACATCTACGCGGTGTGTCTGTACTCCACAGGTTCTGCTCTACTCATGAAAAAATACCCGTTACCTCAACTTCGAGGTGGTTTAAGCAACCCTGCCTGGCTGCAGGGCAGAGGGAGGTTATAACCCTGCCCGCTCTCGGTGCTAAATCTGAGGCCTCGCTTGAACGCTTCGTTTTCCAAAAGCCTTTCCACTATTTCCCTGGAGGGAAGAGAAAATTTTGCTCTCTCTCTCTGCCAGGAATATGTGGGTGAGAATCCCTGCAGGCTGAGGAGTGACAGCACCACGTCCTGCCACATCCGCAGCAAGTGCCTGCACCCCGACAGCATTGCTCAGGCTGCAGGAGGCGCGGTGGCTGCTGCTCCCTCCCAGGCCACCCCTGATTTTAGGAGAGGCGGATGCTTCGGCACCCCTTCCTGAAGCAGCTTCTCAGGCACAGCGGAAGAGCGCTGCTTTGTCGCTCGGGCACCGTTGCGCTCAGTTACTCCATCGCCCCTCCAAGGACCTCAGGGACCAAACTTCAACACCTTAAATTATGCTGCTAGGATCAGGAGCCGTGATGTCTCAGGTGGGTATCTAAGTCAGGCATGCTAAAGCTCACCCAGGATTCCCAAGCAAGTAAGTAAAACTAACATTCCTGCTCATGTCTTTGGCGCTTGCTATCTCCATCCCGACATGGATTAAACAAACGTACAGATGTTAGCAGAAGGGGATGCCAAAGGGTAGGATGTTTTATATAGATTATTTGCACACACAGCTCACGTATAGTCAGGAGGAGTGATTTCAGATGCTGCCAGCTTGGCTGCCCAGTACTGAAGCAGGGAGGAGCATGCCTCTTCCAGGTCCTCAGTACAATTTTCTGCAACATTAAAGTTGGCAGTCTGTAAGTGATATATCTACTCTTCACTGCTGCTCTTCATTGGGGTACAAAGACCTGGGGATGTATGCACGGTCCCTTTCTTATGTTTCGAAGTTGACTTCCATTTACTTTTTCCCCCAAATCTTAAATTGCCAAATGCTTCTGAGAAACATCTCCACGGAACTGAGATGCTGCTCCATACCCTTTGCAAATGTAAATTAACTGATCTTGCAGAAGTAATTGACAGAAAAGTAATTTCCCTTTATCATGACAAACAGTATTGCAGTATGAGAGTAATGACTGCAATTTAAGCAGCTATGAATTGTGCATTAGGGAGCTCTAGGTCTGAATATTGCTCACAATGAAATTTAAATTGCATTTTTTTTGCATCTAGCTGTTTATAAATAACACTGCAGTTACAACCACAATAGTCATTTTTGTCACCAATTTCTTAATGTCACTGACAGTAGAAATAAAAGACCTAGCTAGCTGATGGTCAGTGCAGTAAATAGAGGTTAAAATGCTCTTTAATACACTCAAACTTCACTAGAAATGGGAACAAACTGAAACCCTAGATCCAACCACAGCATGAAGTGTAAGTGCCTTGAAAACCTCAGCAAACATTTAGCAGCTAGGATCTCTTTGAATGGCTGGTAATTTAAAAAAAAAAAAAAAAAAGGACTCAAGGCCCCTTGAACTCTGTCATATAAATTGAGATTTTGGTACAAATTTCTGGCTTGGACCTAACTCTCGACCTACCTGGCAACCGTATTTAGATGCAGAAGAATAAGTAGTTTAATATGTATTGTCGTAGCCTCCAGAACCTGCTGGATCCTGCACACTCAAGTACTCGCACAGGCGTGCTGTAAGCTCTACAGCTTTCAGTCATTTGTAACGCACTCCCGGCTTGCATCCATGGTGCAACAACCCCCTCTGACTGTGCAGGCATCCCACGTGCATCCTGCCGAAATCCTTTACGGTTAGCTTGTGAGACTGATCTTCCTGTGAATAAGGGGTAACTAAGGGACAGTCCTGCTCGTGGTTTTGATATGGTTATTCTTACAACTCGTCCGCTTGACAGAGTACACCAGCAATCCTCTCCTGACCGTGGCGGATCTTCCTGGAGGGCTGGAGCTCAGGGTCTGGCACCTGATCTTTACATGTGTTTTACTATGTGTGGACATGAAATCTGTGAGGACATTTCTTAACAGCGTCAGAGCAGGTTAAGCTGCCCACGCAGCTGTAGTCGCAGCCGTCTTCCCCCCTGCGTTTTGTAGGTGGGGTGAGCATGGGTTGTCCTTCAGCCCGTGGATGGCGATGCTGAAGCCGCAGCTGGTAGAGGCAGCCACATCTGTAGCAGAAGCGTGCTGGTCTTCAGCGCTCTTCCTCCAGCCCAAGGGCCGTATGCGTACATCCAGAAACTCTCTGCTGCTTGGAAACGCTTTGTCTGAGAAACGCAGTGGTACCCAAACGGTAGGAGAAGAACGCAGTAACACGTTTTCTTTGTATATATTTAAAATATCCTTTATTGCTCTACAGTTGCGCCATTGCCCTCTAATGTCTCAGTGTTTTTATGATAGGAAGGAGCCCTCAAGACAGGGCTCCAAAGAGGAAAAAGAGCGTGTTGAGACGGGGGTGGGGTTGGTAAAGCAGACATAGGAGATGACACCAAGAAATGAAAAGCAAGGCAGACACAGGCACTGCTCTGTGATGTGTGTTGGCTCAACTAAATGGAAATAAGCATCTATTACATTTTTATAAACCAGGCAAAAATAATCATAGGTAGAGATAAACTAGGTTCAGTGTAAATACAAGCTCTGCTGCATGCTTCTCTGTGATAATGGGATAATTTACTGATATAAAGAACCTCTTTGCTGCAGCCTGTGAATTAGCTAGCATAGCTGTGTATGCAAGACATAAAAACATACCCTGGTTTTCTAATGGCCCTCACAGGGAAGGCGTAAAGGACCTAAAAGATCAGTGGAAAAAAAAGACAGGCTGAAATAGCAACAAAGAGGCAAATGAATCATTTTGTGCATGCAGGACTCTTCTGTAGGTTTTTTTTGCAAGCACCCCTAACACTGTTTTCTGTTCCTCTGACCCTTTCTTACCATTTTGTAACTTTAGAGAGGTACAGATATCACAAGTGTCTAATGCCTGTGAAGGAGCAAAGGAAATAAACAACCTAAATATGCAGATCCCTGCGCTGCCAAAAAAGCGTAAGATCATGATTTATGGAAGAAATAGTTTCATGTGACAGCTGGTGAGAATTTACCTAGAAAAAAGGAATATTCAATCTGAAAACATACACCTTGAAACTGGTTGTAATTGAAAGCCACTACAGTAGAGCAAATTGGAAACATTTTAATAGTGGCTAAAATATTCTCTCTTTAACTGAGACCTGCATATTAGCTTGAGTCTGAGAATAAATATTTTGAGTCAAGAATTTTTTGATAGAAGTCTATAATTACCTTTGCAATATTGCTGGTATCCATCTACTTAGCAAAGACTCTGACTTTATTAGCTATTTAATCATCTGAAATACTCTATTACCAAATGCTGAGGGAGAACAATATCTCTGTCAGATTCTGCAGCTGTTGGGTTGTGTGTTTAATAACCTGTTATATTTCAGACCCTGTAGAAATTACTCACCGAAACTCTTCTTTTAATCAATCCCCAGATTAAAGATATGGCCAAACTAAATCTTTCTTTGAAGCAAGCTTCACAGAGTTTTCATCCTCACCTAAGATTTAGATTACCTCAAAGTCTCTGCCAGCAATCTGTGTTCCTCCAAAATGTTTAGAAAGTTGTGATTTTAAGGTCACGTCCTTGTGCGCGCAGCAGCTGACGGGGACTCTGCCCTGACCTCAGCGGGAGACGGGGAACTCCTGCTGTTGTGCCTCCAGAGCCGCGGCACCCGCACGTGATCAGGCCAGCAATCCTATCTGATGATGAACCTCCAAACTGCCAAGATGATGACGGAAGTAAGACCACACCTGCCAGTGGGGATGCTGCTCTGATGTACATGGGAGTGATTGACTCCTAGTCCCTCTCCCCCTTTCTCCATGAGGTTGCCTGCTGGAGGCAGCCTCAGGCAACCTGACTGTGACCTGGGGGAATATTATTCTCCATGCTCTGGCCAGCTCCACGTAGTCCCTCCAGGAGACACTATGGGGACAGAACTGCAATGGGAAAGTCTTCAGAAGTTTGGCAGGGCTTAGAAAGCACGCAAAAATGTTACAGACCATGTGCCTGATTCTCCTGGTAGAGCTGCGCCCATAAGTAAATCCCACATCTCTTCTTTTCTGCACGCGAGGTGTCTCTGACCAAGTTATTCAAGGAGGCCAACCTTTGCTAACTCTATTATTTGGCTAAGAGCCATAGGGCTGAGTCAGTGTCAACAGCTTGCAGAGCTGAGACAGCCAAGAAAAGCCGCCTGAGGAGCCCAAGCCTTGCAGGCCAGAGCGATAAAGAAAGAGAAACACTGGGATTCAGAACAGGGAGGGCAACTAATGCTAGTCTTCATTTAAAATACCATATTATACAGCTGAGGAATGAAATAACTTAGTACCTAATTTGTTTCTCTGCCACTGCCATTCTCTCCCTTGCATTCCTTTGCCATGAGTTCAGCCCGTATCATCTCCCCCTGGTGCTGATCCCAGATTAAGCTAGCTGAAAGGCACGGCGTATGAGGTAAAATGCTGCTTTTCACAGATTGCAAACCAAGACCACTTAGTGGGTTTCCCAAGCGTTAGGACTCCAGGGACGAGAGATTTGGCTTACGGCTGGTCGGGTTCTGCAGCTGCCTGGAGGTGGGAAAACAAAATGGTGTTTTTATTTTTAGGTTGTTAATGAGAGATCAGGGTGGGTCCCTACAGCTGGAAAGACAAAGAGCAAATGGAAGTCAGGGCTATTACACAGATTCAACAGATGTCTCCTAGCCTTCCTGGAGATGATGGTAATGAAGGCAAATAGTCCCTAGCCCTGCCCATAGTGGAGACTTTCTATGGTAGGAGGACTTTTCTTCACGGTGCAGCGACTGCACTGACAGTCAGATGGCTTCATAGCCCCATCTTGCTCCAAGCTTACCTGCGCTGACGACGGGGGAGATGAGATGGCAACAAAAAATTACAGGTGGAAGTAGAAGGAGTAGAGAGAAGAAGTAGAAACAAAAGTCCACCTTCACCTAACCACTGTCAGATGAGCATGAGATGCAAGGCACCACAACAGAAGTAGCTTTCAAGGAGAGATTTTGAAGATGAGTTTACTGTGTTAGCTATGTTAAAAATTAAAAGTTAACTATAGTTCAAGTTTGTAACTATATTAAAAACTATGTTCCAAGGTTACTAGGGAAGGAAGGCAAGAGAGGCCAATGATAAACTGGAATTTGGATCTGCTGCTGTTAGCTGGGCAAAGTGAGGAACAGTCAGTCTCATAAGCTGTAAGATTTGGTAGAAAAGGTGAGCTCAAAGGGGAGGACTTTACAGGGAAGACCACAAGTCTGTGTCTGTGGGGAGGATGAGAGAGGATGACAAGTTGGTCTTCTGAAACCAGGGCGCAGAGAGCTTTGTTTTGTTTGGATTTAAATGAGGTAGTTCAGAGGAAGCCTGAATATTGCAATGAGGATGGGGTGCTGGCCTAACACTACCAGGATCTGGCCTTCACGGAGCAACATACAAGCATAGTCAGCCTAGAGAGAGGGCCCTTTTGGTGATGCTCCGTGGGCTGGTGCATTGTCACAGCAGCAGTAAAATGAAGGCTAAGAATGTCCAAGCAACTTTTTAGTGGCATTGCATCTAACATTAAGCGTGTCAGTAGCCCACTTACTTCATACTGAAGGGCAGTCCAAATTATTTGAATTACTTTCTTTAGGAAGACTGATGTGCCTTTTGCCTTAAGGTAGTGTCCAGCCCTCTCAAGTCTGGTTCCTGCACATTCTCAAAACTTCTGTTTTCTGGCCAGCCTTCCAGTTGCTTCAATGTTTTTTCTTCTTTTCTTCCTCTGGTTCTTTTTCCATGCTGGCCTTTCTCAGTGCCTAATGCATGCGTTATCATTCTGACTATGGCATATTCTGTGAATTCAAATTCTTCTTTAAAGCACTTTACTACTAGGTAGCTCTCCAGGGAAAACTGCCTCTTGCGCTGTTGTCTGTTTCATTTATCCCAAAGCACATTCTCCCCCAGGTTCAAGCACATCTGTTTCACACCTCCTTTATTTCATGTCACTTCTCAGCCCTTCCCACTTTTCTCCTTCCTGCTCCATTGTTTTAATTCTCTGTGTGCATCTGATTTACGCTGTCAGCTCTGCCAAAGCTATTGGGCCCAATTCTCATCCTAATTATGGAGATTTACTCCACAAAGATGGAGTAAGAGGAGTTACTCTGTTGTTGCTGATACACCAGCATCTGAATCTGGGTCTGATTTATTTCTTTCAATAGCATGCATGATTTTGACAATATCATTGAATAATAACCTGCTTTCATTTAGAGCACTCAATACCAAATTATAAAATTTTAGAAGATCAATTCTGAAAAAATCCTTCTTATTGTAATTATCTGTCTAACAAACAATGTCACTTGGCAAACAGAAGTTGCTAAAGGAACTTCTGACAATACAGTCATAACTGGGAGGAATACAGAGAAATTGTCCGAGCAGGCAGGGATCAGGTTAGGAAAGCCAAAGCCCTGATAGAATTAAATCTGGCCAGGGATGTCAAGGGCAACAAGAAAAGCTTCTATAGGTATGTCAGTAATAAAAGGAAGACTAGGAAAAATGTGGATCCTCTCCGGAAGCCATCGGAAGACCTGGTCACCTGGGACAGGGAAAAGGCTGAGGTGCTCAGTGACTTTTTTGCCTCAGTCTTCACTGACAAGTGCTCCAGCCACACCGCCCAAGTCACAGAAGGCAAAGGCAGGGACCAGGAGAATGAATAACTGAGCGCTGTAGGAGAAGATCAGGTTCAAGACCACCTATAGAACCTGAAGGTGCACAAGTCCATGGGACCTGGTGAGATGCATTCACGGGTCCTGAGGGAACGGGCAGAAGAAGTGGCTAAGCCACTGTCCATGATATCTGAGAAGTCGTGGCAGCCCGGGGAAGTTCCCACTGACTGGAAAAAGGGAAACATAGCCCCTATTTTTAAAAAGGGAAAAAAGAAAGAGGTGTGGAACTACAGGCCAGTCAGTCTTACCTCTGTGCCCGGCAAATTCATGGAGCAGATCCTCCTGGAAACTATGCTAAGACACATGGAAAATAACGAGGTGACTGGTGACAGTCAGCATGGCTTCACTAGGGGCAAATCATTCCTGACACATTTGGTGACCTTCTATGATGGGGTTGCAGCATTGGTGGGTAAGGGAAGAGCAAATGATGTCATCTACCTGGACCTGTGCAAAGCATTTGACATTGTCCCACATGACATCCTTATCTCTAAATTGGAGAGACATGGATTGGATGGATGGACCACTCGGTGGATAAGGAATTGGCTGGATGGTCGCACTCCCAAGAATTTTGGTCAATGGCTTCATGTCCGAGTGGAGACCAGTGACAAGTGGCGTTCCTCAGGGGTCGATATTGGGACCGGTGCTATTTAACATCTTTGTCAGCGACCTGGACAGTGGCATTGAGTATACCCGCAGCAAGTTTGCTGATGACACCAAGCTGTGTGGTGCCGTTGCCACGCTGGAGGGAAGGGATGCCATCCAGAGGAACTTTGACAGGCTTGAGAGGCGGGCCTGTGCGAACCTCATGAAGCTGAACGAGGCCAAGTGCAAGGTCCTGCACCTGGGTGAGGGCAGTCCCAAGCACAAATACAGGCTGGGCAGAGAATGGATTGAGAGCAACCCTGCAGAGAGGACTTGGGGGTGTTGATTGATGAGAAGCTCAACATGACCCAGCAATGTGCGTCTGCACCCCAGAAAGCCAGTCGTATCCTGGGCTGCATCAAAAGCAGCGTGGCCAGCAGGTGGAGGAAGGTGGTTCTGCCCCTCTACTCCACTCACATGAGACCCCAGCTGGAGTACTGCGTCCAGCTCTGGGGACCCGCCATAAGAAGGACATGGACCTCTTGAAGAAAGTCCAGAGGAAGGTCATGAAGATGATCAGGGGGCTGGAGCACCTCTCCTATGAAGACAGGCTGAGAGAGTTGGGGCTGTTCAGCCTGGAGAAGAGAGGGCCCCGGGGAGACCTTATTGCGGCCTTCCAGTACCTAAAGGGGCCCTACAAGAAAGCTGGAGAGGGACTTGTTACAAGGGCACGTAGTGATAGGACAAGGGGATAATGGCTTTAAACTGAAGGAGGGTAGATTTAGATTAGATGTAAGAAATTCTTGACTGTGAGGGCGGTGAGGCACTGGCACAGGCTGCCCAGAGAGGCTGTGGATGGCCCCATCCCTGGCAGTGTTCAAGGCCAGGCTGGATGGGGCTCTGAGCAACCGGGTCTAGTGGAAGGTGTCCCTGCCCACGGCAGAGGGGTTGGAACTAGATGATCTTTAAGGCCCCTTCCAACCCAAAGCATTCCATGATTCTGTGATTCTATGAAGACGGTTGTGTAAGCCATAAAACTAACATGACAGGCTAGCCTTCACCAGCCTACAGCAGGGAAGACTTTAAAGACTAAATTTCTTTTGAAACATTTAAAAATATTTTGAAACTTCTGATCTCAGGCATAAGGAGGAGGAGACTGGTCATTGTCACCTGGAAGATGTGAAGCTACAGGGAGGAATAGCATAAATCCTTCAGTTCATCAACAACGAAATATTTTTCCATTAAATACAGCTTGAACATTCCCTAGTGCTTCTTTTTCATGTGATATTCAGCTCACTGAAGCTCCATTTTCTCAGAACATCACGCTGGCTGAAAACACAGCATGGCTTCTTGCCAGATACAATAATTTAAAGATATTTGAATGCTTACTTGACTTGCTTTGAATGGACAAAACTGCTGGCTTTTATACCATCAGCTCCTTACATTCCTGCAGCAAACTCTTTCCTGTTACACTCACACATTGCCTCTACAGGTTAGGGGACACTGAAAAAATGTGTAACCCTAGAGTCTGATGACAGCTTTTGCAAAGCATGTTGTTGACTGGTGCCGATTTGAGCAACGATGGGTCTGTCGGGGAATTTAGCCACGTGCCCGGAGGCTGCCCGCGAACGCCTTCTGGGGAAGCAGTTCCCCAGCCCGTGATGCCTTGTGTACATCGGAGCTGACTCACAGGCGGGAGGGAGAGTCTCCAGAGCCGCTGAAATCCCCTGCGTGAGATACCCACACACCTTTCTCCCATGAGGCAGAGGGGAAAAAAGAGAGGAGATACAAATAAGGGTCTGTAGACCCCCATAAAAGGACAAAGAAATGCTTTTGCTGAAGCTTGGGTGCCTGCTCGGTGCACTCAGGGCAGCGGGGGGGACTGCAGCATAAAAGCCGTGGGTGGGAACCACCTGCCGACCGTATGTGCACGTTTTCTTGCAGGCTGCACCCTGGTGACTGCCATCGCCTTCTGTCGTCCTATGTGGCTCAATTCTTTTCCCGGTCACATCGCTGCTGTCGGGAGGTGACATCAATAAAGGAAATCAGCTGTGAACTGACACGGGTATAACACTGAGATACTAAAAATATTTCAAAGCCATTCAGCATCTCCTCTCTTCTGCGTGGATTCACTTCTTCTGGCCTTTCATGGTCTCCCTGCCCTTGCCACGTGTCTGTGAGCTGCTCACGCTTCAGCCGTGAGTTATGACAGAAGTTATGGATCTGTGCAGTCCTGTTTTATGATGATGATTTATTGTTTGTATTACAGTCATGCCTAGAGGCCTCAAGCAAGATCAGGGCCTCATCGCGCTAGTCACTGTATAAACATGTATTAGGAGACAGTCCTGCTCTGAGAAGATCACAAACAAAAGGTGGGAGGAGGAACAGAAACCCAGAGATGTGAAATGCATTCCCCAAGGCAACCCAAGAACAAGTACCAGAGCAGGGAGCAGCAGCACTCCTGTCCCCGGGCTCCTGCCTGCCCATGTCCGCACCAGGCTCCGCCGTCTGCTGCTCCTCCACGTCCTCCTCGCCAGGGGCTGTGCAGGGGATGGCACGTTCCTGCTTCACTGTGCCTCTTCCCACGGCCTGAAATCAGGCACAGTGTGCCAGGAGGCACGTCTCTGCCTCCTCTGCGTTGGGGCTGCAGGTGCGCTGGTCCCCATGCAGATCACTGCTCCTGCTGCGCTTCCAAAATTATTTTCTTTCCATTGTTTTGTCACCGCTGAGCTGACGGTCATTGATCCCAGCAGAGCTGTTTGTTATCACCTCCAAACTGAAACCAGATGGCCTCATTCCTTTTCAGAGCAAAATAAAACAGGTAACTTAAAAAGATTGCTGTCTTATATATGGATCTAAGATATCTTCAGTGCAACAGCAAGACTGACAATATACTAAACTGAAAAGACAGAGACATAGGATGGAAGAGCTGCATCCTACCTCCACTTGTGGGGCTTAGATCTCCCGTCTGGCTATGCCCAAACGCTACCCTTGCTTTGCCTTTGCAGCACTTAAGGGATAATTGGAGGGCAATGTTTTTCCTCCATTTGTAATTGTTATTGCTCTTGGCATTATGACCAGAGCTGTTCTCTACGTATAAAAATGCAGTTCCCAGAGCTTAACCTGAAAGCTGGGTGTGTGGACTAGCACCAGTCCTGTGTTAATACGAATTATACATTGAATATTGCTTTGAGAATGTCGTGAGCTAACTCTCCTGAAGTGCCAAACGCTATATAGGAAGGAAAAACGAGATGCAGATTTGGCCCAAAGATTTTCAAAGAGGAAAAATCCAGACTGCGCTTACGAAAATACTTGTTTATGCCCTTTAGAAAAACAGGGAATTAAAAATACTGAGAGAGCTGCTCTGCCTCGCACTGCTGATGGGAGTACCAGTTCAGCAGTCAAGGGTAGGCAGACACACTGAGATGATGTTAGGGTGACAGGTAGGTAGTATACTGAGGGGCCCTAGTGGGTTGTGAGGGCTTACAGGAGACTCTCCGATGCTGTTGAGACTCCAAGGCCTGCTAGAAGAAGCAGAAGACGCTGCTCCCAAAGAACCTCATTGCATCTCAGCGCAATGGAAACGTTATCACGCCGGCAAGGCCACTGTCAGAGCCACGCAAGGGAGCAACCTGCCCTTCAACGAGCTTCTGCAACGAGAATCTCGCCAGAGGATGGCACAACTTTTATCTCCAGGCAGATATTCAGCCTGTCTTGCAACACTTGAGCTATCTTTTGGTGCTTTCATGACAGATGCTTGCTCCAGCTAAAGACAATATATCCTCCATCAGCTTAATATTAACACTGCAACTGTGGCAGATGGGGCCAGGCAGACATTTTCTATCTACTCAATTAATCTTCAGTGTAGTTCAAGAGCACAGCAAAGAGCTGAATCACAAATACATCCAGAGTGTTTGCAAGGTGTAGGAATTCCTCTTTTCCTCTCGGAGCCAGGGAGCATCCAGACTTCCCAGCCCTGCCTGCGTCTTTCCCAGGCTTGCTTTCTTCTCTCTTCGTAATGCAGTTTGGCCTATGCTGATTATATCTGCATGATACTGTCACCATATAATGCCACGACAAGTGGAGACTTTCCTCACAAATGTGTTTAAAAGGAGATTTTTTACCACTTAATTCTTTTACACGGATGCAAATAACGTCACAGTAAGCAACCTCCGCATCAAGCCCATTCTCCTGGCAGAGCTGTCCATCAATGCCCAGTTCCTCATCCCTAGTAGGACCATTGCTGCTCTTTGATTCATCCCCATCCTTCTTTTTTCTTTCTTTTTTTTTAATTCCTTCTGTAAAATGGACACGAGGGGTGGTGCTGGCCTTCTTCACAGTCCATCCAACCACCGCCCCGTGCCTCGGCGCAGGTGTCACACGTGTTACGGTCTGCTGTATGCACTGAGGGAGAAGCAGCCTCAGCCCAAAATGAACCATCAAACAAGTCTGCTCTCACCAAACAGGCATTTTTATGCATTGTCTGTGTGAGCCAGCTATTGACAATTCCAGCACTTTGGGCTGATTTTCTTTTCCTTTTGTCATCAGAGATACGAGGGTGATCTAAGCTTCTTCAAGTGCGAGACGCGGAGCAAGTAGGACACACAATTTTATGGCACCAGGCTTTGCTACTTCCACTTCTCAGGGCGAAAATCCCGTTCTGATGCGGCAGGTGGTCTGTAGAACAGCTTAGCAGGGATACCCGAGGGAGCTGAGCTCTCTGTGGGGCTCGCCTTCAGCGCCTGAAGCTCAGACACCCAGCCTGCCACGAGGCCTCCCTCCTGGCCAGGGCAGGGGCTGGCCCCTTCTTTGAAAACGCACGGTAAATACAACGCCAGCAGCAGCACGAAGAGGTTTGGGGATCAAATCAGCATCGGTGATTTTTGTGGAGACGTACCCAGAAACAGCTTGGCTGCTGCGCTTCTCGTGGGCCGTTTTAGCATTTACCAAACAGCCTAACGCTACAGCGTCAGCCAGCGACGTCTCGCAGACTGGATCACAAGCGTATTCACTGACTGCGGTGGCACTCTTTGTAGGAATAAATATTACACCTGTGAGGTGGAAATGTGTTATTAAAGCCATAAAGATAACAACATTGCTCCTAAGTGGACAAATTTAGTGCAGTGTCTATTACTGTTAAATGGCAAAATTACGGTTGTAACAATATGGAGATGTAAATGTAATTGTGTATAACATTGTTGTAATCATTAAAATCCATATAAATTTTGCGCACTCAAATTAAACACGAGCGACTACTGCTTGACACCTGAAACATTAGCATAATATTCATGCCATATGGTTGGCATTTTCTGTTTCTTATATCTGTCACTCTTCATTCTTGTCAGCTGCTCACAAGAACTTGCCAGATAATATCTGCACCATTGCCAAAAATGTCTAACAGCTGGTGTAGTACTGGTTAAACACTCTGTAATGTTTCAAACTTTAGTGCTCCCATCTATGCATTAGAGACCTGGTTCTTGGAGCAGATGTTTAGCTTCGTTTTTAAATTAACTTCAGTCTGCTTTTGTGTGAGTGGTGTGGTTTTATGCTCCATCATGCTGCTGCCTTCTGCGAGATGAATGAGCTCAACAGTATCCTGGCTTTGACAGCCTTAAAACACATAAACTGGTGTGATAAACTCTGTGTTAAAAATGCGCTCTGGTGTCTGCTTCAGTACCTGACATGGGCTCAGGGTCTGGACTTGAGCTGCAAACTTATGGAAACCAGTTCAGGCCATCTATTAGCTGAGGTGGTGATATCTTAAATTTTCCCGTGCGCATGTGGTCCTCCTTGCAGCACGGAGATGTGCATCTGCTCGACGCCCTTGGCACCGCTGCCCACCGGAGCCCCTCTGTGATGCAGAAATCGGCACGGAGGGTCCTAAATGCCCAAATGAGTCTCCTGAAGGACCCAAACCGTAATGTGGGCTTGAGGCATGAGCACTGCATGGGCATGGTTTAGAGCTCTGTCCCCCGCAGCTGGGGAGAGGGCAGCAGGGTCCATACCGGCACCCAGGCTTGCACCTGGCGTGCAGCCGAGGGCCCTATACCCAGCTTCGGCTTGCAGGGTTTGAGGCCACTGGTGGGGGACTGGGAGCTTGAGACGCACTTTTGACTCTGTAAATACCCTTTAAAACAGTGCTAATGACTAAACCAGGAATTCTCTTAACGTATTCTGTGTGGAAATCAGTGTGAACTCTCAATGTGCTGAAATCTATGTAGTTGGGTGATTTACATATTAAGATTTATGATGAGCCAGGCACATGAACACCGATGAATTAAACAAACATCCAATTTTGTAAACAATCTGATTTTATGGATAGCATATGCAGTTCCCTTGGGGCTCTGAGTTTAAAAGGCTGATGTACGCCTTTGGAAAAGAGGACTCCTTGCTTTTTCATTTTACTCTTCTTTTCCTGGAGACAAGGAGTTATCTTATCTTTTGCTCCTTCAGGTTCACTCCCAAATAAAGTCATTACCCAGCTAAAACACTAGGTTGAATTCTGAGACACTGTGATGGAGGGCATTTGCTGAGAAGCTGCTAAGACACTCTGTCCCCAGTTGGCTTTGTAGGGACAAAAATGGGGAGAGAAGAGTGCTGAAGAGAGGAGACCTCTGCCCCTCCAGGAGTGGGCAATTTGATCCTGCTAGGCTGCTTTACCTCCTGTAGACAATGACCTAATACGTGTCCTTTTTACACAGAAGCATTTTAATTTGTGCTACCTTTTGGCATAGGACACCCTTTCCGAACCACGAGTCCCCTCTTTTGGCTGCCATACAGGTACACAACAAAAAGGCGATGGCTGCCTGAATAAGCTTCCCATCTAGCACGAGGCAAGAAACAGAGGTATGGATAAGCAAAGAGTGCAGGTAAATATATGGGTTCATGCTATAGGCAGTGGTCTTAGCACGCCATCACCAGCGGCAGGCTATACACTCATTTTTTTGCCATGTGGGATGCATAAAGGTTGGATATTCAGATAGTGGCTTGCGCCTCTCATTTTCCTCTTCTCTGCATGTGCAGACCTACTCAGATGGAAGAAGCGTAGGCAGAAGAGTCGTGGGCTGCATATATCAGAAAGTAGATTTGCACTGGTTTTATTCTTTGCAGACGTTCCCGCCCCTGTACTGTATCCCTAGAAATTATCCGTCTTGGATAATGGATGGAATTAGATTAGAAGCAAGACAAGATGCAATTACTCACTGAGGACGAATTCGATAAACTGGTAAAATGAGGCCTGCAGCTGGGCCTGTCAGTGTCTGGTCTGTGTGCACGCGGAGGGGTCGCAGAGGATTTTATCCTTGGCATTAGCTGTAATAGGATAAAATTATTTTCTGTTTATTGTAATATAGCCTTGGTATCACTTATTCCAGTAAGGTGCTATCCACGTGAAGTCCCTCAGCTGAAAAAAACTGTGATTAAAATGAAAATAAGCTTTCTCTTTGATGAGGGATAAAGAAATTCCCTTAGGCCAAAGAACTGCATCCAGATGCTCATAATGCCTCTTCAGTGCTGTGGGATGCAGGGCAGGAACGAATGTCAGCCCACTCCTTTCTCGGTCCAGGCTCAGTTCTTCTCCTCAGCAAGTCCTTAAAGCTTTCCCTCACCGCCAGGGTCTGCAAGTTCATCCCTGAAGTATACAAGCAAATGGGACAATTGTAATTTGCCTGGGTGCTTGGTACATCCCTTTAAATGATTTTCTGTTTCTTTAGGCATTTGGACACTGCTGAAAGTCAGGCCGTCCGATTAGCTGGAGGCCACGCAAGAGGCGTGACAGAGCTGAGAACACAGATGCTGTTGGGAGGGGTATTGCGCTGCTTTTCCTCTCACATGTGGTTGCTTGTGAATGTGCTCATTGACAGGGCAAGGTTTTGAATTCAGAGGTAAGGAGGGAAAGTGGGAAACTTCTGCTAATCAGTGTTCACGCCTGATTTTTTTTTTTTTTTTTTTTTTTGGTCTGTAGAATCCTTGGACCATTTTGTTGTAAGTATTTTATTTTACACGCAGTAATTGAGACTGAAGATTTGGCACAATTCTACACCCCTGAAACCAAAGATGTTGGTTATCAAACTATGATGTTCTGCTACGAGAAGATGACTAAAAAGAATGACATAAGTAGATGTTCCTGGAGGCAAAACATGTAGTACAGTGCAGCTCATTACTTAGTAACGTAGCGCACAAACATGTGATTGTAATCCATCATTTTTACCACCACCTTGAACAGGATTATAGCCAACTTGTAGGGTCATACAGGTACCTGTAGTCCTAGGCAGTAAGTACCTTTCAGCTGAGGCCATCGCAAATCTGTCATTTGTGGTGTTCCATTTATGTTCTTTAGTTTATGAATGTGAATTAGTTGATGGAAATCATTTCAGTGCAAAGGTAACCAGGCGATGCTTTTGACTGAGTGCCAGCCAGCAGGTCAGGAAATCAGTTTTGCGCTTCTTGCTGTTGATAGGTTTAGCTAAGGGACTTTTTTTATTGTCTCTTTTATGTCTCTGTGTTGATATAAGATATATTAACATGAAGTTTCCAAACTCAGCCGTTGCCCTGTATATCCTTTGTAGATGTACTTAGAGCTTTTGAGTTGTCCTTTTTACTTCAGCAGGCTAATCAGGTACATAATCAGGTGTGTATAATATTTACAGGGTCAGGGTTTAATTCCTAACAACACTACAAAAGAAGGGCGATGCTAAGCATGATGGTTGTGACACAAAGCTGTTAAACGTTTCTTTTAATGTGCTGCTCCGGCCATTAAAGCCATGTGGAAAGACCCCACCGCCAGCAGGGCCTAAGAGGCTGCCCCATAGGTCTGATGCAAGATGTCACTTGATGCTCAGTGTGGGAAAGCACCCATAAATTCAACATCGTTTCCAAAATGAAGAACAGAGAAACAGAAGTTAAAAAATCTGGTTTTGTTTCCGACTTTATTCCTTTCTCTCTCTGTTATGTTGCTCTAGCATGTCGATGCCTTCTGCTGACATGGAAATCAGAAGAAGTAGCCAAGTCCTTTGTGCACTGTAGAGGGGGCTGTGCTCTGCTTTTGGGAATCACCCTTCTTTTCATTGGGAATATTTCTAAGGCCGGATTTAGAGAAGTTGAAAGACTGAAATAGTTGTCTATATTAAGCATCATTTTTAGAATGGACTTTATAAAAGATTTTGTAGCCTTTTAAATGCTTCATTTGTCAGAACTCCTCCTGAGGCTGGTTTACTTCCCCCAGCTTCATAAAGTCGGTAGCAATAACTTAAAAGAAAACCAGTCAAAGCAGTGCAAATAACTCAGTGTTCGAAAAATACAGGGTTTTGGCAATACTTCTCTAAGAAATATTTTGCTGAATTTTAGCACAGAAAAATACTGTTGTCTATTTAAATTTCTTAAGTAACTTCTAAGGGTTTCACTTGGCTGACACTTCGTGGCCTTGCCTTAATCTTGGGACTGTTTCACAAGAGACCCAGGGAACACCCACTGATAACAATGTCAAACATTCAATGTATTTACTGAACGTTTCCACTTGCTTGATCATTAAGGCATGCTTTGAGTATGAGGTCACCGATGTTGTGTAAGTGTAGAATTTATGGGGTGATTTGAACTATGGGGGAGTCCTGACATGTTTTTGGCAAATACCGTCAGATACCGTGGACTGATGCCATTCAGAATTGTAGCTCTGGGATATAATCAGGTTGTAGCATGAACATTTTGCATTAGAATTCAAATCCTCTGATTACAGAGAAGATGGGAAAAAGGTTATTTAAACAGGCCATACATACACTGTAGGAATCTTTTAACAGAACATGTTTTCTTGTCTGTTAAAATAGATGATTTAAACATTGTCTTTTAAAAAACAAAAATGAAAATGTAGTTTTAGAAAATCAGAGGAGAAAGCTTTACATCAATGTAGCATGCAATCACTGTGCTCTCCTTTTGAATCCTGCTTTTAAGTCAGAGAGAGCACCTGCAGTGTGGGCTGTAACCTCGTCCGGGCTTCCTAAACTGTACTCCTGGATTTACCACCGACTTGATAGGTAGCCTTGCAGAACCTATTCAAGGCCTGTTTAAAACTCATTTCAATGATGAAAAAATCTTCAGTTGGATTTTAGCACCTTTTAGATGTAGTGATAATGACTTTGGCTGCCTTAATTTGCCACTTCTCTGCTTGTACTCTTGTGAGAATAACCTAAGACTTGGAGTCCCTGAATGAAACCAAATGGGACCAGGATCTGGATCTATGTAATTGCTGACTTTATCACATACCTGCTGCCTGACTTTGAGTTTTCTGACTCTGTTTTTCCTCCAGCCTCTTGTTTTGCATGTTTAAATTTCAAGCTCCTTCAGACAAGGTCCCTTTCTCACAAGAGATTTGTAGAATCTGTCGTCTGTGGTTGTGCTGCCAGACAAACAACCGGCGATGGCTGCCACTCCTGCGGGAGGTTTCAGCAGTTCTCTCCCACTTTGTCTAAAACATGTAAATAAAGACAGTTCTGGTACTGTGCACATTTTAATCCTTTACAAAGACATTAACCCTTTGACATTAGTCCCACTAATTGCACTTTGTTTCATTACCGCAACTTTTTCCCTTAATATTTTAAAAATCATGTTAGCTGGTTGCCAAGAGACCACAGGTAAATGAACAGCATTTCGGTGTGGGTTCTGGAAGGAAATACTCTCCTGGTATTGACTTACACTGTATTTCTTCATCCCACCTATAACATAAAGGAGACAGAGTAAAAACCACGGAAAGTAGAATAAAAGATAGAAGAAAGGAGTGACTCTAGGCATTTGAGTATATACTTGGCAGATAAAAACTAAACAAGACTAGACGATACATGGCCAGGGTCTTTTAAAAAGGGACCAAATTGATACACAAAATACTAGATTTGACACATATTTTATAGGGATCCCTAGCAGAATATGCACTGGAGGATTTTAAGGAACAGTCCTACTCTTGATATGTAACATTCAGGGAGCTCCGCAGTTTTTGGAAATGTGCTGTCTAGCCCTAGGAGTCCACCTCTTACAGGAAAGGCCTTTGAATAATGTGTTTCAGAACTTCCTGACCCGCTCCCTGAAAGATTTTCAGTGTTGCTTTTTAAAAATAACTTTGTTTTATTAGACCCATTTACATGACATAAATGGGAAAATACTGCAATCTGTTTTCCTACCCTTATTTTTATTTAACGTTTTATATTCCTATTGGGATCAGGACTGTCCTATGACACGGAAAGGACAATCCCATTTTCTGTGGAAAACAAAGCGCAAAGTGTTCTGACAAATAGCACAAAAATTGCTTTGCTTTTTAGGCAGACGTTGTTCTCCGGATATCTGAAAGGCTTAGAGAAATGGGTGTATTAGTGTAGTGAAGCTGACATTATCAGGTGTTGTATAAGAAATGTCATTTATGAGTTGTCACACAGCTATTGTTAAGAGACTATTCAGAAGACCACAGTAGATCATAGAGACTGTCACTGCGCCCGCTGCAATCACCGAACAACCAGGAATAGTTAAACAGAACATTTCTTTCGCTTTCAGGGCAAATTACACTTCTGGTTTATTTATGTGACGTATTCGCTGCATTTAGGCGTCCTCCGTAACTGTTTTACTCCAGAGCTGCGGCACGGTGCCTGCCAGGTGGGATGGGTGGCAGTCCAGCCCTCCGCGCTGGCCGGGCCGGCCGGGAGCAGAGCCCTCCCCGCTTCCCTAGCGTGGCCGGCGGGGAGGAGGTGGGGGTGCTGGCACTCCAGCTCTGGACCCCCTCTCTCCCCTGCCAGCACTTTTAGAGGACAGGCTCTGGCGGCTCGAGGCAGTCTCCGGGCCCTGGCTGCGGGCAGGATGGGAATCCAGCAGCCTCCCGAGCTGCTCCTACCTTGCTGTCCTCCTTCCCTGCAGCGTCTCACACACGCTCCAGCCACGCACCACCTCCTTAGAGCAAATTGCAGTTACTCCATGGGCTTCCCCACAGCCATAACTATTTACACCAGGTATTAAAATGCACACAGACCGGTGAAAGTGAGCCCTAGGTTTAGGATTTGAACAGACGCTGCCTGAACCCCTGCTAACGTCTTTAGGTTACGTCCTGCTATCAGACTGTTAAGCCTTGTTCTCTAATCTGTCGACAGGGTGAACTTCCATTGACTTTAACCTGCCCAGCCATATCCTTTAAAGCCTGTCTCCCCCAATTATTGCACCACGTGCAGCCCCGCTGGACCTCTAAATCTTTCAAGAGGTTTGTAATTTGGCGCATTCCCTAAGGAAGGCTTGGAAGGGGTCCAGGGAACAGGGCTAATTTAGGAGACGGGAGAATATGTCTTCTGAAGAAATGGCTCCAAGACCTTAACATGTTGGGCCGTGAAAAAGGAGCAGGTGAGATAGGATTTAATTACACTGTACAAGTACCTGGGGGGGAGAACATAGAACTAGGTCTGAATCTATAGCAAAAAGGTAAAATATGAGGTCATGCGCTGAAACTGAAGTGTATTTCTCTCAGCAGAAGGCTACTCTGTATATGTAATAATCTGACAAACACGGTAGCAGAAGCCGGTAGTGGATGCAGGAACCTGTTTACTGCTGTTGCAGTGTGATCAGGTTGTCCTGCTGATGGTGCTTGTCGGTCACAAATGCCTCTTTTTCTGTGTTGTTTGGTGTTTCAATCTACTATGCGGGGGGTGTTAAAGCTGAGCTTCTGGGGCTTAAAAATAGAGGCAATACTTAAAAGCTAACAGTAATAAATACATAACTATTTTTTGCATGAAATGCTTTGAAGGGTTATGTACATAGTATTGTAGATCTTGCAAAATGGCATGACTCCCTCTGTGGTCTGGTGCTGCAGAAGGGCACAGCAAATACTGCACAACTCTGATGAACTGCTGGCAGGTGTGTAAGGCTGCTGTGACATCAAAAATAGTAATATGGTACTGGCATAAATGGGCATTCCACCTCATTCACCCTTTTCATGCTTATGTAGTGGGGGAAAAAAAAGGTCTAAACTGGAAGCTGAGTACATCATGTGACACGTGAACTTAGGCTCCCTTTGAAAACAAAATGGTGTCTCTCCACTAATTTGCAACGGTTTGGTTTCAAGTTTTTTCATAAGTTTGTGCAGGAGATGGACCAGTTTCAGCTGGTGCCACCGACTCTGAAAATTGTCAGGGCACGTGGAGGCAACTGGGACATTGATCTGCCCCTTCGCAAGCTGAGTAGCTTTGTTTTCACCCATTTCCAATCACTTAATAATCTGCTAATGAAAAAGCTACTCAGAGAAAAGGTTAATGTGAGATTTAATTTGGATTTATGGGTCATCAATAAGCAAGTTATTTTATAGTCTACATTCATGCTGCAAGTTTCCTAAACAATGTTCAGGGTTGATTTATTTACTCCACCAGAAGTGCAAGAAAATGATGAGTAAGGCAGCAGTTCTTTCTGCCAATATGTCTGTGTACGCTCTGCACATTTTTTTTTTTTTAATGGTAAACATTTTATTAACAAGTTTGATAGACTAATCCCAATTCTATAGCATCTGTAAATTAACTGGGGATGGGGCATGCCTAGAACTGCTATGTCGAGACTTTGATTGCTTCCTATAGCATGTCAGAGCACTGTGCTGGTCCCCTCTAGCAATGGAGATGCTCCAAGCTAAACCAAATGCTCCTGGGAGATGGCTTTTGGTCTCTCCTGGTGGAACGTGTGGGTTTGGGCTGGATAGTCCTGGTGAGATTCATCTGGGCAGCAAAGATAACCTATCTATAGTGGCCATCCTCTATGCTCCTTCTGCTGTCCCTGGAGAGAGACTCTTCTAAGATGCAGCTCTTTTTGAGGAGAACGTTCAAAACTGGTCACATGGACTGTGCCTAACGGGCCCTGTTCCTAAACTTGGATTATGGAGCAAGTCCTGGGTGACTGATCAGGCTCCTGGGGTTCTTTCACAAGTTATGGTTGCAACTTTATGAAAAATTTATCCCAGTTGCCGTAAGTGTAGCCACCCAAACTCAAGAGTTTTGTCTTCTCCAGGGCTTTCCTTGCCCCTTCTATCCCAAGGCAGCTGCAGTAAGCAAAATTGAGACTATCTTCTCCTAGCTTCAGTTTTTTTCATCTGTATATCTTTAGACCAGTACCTATGACAGAGATAATAATCTTTAAAATGAGGTTAATAATCCTTCTTTATCAATTTTGACAATTTATGTGAATTTTCTAGAGCAGAGACTATTTTCTCTACAGTTTGGAGTGGTGCATAGCAGAGTCACAGTTCATATCTTGCAAGAAATTTTAGCATTTTCAAGTATATTTCACTGCAGCTCAGGATGAAAACAACTTTGTTAATTTCTTCAAAACAGGGATTCCTGAAAGAATTCATATGAAAAACTATTTTTCCATCTTTTCAAATTATTTTCTGTTATTTCAGAAAAAGCATTTTATTAATGATAGTAAAATGCTTCCCTAAATCTGTTCAAAAATGAAAGAAGAACTAGAGTATTTGACCTATTATAATGTCATACTACAACATGTCAGCGTAGTGGTAGCAAACATAAACTTATTTTTAACACTTCTAAATTTTTCCTTCTTCAAAATAGGTTTGTTTGAGGGTTTTTTTTGGTGGGAAATCATTTTGCTCACAGTTTAATGAAAAGAACCATTTTTTAAATAAAATGCCTTTGAGGAGCTTTCGTTTTGCTTCCATCCCATCGCCTCCCATCTTTCCTCGGCTGGGTCTTCTAGCTATACTAAAAAACCTAATACTTTTTATTTTATTTTGCAGCTCAGACTGATTAATTCCCTGGGTGCGCTAGTCAATAAAATGAATAATGCAGCAATGTCATTTTTTACAAAAAGTTTAGAGTACTGCTGTGGATTGTTTTATTAGATGATATATCTATAAGATCTAGTTATATTAATCAACTTTAACAAAATGCAACTAGACAGCACAGCCATAAGCATGCCAAACCAAGACTGTGTAAGCCTCAGCAGAAGACACACCTTAGCGATCTGTTTTGCTCTGATTCAGCCGGTCATTCACAGCAAACCACCAACTGGGTTTAATCCTCTGTTGTTGTTGTTGTTGTTGCTCTTTGGTGTGGTATCATCTGAAGAACTATCTTAAATAGCTACATTAAATAAGAGCAGAGGAGCTAATGCGGGAGAATCACATCCCTGACCAAGAGATTTCTCATGGAAGAAATTCTAGATGCAGTTATCACAGCAAACAGTTCCTTTTGCCCATATAGCTTATTTCACTCAGGAAATTGCTTTATGTTATACCCGCAAAAGAGGTTTGTTGAGGACTTATTTTGCCAAAACAAGCTGCATCTCTCTGGAGAGCAGTTTTCCAGGATTATTACTTTTTTGTAAGAGTAAACATGGTGGCAGACTGAGAATTACTTCACAAAATGCTCTGAGGGCAAAAATCAATCCTGTTTCTAGTAGCACATTACTTAAGATGAAGTGTAAAATGCACAGGCTTTTGTCTTTAAATTTGATGTAAAATTTAATTCCAGAAGTTCTAAGGTGCAAAGTGTTCTAAAAATTATATACACACCTCTCTTCTCTTGTTTCCTACGTGGTCTTTCCCCCATAATTGTGACAGAGTGGGGGTTTTTTTAGTACTTTGTGGAATCTTGGAAAAGAGGCACAAACATGGAAAATGGCCTTGAGTAGCTGGAATTATCATCATTTGAATGAATGGGGGTTAATTAATTTCTGGCTGAGAATAAATGGTTCATTAATCTTCAAAACAGACTGAAAATCCACTTAGAAGAAAGAATGATACTAAACACACAACAGAAAACTGTAAGGTTGCATTGGCCTATCAACACTTTAAAAATACTTATTTTAGGTGGCTGAAGTAGTTTGGATGAGTAAAACAATTCAAATCTCTTCATATAAAGAAAGCGTAAGGCCAGCAACTGCTAAGTGTTCTTCCAACAGGATCACTGAAAATATTTTCACCTATATTGTTTAATTATTCTTTTCTTCTTGATTCCACCTGAATTTAGGGTGGCCAAAAACCCTCCAACATCCTAATGTCTTTTTAGTGCCGAGGCACAGCTCGGTAACGCTTTTATGCTTTTTAAAAATGCTTTTTAAAAATGCTTTTTAATGCTTTTTAAAAATGATCCCTGATGTGACTGTAAAATCATCATTCTGTGATGTATCAGTATTTCTACAGCCTTCAACCAGCCTCATGAGCCTCTAGGGGCTCGCTGGCCAATATTCATGTTTATATATGCTCATCACGATCCGCCTTCTGTATGGTTGGTTGTGCTTTCCATAGTTATTTGGGTTATGTCATGTTCAGAGGTATAGGCTGCGAGTTCCCTGAGCGGGGACTCATTCCTGTGAATTTATTGCACTTCACACAGTAAAGAACTGATTCTTTATATGGTGCCCTGGCTCTACCACAATATAAATAACATTTTTTTATATTGGCACAACTCCTTTGAGTCAAAGGAGGAGTCACAGAAAGAGGCAGTGAAGAAGCAGAGATTTCATCACCTTAAAATCATGGGTTTTGAAGCATGTCTTTCTGTAAGATGTTATCCAGAGAAAGCAAGAATTATATTTTGAGAATTCTAGTGACATTTTTTAATCCCCATCAACCTACTATTAGACACATTCTGGATCTTTTAAGGTATTGACATAATGGCAAAAAATACCCTGCCTTAGGCCACATTTTCTAAACCACAGATCCAACTGCAGATAGGACATTTTCAGTAAATTGACAGAGGGAGCTGCAAGAGTGGTTTAAATGATTCATACTATTCCTCTGGGCAGGGTCCCAGCCCAGAGTTCTCTGAGTCAGCTTTGGTGTTCTCTTATCAGGAGGCAGAGCACTGTTAGAAAACACTGTTTTGGGGCTAAAGCAACTCTTCTGTTGTAACAGCCCTCTGGCATTGTCAAATTTTTAGCTCCCTTTAGTAGGGTAGCTCCCTATGCATGCCAGCTAAATCCACAGTGCTGCTTCCAAGTCATCTTGGCATCGTATCTTCTTCATTTCTGAATTTTTACTTTAAGTGCTATAAGCACTGATTAACTCAGCTTCTACGTGTCCTCACTTTTGACCCCCAGGTTTACTAGTGCTGCCTATACGTTGCCTTCCGTTCTGGTTTAAGTCTAAAACCAGACCTGCTGTCTTGCCTGGTACGGAAACTCAGGTCTAGTTAGCAGACAGACTTGAGGCCAGCAGCAATCGGCGCTTTCGCCCACTTGCGGTCCCGTAAAAGTGCAGGAGCCTGGGGAGCTGCACACCCTCCTGCCCCCATCCCATGGCACGGTGACCTATGCTTACCGCCCCAGGCTGCAAAGCAGGACCCTCTTTCCTGGGAACAGATTTTCTGCTTAATGGCATTTAAGGTAGATGGATCCATTAATCCAGAAGAGATGATGCTCTAATGGCAGCAGCAGAAGAGGCTTCTCATTGATTGCCCAGGAGCTGGGACGTTTGCTTTCTAGACCCTCAGTCTGAAACACTGCTCGTACTTTTCAGGGAAGTCCGGCAGCCACCGCGCTGCGACGTCGTCTGGCATGGCACTGTTCTCCTGCCAGCACCAAACACTGCTGAAAGGGAGCTGAGATTTACGGGGCAAAAGCTAGCGAGCAAGATGGCATTGGGGTCTTAGGCCTGTTGCGAGAGGAACCTCCCTGGAAAGGGAAAGTCCCAGGCCCTGCTCCTTGCTCCCACTTATTTATTTTTTGCGGTTTATTTGTGACACTGAGACTCAAAGTCTTTCTAAGCTGGGCTGAGTTATGGCTCCACGTGTAACTACAGAGTATGAGCTCGCCCATTCTCTGACCAGTGCCGGTAAGGTGTCAGATCACTCAGAGTAACGCGTAGCTCAAAAATATCAACCTTCACCCTAAATCTAAAGCATTTCCAGCCCTCTGGGAAAGCAAGCCTTCTTCTCGGTCCATGTGAGACCTCCCCAAATCTCTCTCTCCACACACTAGACAATCCTGCTCCTCTGGTCCTTTCCTTTAATCTTTGTCCTCACTTTACAAGTCAAGGTAGAGGCACAAAAGGCCTAATACCAGATGCCTCGTTCATGTACGACAAGCTTCCAAACGCGTGCTCCAGGCACCGCCAGCGTCAGACAGCCTGGCTTGCCAGAAGGCAGAGCTGCCTGGGCTGCCTCCTCCCTGCCTGCCGGCTGCCTGAGAGAGGTGCTTCGAGAGCCGACGGGGGGTCACGGGCAGCGGGGCAGCTCCCTCTCGCCTGCCCAACCAAGGCTGCGAGGACAGTCGTGCCCCTGCTTGCAAGGTGTCATTCACTGCAGAGCATCCATCGAGAGAAGGGGGGCATCAGGGTCGCCAGTGTGTTTGGCGTAGGTCGGACAAATGGGCATGCAGGGAACGTGGAGGGGGAAGTAAGTGGGAACGGGGTGCTAAGGGCTGGCAGAGAAGACTCTGGCAGGGGACAAGCATGGGGCAGACGGAGCTGAACAACTAGATTTTGTTGGGGGGTGACTTTGGGAAGAGCTTGGAATTAGTTCTTTCTGTGTTTCAGCCTCTCTATCTTTTATTCTGACTCCATGATTTTTCATGCCCCTATTGCAGACAGACATCTCTTACTGCTGTAACCCTTTCTGCCCTAATAGCTTCGCCTTTCTGGCCCTTAACCTTCCCTTGAGCAGCAACCACCATTGCTGACTGCTAGGCAGAGCTGGGGTAGCAAAGTGTAGCTTAATCATGGTGACCGTACAGAAAAAAACTTTCCAGACTGATAGAAAAGGTATACAAATCCTATGGCTCAATATCTTCGACTAGCCTGTGAGACAGAAGTTTTTGGTAAGCTGACAGACGTGTTACTGAATAATGGCTGCATTTATTCTCTTCCTCTCTAAACAGTCCCTTTAAAAGCCTCTTTTTTATTCTCCAGATGTGAAATACTTTGGTAGCAGGAAGACAGTTGCAATTCCCTCTTCAGCTAACTTTGTTAGCTACTGAGTTGTGGTGTCTTCAGCCCGATAATGTTTAAAGATCTCAGTCCCTTCCAGTATTCAGTACATGCCTACCTGTAATTTCTACAGTGCTCTAGCTTGTAGCAAAACAACCTTGCGAGAGAGGGAAAGCTAATGTTTAGCAAATACCAGAAGAAATGACAGCATGAATTAGGCTCTAAAGCCAGATGTTCATTTCAGTGTAGCAGGCTATTTGAACTTATTCTGCAAGATCAATATTTTTAGGTTTTCTGAATTTCTAGAGGCAATGCTTTCAATTTGAAAGCTTTTTAGCCTGGGTGAGAAGGTGAAGAATACCAAGGGAGATGCACAGGAGCCAAAGAGGCGGCTTCAAAAACAGCACACTGGAAGATCTCCAGTTGTTTTAACTCCCAAGAACACTCAGTTTTACTAGGACACCTAGCATACAATGCCTCATTTTTCACCTGTAATTCGGCTTCTGAAGGTGTTTGCCTTCTCTCTCTGCATCACTAGTGGTCAGTTTATGTCTCTGCTGTCCCAGCCGGTTCCCCGGGCCAGAGACGCTTCTGCCTGTCGGGTGCTCCTGCAAGGGATTTCTAAGTATCTCTGCTGTGATTTGTCACACATCTTTTGGGAGAGGAAAAAAAAATTGAACGCATTTAATTCAGCTGCAGCCATTGTTCCTGGTTAAATGTAGAAGTACCTTGTGTTTAGAAATTCCTAAGTGTCATACTAGCCGTTACAGAGTAAGAGGCACTCACCGCACGGCTGAGTTTGTAACAACAGGCATGCAAATACGTGACTGCTTATCTTCAGTTGTCTTACTTCTGTTTAGTGTAAGCTCCTCAAATACGCACTAATGGGGCATGGCCTGTACGGAAGATGCTGCACAAAATCAAGCTATAAAGTTTTCCTGAAGGAAGTGGAAAAGGAGAATTTGAAAATCTTGAAATTGGCATCATTTTGTTTCTTTAATTACCTGATCAAGCACCTATCAGAGTAAACAGAAATCTTGCCACACAAATGTTAATTCGAGATAACATAGTGTTTGATAAAGAACATTTAGACTGGGCAGTACGTAGCTCATTGCCACTGCCACCTATGAATGAATATTTGGGGGAACCTTCCTAGTTGTCTTTTTAATATTAGTTCCCCCCCTAAAATACATCCTTTGCAGTGTGGTGGGCATGTCTACAGTAGCATTTAAACTGTCTCTGCAGTATTTCTTGCATATGCAGTATTTGACTGACACCACTACGTAAAAACTCTCCCAAAGCAAATCCTGGAAGCTAGTAGGCCAGCACTTTATCTTGCTTGCATAGGCTGAGGTTCATAACTGAAAGGGTTATTTTGGGCACCCAGAATACTGACACTGTCTTCAGCCTGGAGGCTGGTTAGTGCAAGTGAATGGTGGACATTGCTGTTCTCCCATATATCTACGTTGTATAAGGAAATGGAGAGTGGTGAAGGGACTTTGTGGGAGTAAACCCATAGCAGGTGAACCCACTGGCACTCCACATCTTGCTCTGAGAAAAGGAAACTAAATAGTATCTCAGGTAGAAGCTCGTAAAAACCTTCTACTTGCCTGTACCCTCACTGGTCTGGTGTTTGCTTAGGATACTTTCAAATAGCTTTGGAATTGTTTATGTAAGTTAACATTTCTTTACTTAACTCGAGGTTATCTATGACAAGAATTTACTAAAAATGTGATGCTGCCAGATAGGTACCATATTAAAATTGAAGGGAAACTTAGCCTTTTGCACAATTACACAAAGACATGTAAATAACTCACACAGAAGCGTGCTAAAGTAACGCTAATTACTTATCACAGCACGCAGTCAAAAATTGGCATGTCTTGTTTTACCATTGCCCTGCCTATACTGACACCTCCTTGGTCGCCTGTCTCGTGGAGGGTGAAGCAGGAAACCACAGGCTACAAAACTGTAGGACTGTGTAATTAAAACCTATACTGTGATAGACATTGTCAATGGGAACAAGATGAAGGTGTGTAGGCAGCTCTCAGTCTGATAACTTGTCAGTCTCTCACTGCAATGGGAACTCCTAGGAATCTACAATCACGACAGCCCTCCTGATGATTTAAAGGGATGACGACAGTAGTGCATTATAACAAACACGTGCGGAGTACATCCCAGACTCTCTAGTACGCAGAGTCTTTGCGTGAGTATTTGCATATGTGCCAATATTCCATTAGTGTGTGAGATTTTAGGGGTTTAGAACATAAAAATAATAGGTTAAAATGCAATAGGAAAAGGCTGATAAGTATGTTAAGTTGCGAATATAAGCAATTTAAGGGAGGTGTTATAATTGTCTGTATACTTGTACACAATCTGACCCTGACCAAGGTTGTTAATTTTCATCTGCTGCAGCAACAGAAATTTTAAATAAATACAAATCCTCATTTGCCCATTTGTTTCTTATCATACAACCTATTTCCTGAGCTCGGAGCATGGTTGTGCCAGGGCTTTTTGAAGCCCTGAGGATACAATTTTTTGGGGAAGTGGCACAGCTAATTTGCCGCTTACCGCACGTCCTTTCCTTTGTTTCCTACACAGGGCTCTATTTTCCCTGAGAAAGCCTGAGAGTAACTCAGCTTTTTACCACCTCAGGCGTCGCCTTGCAAAGCGGGGCTTGACTACAGCAACGCAGCCCTGTGGCTAATAATACACAGTGCCTTCGTGGCTGTAGGCACTGCCACGTGTTCACACAACTTGCGGTGATGAAAGGTGAACAAGACTGATTCCATGTTCACAACCACCACCACCACCACCAAAAAGCGCAAAAAATGTTCATTTGCTGCGATTTAAAGAAAGAGAGAGGTGGCAGCGAGGAACCTGTCAGCAGTAAGTGCCCTGGTGCGGGTGGCCGGAGGCAGTGACATTGCTCCTTTCTTGTCATGGCCACTCTTCCTGGCGTGGGCGGTGGGTGGTTTGCAGTTTATGCCTGGCTGAGGCATACAGTGAAGTCCGTATTTCATACAGCTGCTTCGCCCTGTCATCGCTTTGGCTCGGGGAAGCCAAGGTTGCATTAGTTACAGTCTCTTACAGTTGTTAAGCTTCTCCTGAGAACAGTGGGGACCAAAACGTGTTTTAAAAACCAGCCAAAGAGAGCCTGATGGTCTGAAAACAGAACGTTTATCATTACACAAATGATCCCTTTGGAGAGGCTCCCTTTAGAAGTGGCTGATAGTTTTCAAGAGGAGAGGCCCATGGCTGTTTGAAGATCAAGCCCTCTTAAGATATTTTGTGATGAAAATATCAAAAACTTTGGCCTTAAACTATATGGGTAGGAAGGCACTGACAGCATAAACTGAGAGCATTTGTTCTACCATTTTTTTTGACCAGAAAGCTAATGAAACTGTCAAATATACATATTTACTTGCTTTTCTGCTTTTTAACTAAAAATTACCAATGTGGTGATTATTCCTCATTGTTAGAAAAGATTGCATATCTAGCATGACAAATGTATTCCAACACTTTAGCCTGGTGTGATTTACAGTGACTGAGTTTCATACCCACGAAAAACTGATTTGCTGACAAATCTTTAACTCCTGCTGTGGTGGTCTGGGCATCCTGAACCATAACAGGGTCTCTATAAAAGCACGTGCAATATGCACAAATGAAGACGCTGGCATTTTTAATGAAAGAAGATTGAAACCGAATTTCTGGCACTTCTAAAACTCAGTCAAGGCAACTAGCTTTTTCCTCATCTCAAGGGAAAAATATCGACTAATTTTGCTCCTGTCTGATATCTGAATTAATGACTTATCTACAGCACTCTGAAGGCAAGAAAATCTCTCTTATGTTAACACAACACACTTTGTACTTGTAAACGAGAGAGCGAAAGGCATCATCTATCTCAGAGGTTAATATATTTGAATAGAGTTGCAGATGCCCGTGCCTAGAGAGAGGAGGGTGTTGACTGTTTGATTGAATGCTTGTGCACTGCATAGAACTTGGAAATAACCATTCTGCTTGTTTAAAGGGCTCTGCAACAGAATTTGTATCAGTACTGTGGTTCCATGGGAAACAGGTTAACTGAATTTCTTGTTCTGTGTGAGCTTCATCCTGCCAGGCAATGGACATCGCCTTTGATTAAGATTTCTACTTACCTTTTGTTTTTATGTATTAAAGGTTGGAAAGAAGTGGCTTATGGAGGAAAGGAAAACTAGAAAAAGTTAAGAAGTAAATTTCCTGCACTTTTGCTTCATATACCTTTTAGTCTGGATATAAAGTGAGAGTTTCAGATTTTTTTTTTTCTACTCCAAATTTCTTTCTGGAAAAAAATATCCAGCTCATTCTTTATTTGTGGACTACATTTCAGGTGTAGTAGACCCTTTAAAATTTCCAGTAGCATCCACTAGTGGATTGCACAGTTTTTCATGATGGGGTGGTTATTTGCTGCTTCATTCCACAAAGTCATGTGGAAATGCCCAGAGCAGTTTTATTCTGCGTAAAGGAAAGATGTCATGGGTGGAGAAAATCTGAGGAAGTCTCAGAGGACAAATTTATATTATAAGAAAGGAAACTTATTGGGGGGTCCAGAGAAAAGCTTCAAAAATGACCTCTGAGCTTGGCATACACTTATTGCAGGTGCTGTGTAAAGATCTCTGAGTATCTCTTTGGATACCCTAAAAAAGGTGTATCACAGCAGCGTGCCTCAGCTCCCCTGCTTTAGTATTTGTGAGACCTAAGCTAGTAAGCTTAGGGCTAGTTTAGATAGTTTTAGACTACATTTGTTACACCATTTAAAATGTTTAGTCATTTGAGTTTATCCCAAAAAGGAGAACTGTTATTTGATAAAATGTCTAGAATGACCCGTCCTATGGGGAAAAGATCAACTGATAACATAAGTCTCTTTAATTCAGCAAACACAACAAGAAATCCCACTAAGTAGAAATCTGGAATTTAAAAACTGAAACTAGAAAACAGATGAGTGTAACTCATTATTGGAAGATCTCAAAAGGGAGGAGAAGAAGTAACCGAAAAGCAGAACGGCAAACAGGGAATTTGTTCAAAATAGCTGTTCAGGCCTCAAATATGCACCTTGGCTTAAGAAACACTTCCTTTTGTAGGTAAATAAAACTCTGGACACCTGTAAAGCAGCTGTCATTAAGTATTGCCGGGTGTTTTGATTTTGCCTGGTATATCTGGGAAAAAACCCCATAAACTTACCCCCCAAAAAAGAAAAATTCAAAAGAACAGTGAGTTTCTGTCAAATTAACTGAATACTTAATAATATAAAAAAAAAAGTCACATGGGGAAGCAAGAGGCAGAAGGGTTGAAAATACTGAAGTGCTCATCTGAGTACTTTGTATTTGAACACTTCTTTCTTCTGAAAGCTCTGAAAAATTAAATAGATTAATCAAAAGGTATAAATAACCCCCAACATAAATTAATTTCCTTTTTTTTTTTTCAGATTAAACAAAAATGCATTGGGTCGTCCATCAAAAATATGTTGGTTTTGAGGGATGAGTTCTCTTACAAAAAAATATAGGTTGACCAAAACTGATTGAGCAGGATTCACTTTGGCCTTATTGCACATACAGATAGGGATCACGGGAGGTTCCTCCAAAATAACTTTTGCTCCTTCTGAAATAACTTATCTTCATTGAGGCTGACACAGTCCTCCCTTGCTGCCATTTATATCTCACGCACCCAGCAGGTCTTGAGAGGCGGAGTCTGCCCTGCAGTTCGGCCTTTGTAGGGACAGGCACTTATTGCAGGGGTCACCCTTTCTTTAGCATTCATTACAGACACCGATTAGAGGGGGTGATAAAGATGTTGCTGGAGTCCAAAGCCCGTCTTGGACTGAAAAAGTAAAAAAAAAAAGCAGGCAAAGTAGCATTTTAAATGGGTGCATCTACTTACTGCTGATATTTTCATACAGATGGTTTAGTGGTATGAGATTCAGAAGGTGTAGCAGAGGCTTTAATTTGCTGCGGTTCTGGTCTAATAGGTATAAAACACCAGAGGATTCTGAAATACTGAAGTCAGAGGTGTTCTGACAAACCTTTGTACTCATAATAACAGGAGCTAGTGTGAGCTTATACAATTTAAAACTAATTGCCCAGCCAACATCCTCATTACCATATTGATGCAGTTCATAAATCAAAGCCCTGCCTAGTCAAGCTGTTTACCAGTCTTGCATTAAGCAGCGTATTTCAACTGAGAAATGTAGCGTGTGGCCAAAACACTGCAGAAACTTTGTAAGACTGATGGGAGTACAAACCTGGGGAGCCAAAACGCCACAAACTGATTTAATACACATGGCACCGAAGTGCTTGTTCTTGTTTGTTTTCCGAGTATGTTGTGATTTAGCCTTGAAACTTCCCATGATAATGTACTGCAGCACAGGTACAGCTCCTTACACAGCAGAGAGCTGCTGGTAGTTTTGATCACTTTGGCTTCCTATAGGAGCCCCTTTGCTTAACCAGGAGACATGTATGTACTTTTTTTTCCTGGAAGCAATACAGTACTTATGCCAGCTGAATTTAGGTGCATACATTAAGAACACAGGCTTTTTATATAGGCAAAGGAGAGGTTGAGGCTCTTACCTAAGAATCCTAAATTAGTCACCAAAATTAGGTGCCTGAAGTTAAATTCTTTGAATAGCCTACTAAGTAAACTTAAAGGTACAATTCACTTGCCTAAACAAGTGCCTACCCGCGGGTGCCTAGCAGTGCCCTTTGAGATAGCCGGCTGTCCTACGACATCCACACAGCCGCTATGTCGAAGGAGTTGGAGGAGACTCGCACCTCCCTGGGCTGGCAGCTGAAGGCCGGGTGGGATACTCTAGGATGTCTCAAAGGGCAGTAAAGGTCTGTGTTTAAGCAATTGAATTTTTCCCTATTTTTCCTTCAGGTATTCAGTGAGCCGGCTGAGGAATCAGAAAGAGCCTAGTCCTGTAAGCAGGATTAATAAAATAGTGCGGGGTTGAGCAGCTCCCACCGTCCAGCTGCTTCCAGCTCCCCAGGCTGGCTGGTCTTGGACTAGCTGGGAATCTTTGCCGAGGCCTGAGCCTGTTCTTATCCCAAACACCAGTGTCCTGTGAGTTATATTTCTGTTTATACTTTGCTCAGAAAACAGCAGGAGAGATTTCTTTTTATTGTGGTTTCTCATGAGCTGAGCGCAGTAGATCTTGGCAGCTGCTGAGAAGACTCTCCCCCCTGTGCCAGGCTTGGGCACGGATTGCCAGGACAGAGAGAGCTGAAGCAAGACTCAAGGCACCGAAACAACTTTGAAGAGCAGGATCAGGACTTGACACTTAACTTGCTGGTGTGAGGGAAGCTTGAAGCAAAAGCAGGGCACTAGAGAGTTAGGGAAAGTTGTTGGAGCTGTTGGGGGAATTTAATAGACTCTGGGAAAATCAAGGGCTTGGCGGGGGATGGTGGTTTGGTTAAGATCCTTGGTTTATCCCTGTTTAAGAGAACCCAGTTCAGGGGAAAAAGGGCAGACATTTCTAATGAAATGCAACTCTCCTCTATAAATAGAATTAGCAAGAAGAGTTCAGCCTATTAAAACAAGTGCTGATCTTCAGTCATGATGCCTGTTGAAGCCTCTGTCTCTCACATTCTTTATGTAAATTCAATCATGACAATTAGTAAATCAAACAAAACAATTTTTATGGATGGAAGATGAGATCTGATTAACATAAGGCTTTAGTGATAAAGGAACTTTGATTCTTGTTTACATCTTCTTCTACTGGCTGTGTGGTCACAGTAGATGCAAGCGTCCAATTCCATATATAGGGATTATAAATGAAATTAATATGAACTGATACTTTCTCATGAAGACCCCCAAGGCAGTGATATGTTTTCCTTCTTCAGAGAGGGAAATAACTTTAAAGAACTTAATTTCTTTCATTTTAAGGAATTATGAACCATACAATAAACACAGACCATACCAGTCTCTGCCCCTGTGAAGTGCCAAAATAAGTGCTTTTGTCCACTGTCTTCGGCTGCTGGTGGGTGTCACAGGTTTGGCAGAGATTTCTCAGAGGGCTGCGTGCAGTTTTGGAAGCCACTTGCAGGCTGTTGTGAAGGACAATTTTGTGCTGATATACAACTGTCAATAGACAAGAGCTAACTGGAAAAAACAAAACCAAGCTGCTTGCTATTTACCTAACTTGCACAGTGAGAAGTGGTCATCTTACGTCATTTCTCTTTCATGAGCTCAAAAAAAAGAAAGTAAAGATGTCAATATGACCCTTAAGCCATCCATATTAACATAGATATCCTCCAATATGAGAAAATCAGTTTTCCAGCCTCTTTCTTTTTGTGCAAAATTAGGATTAATTTCCAACCAGTCCATTGAGCATCCGATGAACATATGTAATGGAATTCACTTTACAGGCTGAAGAAACAGTGGTAGTATTTAAACTGGAGGGAGAAGCAGCTCATACCTGTGTGTCTTTGCTTGCAGAAAGGCTTTTTCCTGACTTTGGTTTGGACTGGCTGCGTAGATGAAGAGCTGGGATCTTACCAATGCCAAGATCCTCAAGCTAAAGGGAGACAGACTTTTTTTTTTTCTCCTATGCGGTTTATCCAGTGTTGTTTTAAAAATATTTTATTAGGTGTTGGTTCATTTTGGGGCCTGTGTTTATGAACAGTCTCTGTGTATGACTGGCTGCTCTTCCAGTTTCATGTAGGTTGCACCGTTCATGCAAAAACAAAGCCAAAGTATTCTAGGGCAATATATAAAAAAAAAATCTAGTTTTCCTTTAATACTGCAGATTTCAGATAAAACGCATATGCACACACACACCCCTTTCACCCCTTCTTTCCTGTGGGTATTGGGATTTTCAGCAACTTCATTTCAGGTTTAGTTTCTCAAGTAGTTCAGAGTGTAGTCTTAAATCTCTCAAAACTGCCTTCCGAAAGCATGTAGTCAAACAACCTCCGGCCAATATCTCATCAGGAGCTTGATGCTGCATTTCATAGGGGCAAGACAAAATACGTGCGGCAGAACAGGGGACACAAAAGCAATACATGGAATGCAATGCCCAAAGAAGCCTAATGGCAAAAAGAAAGCCAGATCTTACTCTTTACAGATACTTCATTTGTGTTCTCAGAGACATGCTGAGAGACATACGCCCTCAGTTCCCCACTCACACCTGACTCCTTCTCGGTACCTTCTTTTGAGAGGATGTAATCAGGTATGCAAGAGGTATGAGACTTTTCCAAGCATGAAGAACCGTAGAGCCATGTCTAGTCCTTCACTTTACTGGTACTCACACATTCCTGCTGTTTGATTTTGCTCAGGATCGTAACCACGCTATTCACGGGCCGCACAGAGCAGAATGATTTGCAAAGTCAAGGCCCACTTTATGTCAGCGAACTAGGCCTAAAGATTGCCCCTGGATCTAAGTTCTTAGAAATGGCAATAGTGGTATTAGAGAGAGTATTTGCTCACCTTATTTGCAATTAAACCACTGTTCCCACATGGTGGCAAGGTGACAGTGACAGTGCTGTTGAGGATGGTCTTTCAGACCCAAACACAATCGAGTCAGCACCCTGGCAGGATGTTGGCACCTCGTCTGGATTAAATTTAACCTCAGGTTCAGCTAATAGCATGAAACGTGCCAATGATTCCTCCTGGAGAAGAGTCTTTCCCTCCTATATATTGCAAGTAGATCCAGGTGTAAATAAATTGCTGACATAGCTGCCTTAGTTAAGATGGTGGTTGGAAAAGAGCCCATCTGTGACCAACAGTTGCGCCTAAGACAAACATGAATATAAGCACAGTTAAATTAGCAAAGTGTCTCTTCATCATTGCAGGTTACTGCATTTGAGAAGATATTTTACTTTCCTTGGCAATGTAAAATGAGCTTCTGGAGGTGGGGACAGACATGGCAAAGCTAAAGGAAGGCTTGGTAATACAGCTGTCCTGGGTTAATAAACACTTCTAAGTTGAGACAAGCCTCACTAAACTGTCATATAAAGTAAAATGGTTGCCTCAAGATGTGGCTTCATTTGCTGAGTGACTCATTCATAAATATGCCAAATTCTTTGCTGACTAAAATACTGTTTAACATCAGCGAAGGCAATCAGGTGCGTGAGGTGTAAGAGAAATCAGCATCTGAGTGCTGCCTCCCGCACTCAATGAAATGAGTCAGGAGGGGTGTAGATTTGGCAGCATCTATGCCAAATATCTGCGGCTGGATATCTCAAGGCAATCTACTACTGCTAGCACACAGGATCCATTACATGACTAGAAGGGTGTTGCAGCTTTTCCATTTTTGCTGTTTGCCCTAATCAAAAGCAATATGGAAAAACACTTCCAAAATTAAACTATAACTCAGACTCTTCTCACCCCGTATTTCCAGTGACTATTCACCCTTTTCCTTTCCAGGCTAGATTTGCAAATAACTGATTTATAATCGCACTCAGAAACTCACACGTCCAGTAACTTACAGTACAGCGACACTTTGCAGCGTATGCAGAAGTCTGTCTACAAGCTATGATCCTATTAATATATAGAAAAGGGAAGACTTGTGAAGCTTTGGCAGCAAATGTAGGTCTTGAAGAAACATAGGCAAGCAATAATTAGAATTTGTAGTGATATGGAAAGCTAATTTTGCTATTCCTTTATACTGGCTTTATGCTACATCAAAAGGCATTTCACAGCCTACCTTTTCAAAACCTGACAGCATCCCAGCTCGAGTGTGTGCAGTGGGAACCTGACTCCAGGTGCTCCAGGTGATAAAGCAAAGCACAATGCTAAGGTCTGGCATAATGTGAAGAATGAGGTCACGCTGTATTTTTAGAAGTGCCTGGTGTTCCTGTGAAGCATGCTCTCCCTCTCTCTTTTTATTTTTTTCCTTCCCTCTCCTCTTTTTTCTGTCTTTTTGCGTGAGTAATTTGGCCAGTGCTTGCAGAAGGCTGTTTTCGCCCCAGGGATTCTCACACATACTTCTGTTGACAGAGTTCTTGTGCAGCAAGCAAGCTGAAATGCCTTTTGTTAAGGATCTGCTCACTTCTTTTTCTGTTCTGCCCCAACGCTTGGAGGATCTTTTGGCTACTAACTGAGTTCCTGTTGTTACGCTTATGGAAATTAACTGAATTGAAAAATATGGGGTTACCTTGCAAAACAGGTAAAATTATCATCAGGAAAAAAATCCTAATCTCCTAATTTGCTCTTAGTCTATGTGTCTCACATTCTCTTGGCTTGTTTGCTTAATTTTTCAGGGGAAGATTGTTTAAGTCAATGGGAAATATTAAGCAAAGTCATTGTGAAAGGGAAACAAATGCATTAGCGGCTGAGGGGTGAAAACTCGTTATTTTAGGTGAATGGTGTACTGCTCCAGCCAAGATCAGGACTTGATTTGCTGGTTTACTATGTCAGTTCAAGTTTAAATTGAATTTAAAGTAAGAAGATTCCACACATTCACATGCTCTGTAATGCCAAAATACATAATGGGTATTGAAATGCACTAATTTGAGCAATGTTTGGAAAGTTAGTTTAGGTGACTTGCTGTTATAGTAACCCTATGAAATAAAGTATAATCATTTGCCCAGAAAACAATTCTCCCTTGTATTGACTCTAGAAAATAGAAATGAGTCCATGAATATTAGTGTCTCGGTAAAATCGTCCTATGTAATGGTTAAGCCTAATGTGTGCTTTTTCTGTGATCTGTATGCAAAACTTGGTGAGTTTTAATACAATTTTGGTTGTCTGGGCAAAGGGGAATAAAGCCAATAGAGCATGATGCTACACAAAAACTTACCTGTGAGTCTGCACATACACATTTGCTTGTGCCAGACCACATGAGAACTTGCCTTCCACAGCATTTCACTAGCTGTATCACAAATCTGTATTAATTTATTGCTGATATGTAAGGAGCTTTCCTTAATAAATAAAATTCAGGTTGTAAGTTTAAAACTCGTGTAAAAAGCTGAAGTGGCTACACCCAGATATGCATTTCACATTTTAGCTTAAAAAAACCTCCTGTGTTGCTTTTTTTGTGCTCTTCCTTAAGCTGTTTTGAAGGCAGTTTTGGTTGGACAGTTAGCTGTGGTAGCCCTACATTTCCCTTTTTAGTTGGAAAAAACACATATATGCCCAAGAGACTTTTATTATTCGACATCTTTACCTAAACTAGCGCTTCCCAGTAGAGCTAATGCTGCAGTATATATTTAGAATTACATATGCATATGAAAGTAATATCCCTATTCATAAAGCCTTGAAGACCTTTTCCAGAAAGATTATTAGGTTTCAGAACTTGTGAGTGCATACATTCAGAATCGTGTTGAGAATTACATTATTTTGCAGGGCTATGTTACAGGCCTTTTACGACACGTACAGATTTAGCTCTGAATGTTCAGACCTCTCTCTCTGAGTTACACATTTTGCTATGGGCAGGATTTCCAAATCCACAACTCTGCCAAAAATGCTCCATTTTTAGGAGCTATAAATGTCTGTGTGGAACTCTTTATAAAATACGGAATTTGATATTTTATATTTTTTTTCCAGTCATTGCTAGATTGAGTAAAAAGATGTTCCACAGGATGAGTAAGGGTAAACTCACACTCTCTCTTCTTGCCACTTCCTCTTCAGAGATTTCTTGCCATGCTTGCACAAAACCAGCCTGCTTTTGCATACTTCCTTTGTTCCAGTCTCATCCCAGGAAGAATAAAAGAGAGTCCAATGGAGTAAGCAAATCTAATAAACAGAAAAACTCTTTCATGCTTTTCGTAATTAAACTGTAAAAATTACAGCTTTGTAGCGCATCCTGTAAAAAACAAAACTCATTTGAGAGACAGAACTCGGCAACATTTTAAAAGAAGCTGGGTATTGATTTTAGATGCTAGGAATATCCAGAGATAATGAAAAATACAAACTTTTGCAGGGAAGTAATTCGTGTTTTGGAGTCTAAAGCATCATCCTAAAATACCAGAAATAAAAAATATGTAATTCATTTATCCCACGCTTGCCTACTGCAGAATTTCTGTAGCTTCTTCTGGAGCTTTTTTTTGCTGTATTTTGGGTTTGTTACAGCAAAGATGCTCCTATGAACACAGCGGTGTGTTCCTGCAGATGTTGTCACAGCAGAGCCTGCTTGGCAGCATTACCAGAACCAAGGAGGGTCCAGGGAAGAGGCCAAAGACGGGGAATTTCTGCCAGAGAAGGAAGAGTGAAAACAGGAAGGGGTGAGGCTGGGAAAGAGAGTCTGTGAGGGAAACCTGGCGACCCGAGCATTGCTGCTCCTACGGGAACTACCAGTAAGTAGGTGAGGAACGGGGCAGCCCCCAGCAGCGACGGCTGAACACAACCCATCCTCCGTCCTCTCGCCTGATGGCAACAGGCTGGTGTGGGCAGCCGGGCCAAAGCTCTCTTGCTGCCTTTTGGGGAGTCTTCTAGAACAGGCAAATCTTTTCTGCTTGTACCTGGCTTTCATGGTGGGAGTGTGGGTGCTAGCAGCATGCCTTCTTGCAGGCTACAGGGTGCCAGGGACTGCAAAACGAAGGTGATGGCTCATAGCAAAGCACAGATAATAATATTCACCTGAAACGGCAGCAGGCCTTTTCACTGTGCCCACAATGTACAAAATATTGTGTGAAATGTTAGTTATTCCAGTCATCCCTTACAAACATGGGAGTGTGTTTTCTTTCCCAGAGACACCGTGCTCGGTGCGTTCACATAATGTTAGGGAGAACCACGGGTGTTCAGCACTTCTGAAGGTGAAGTCACTTCTACGTAGATGGCCAACTTGAAGCTTCTGAGAAAATGAGGGCTTCAAAAGTAGGCTCCTGATTCACATGTAGACAATGTAATCTATTATTATTGTGTAACAAAGATATGGGCTGAGATTCTTCTTGCCTTTATTTGTCCCTCTACAAGCTGGGTGACCGGTGTGAGGTTTTTGTCTAGACATCCTCCATAGTTTTGCATAAGGCAGTCATGCCAGGAGGGAGACTCATCCCATGTCAAAATAAGTCTCCAAGGTAAGTGAGAGCATTTACCTTCGGGAAGCATTTTTCCCTCTCTGCCGGCTCTAGCAGGAGGCCAGACAGCTTACAGTAATGTCTGACTTTTAAATAGCTAGCAATAGCTGAGAGGAGGTCTGCCTGAACAGTGTGTACCTGCATGCTCACACCTTTCTCAGCTGCAGTTCAAATGACGAAAGTAACATAATTAATAAATCCAAATTTTCTGTGTGTGTGACGGTATTCTTTCTCTTACCCAATGTATGTCTGCAAGACTAAAATACATGCTAACCAGCACTAAAATCTGCCTAGCTGGTGTGCACGGCTCAGTTTATGGCACACGCAGCGAGAGGCACGTCACGTGCCAGCATCTTGCTTTGCTTCCCACTTTGACAATCACAGTGCTGCCTTCTGACATGTCTTCCTCATCACTGACAGGTTTGCCACATACATCAAAGGATTAAGCTTCTCTTTCTGTTTTGAAAAGCTTCTGTTCTGCTTTGCTGTCTCACAGATGGAGTACTGAAACGATCATTAAAATAAATACTATCAATATTCAATCTGTCACAAGAAGTAAATTACATCTATGGGTGAATGTAAGCTATTCAGCAATGCACGATCCGTTCTTCAGCTGCTCCCTTCTTCCCATGCGTTGGAGGTGCACAGCCTAGATGTGAGCACAGAAGTTAAGATTGATTTAAGCCAGACGCGGCCAACTCTGATGTAGCGCTGAAGCTCGCTGTTATTTTTAGCCTCCTCCTTTTGCTTTGCTTTGGACAGGTGCTGAACTGCATTAGCAATTCACAGAAGCCGAGAGAGGGAAAATTCTACCTATATTGAAACCTTCTTTCTTTTGTGTCAATTATTTTGGCTCCTTGCTCTTTCCTGTGACATTTTAGGGGCTTTATCAGAAGAGTGTGAACGTTTTCAGCGATGTAACAGACAATAAAAATATAGTGAACAGAGGCGTGTTTCGGTAACAAGCATATATCTAACATCACTTTGAATGATTCTGAACCATTGTCAGAATAATCAACATAAAGTCAATATTTAAAAATCATTTCTGCATTTGCCAGTTCTTTGCTAGTCTCTAAGGTAAACAAGTCAAGGTTCTCATGTTTTATGTTCATTCATTCTGCATACATCAAATATTTTTGAAGAGACCTATAAGTAAATTTGATACGGGAATTTCACGTTTCAGGATTACTTTTGCTGGTGCACTCCAACGCAAGCAGGTTACCATCAATAATTTTTATTTTTTTTTCAGGAGCAGAGAGGATTCAGATGTTTTCTATGAGAATCCAGGCATTAATAATGATTGTGTGATCATGGTTTTGGAAAAATAGGAAGATATTTCCTGGCTACATATGCAGAGTTATGTTTCTTAAGAAAACTAAGAATTAAGTAATTTTGATCTCTGATGGATGAAACTCATTGGAATGGAAACTAACATCGATGAAGAAGAACAGGGCTCACCTTGTCTTACATCTGCCAAGTGCCTGGGGACTCCAAAGGAAGCGAAGTATGAAGAATACCAAAAAAAGACAGAAAAACAGGCAAGTCCCTCTGAATTGCAGAATGTTTTACTGGAACCTGAGTTGAGTTTGCTGTCTGCATCATCCTTATTAGACCACAATGAGACATCCTTGCAACCTGGCACAGCTGCAGGGTGTATCGGTGCCACCGATCAGTCTGAGACAAAGCACCTTTGTGAAGAATTGCTCTGTTCTGCAAGGCGCAAGCCAAAGGAAGATCCTTTAAACCTTCCCTTGCACACAGAACGGCCAGTCCTTACAGGAAAAAATTCAGACAAGAAACCAGAAAGGAGTCATGAGATCAGAGTCATAAAACACAAACCAAGTGCTATCACGTTTTCTGATTTCAAATATTTATCACATGAAGCTAATACTAAACTCCATATTTGTGAGGCGGGAGAAGCAGACGATTTTTCATCTGAAGAGGAAGAAGCAGATGGTAGAGATGATGACGATGATGATATATTTACAGAATTACCACTGTATGAGGCGTTTTTCAATGGTGTTCATAGAAGGAATGTTTCTCAAAGAAAGCAAGCTAAACATGAACTTACTAAATATCGACACATCTGTCATTTAGAAGACTGTGATGATCATTCTGAAAAGCAATTGAAGGACCATGACAAGGAAGGAAAACACATGGAGCTGGAGGTAATACAAGCTACTCTTTTGTTCCAAGTGTGTTTTAAATAAGTAGTATCATTTAAGGTTGGTTACAGGAGGAGAAGGAGTCGTGCAAATCGTTATACAGTGATAATTAATGTGAATTACATAGTTAAGAATATAAACCTACAGTAAAAGTATACTAGATTTTTACATTAGACAAATCTGTTACTTCAAATTGGCCACGCTTCTATTAGCCTGAACTTCAAACTTTGGTTTTCGGTTTCCCCTTGCTGTTTAAAATGGGAACATCGGCTCTGTTTCCCCGGCTCCTACAAGATCACATATCATGCTACGTACAGCATATATGCTCTGAGTCTAAGGACTGTTCCTCAGGGATAGAGCTCAGGCTTACCCTGAGAGCACAGTATATTTCTTCGTGCTGAAAAATGGCCTTTTTTAGTGTAGTGGCGCTGTAGCACTGCACCGCCTAACCCACAGCCCTGGTTCTGCTAAGTAACAGTGTTTTCTGTATTCTTATTTCATTAAAGTAGTATGGAGGACTGGTCTATAATAAAATAAAATAGATTTTTTTTTGTATCTGTACGGGTACACATCATGATGCTCTATAGACCAATGTCCAAAATGAAAACATAAGAAGATTTAGGACAAAATGAAAAACACTCTGTAATAAGAACCATCCAACTATAACCTTTCCAGAAAAAAAGGGTTCAGTAAATTGGCTGTGTTTTTTGGAACTGGAGGAACAGCAGCTTTCCAAGTGAGTTCTCACTAGTCTGGAGAATAAGCAAGGCTTTCCCCCTGCTCCCAGCTGGTGACAAACCAAATGCCTGGAGCTAAACATGTTTATCATTGGAGAAGTTCAGCTCTAGTACAAAAATAAGAAGTGACTCCAAATAGTGGGCAAAACAAACCCTTAAAATTCCAATGTTCCTGACCTGCAGCACAAATTAATCTTAAACTGCAGGTCAGGCATACCTTTCCTTCCTCTCTCTTCTCCTCCTCCTCCTTTCAAAAGTTGTTTTCCATGTAAATTTGCTCTATGCCTTGAAAATCAGGGTGGAGCCCTAGTCTTTTGCCCAGTGTGTTTTATTTTTCTCTGACTGCAGTTCTCCTTTTACTTCTAGTGCTTATAACACAGAGTTCCTTCGTTGATTTCTGAGTAAATGGAAGAAAGTAGAATTTGGACTATAATGTCCATATTATAATAAAAATTATGGTATACAATACTTAATTACTTCTCGCCTTTAATACTAATCTGTCTCCAATTTGGGGGGACTAATTCTGCCCTTAACAGAGTGGGAGTTTTGTGGTTGTATTTCACACACATCCCAAATTTACTGCAGAAACGCATCAGCTCAGACAAAAATAAGCCACATTTTCACAAATTTTTCTCAGCAGCTAATATTAGAAAACCAAGGCCCAAAGGTAGTTCCAAACCAGTGCACCTTTTGAGGCAATACTGACCATGAGAGATTGTTGTGATGCATGGTTTATTAAATGATCACATGGTTACTCTACCTTAAGCCAAGGCTTGCTTCCTCATTTACTCAGAAACATTCCCATTAATATAAATATATATCGAAATGCATGCACAGCATCCCTTGGAGTCTGTTTACAGAAGGTCATTCCCATAGATAAAAGGGAGAGGACAGGGGATGTTGCCGTTTAGTTTACTTTATGGCTATGCCATAAGATAAACTCAAGGATGCAGCCTGTAGTGCAAAATAATGGATTATAAATTGCCAGACAAGCATGTGAAATTACCTAGTAAATCTCAGAGAATGTGTCAAAACATTTAAAAAACTGTACAGATGCAATGATGCAGTCCTGGTTTTGATTTTTTTTTCTGTGTAAATAAGTATGTATCACTCTAGGAAAGCCTCCAAGAATTAAAAAAAAAGGATTATCTTGTCTCTGGAATTCTAACAGCAGTCATGCATTACTATTTAGACTAAAAACTGCCCTCCATGACTCTGGTTCAAGCAAATGTATGTCACTGTCAAGTTACTTCTTTCTATTACTTAGAAATGGGGCTGTGGAAAAATGCCTTTCTAGTGGAAAGAAATTAACTAAATAAAGACGGCATGGCGTATAAATGTTGTTAAAGCAACCATCACTGCTAAGCCTTAGACTTAAAAATAGTTTAAAAAACAAATCACCTCGGCCATATAGATACAGGCTATTGCACATAGCACCCTGACCGAGATCCTGGCTAAATCCTTGCTACTCGAGTTCACAGTGAAATAGTGATTAAGATCTACCCTGCAGGGGCATTCCTAAGTAAGTGTACTTGTTACTGATTGCAGATCTCCTATTTTATGTACAGAAGGTAGGAAAGGCTATCACCTCCTCCAGGCTGGGGAGCACTGGCCCTTGCAGGCAGTCCCCAGGAGCAAAGCCAGTGTCCAAATCTCCTCTTCGATAGTTACACATATTGAAGTTATAATCGAGTTCAATCATTAAGTGGTAATTGTTGAACTTCTTGTTTCTTTCTAATTAATTAGCAGAGACAAATCTCCAAGTACACCGAACAGTAAAAATGTAGAGGGAAGATGGAAAAAACACAACTTGTGTATGCTGCCAACTCTGTTACAAGCGGAAGAAACTCTGCTGAAAACAATTCGTACAGTGGTGCCCATTAAAAAAAATGCTCTTTCTTTTTTTCCAAAGGCATGCAGCATCTGCCTGTTCTGAGTGGTACAAGATAAATGATACTTCTGTTCAATTTACGAATTCAGTATGGTGCCTGAGTGGCCACCCTTAGCCCATATACATTTCCTGTGCTTTCTCATCAAATCTAAATTTGGCAACCTTTTTTTCCTTGTCAGGAGTCTGTAATCAGTGGTACAGTTAATGCCCAAAGAGTTCTTAAAGTAAAAATATCATTTATTCCAACCGGGGAAGCAAAATTTTGAAGATTTAAAACCAAGTCTATATACATATCTGAAATATTGTTATTTCTCATTTTGGGATGGTGATCTAGGTAACATTGTTCCTAAGACAGCACTTCCTTAAACAAACCAGTGAGTTGCTGTACGCTCATTATAGATTTGTCTTCTCTGACCACCTTCCTTGCAAAACTCCCCTTCTGTCTTGAAATGGAATCTTTTTACATCACTCGTGTCCTTCTGATATTCAGGTCCTGCTTGACTAACCTGATCTCCTTCTATGATAAGGTGGCCCACTTAGCGGATGAGGGAAAGGCTGCAAATGTTGTCTACCTGGACTTTAGTCAAGCCTTTGACACCATTTCCCACAGCATTCTCCTCGAGAAGCTGGCTGCTCATGGCTTGGATGGGCATACTCTTTGCAGAGTAAAAATCTGGCTGGATGGCCGAGTCCAAAGAGTGGTGGTGAACGGAGTTAAATCCAGCTGGTGGCCGGCCACAAGTGCTGTTCCCCAGGGCTCACTATTGGGGCCAGTTCTGTTTAATGTCTTTATCAACGATCTGGACAAAGGAATCTAGTGCACCCTCAGGAAGTTTGCAGTCGACACCAAATTGCCGGGGGGGATGTTGATCTGCTTGAGGGCAGGAAGGCTCTACAGAGGGGTCTAGACAGGCTGGGTCGATGGGCCAAGGCCAATGGTATGAGGTTCAACAAGGCTCAGTGCTGGGTCCTGCACTTGGGTCACAACAACCCCGTGCAACGCTACAGGCTTGGGGAAGAGCGGCTGGATGGCTGCCCCGTGGAAAAGGACCTGGGGGTGTTGGTCGACAGCCGGCTGAATGTGAGGCCAGCAGTGTGCCTAGGTGGCCAAGAAGGCCAACAGCATCCTGGCTTGTGTCAGAACTAGTGTGGCCAGCAGGACTAGGGAAGGGATCGCCCCGCTGTACTCGGCCCTGGTCAGGCCGCACCTTGAATACTGGGTTCAGGTTTGGGCCCCTCACTACAAGAAAGACACTGAGGTGCTGGAGCGTGTCCAGAGAAGGGCAACGAGGCTGGTGGGGGGCCTAGAGCACAAGTCTTACGGGGAGAGGTGAGGGAACTGGGGCTGTTTAGCCTGGGGAAAAGGAGGCTGAGGGGAGACCTCATCGCTCCCTACAACTACCTGAAAGGAGGTTGTAGCGAGGTGGGGATCGGTCTCTTCTCCCAAGTAACAAGTGATAGGACGAGAGGAAACGGCCTCAAGTTGTACCAGGGGAAGTTTGGATTGGGTATTAGGAAAAATTTCCACACCAAAAGGGTTCTCAAACATTGGAACAGGCTGCCCAGGGAAGTGGGTGAGTTGCCATCCCTGGAGGTATTTAAAAAATGTGTAGATGTGCTTAGGGACATGGTTTAGTGGAGGAATTGGTGGTGTTTTTACAGTTGGACTAGATGATCTTAAAGGTCTTTTCCAACCTAAACAATTCTATGATTGTTTGTTTTGTCCCATCCAGAGGTTTTCTTGGCAACTCTGAAGTGGTATCTTGAGCCATTCTTCCTTGCTTGTGTTACTTCAAGTCTTCATATTGAGCTACATACTCTCTTTGTGCATGCAGCCAGCTGAGTATGCAGTGGCAATAAATTATTCAGAATAGTTTATGAAACATAATCTTTTGCTAGATTGCCATTTCTTCAAACTATACTGAGCAGGACCCAGCTGATAACCACATTTAACCAGGACCTACTATGCAACTTTACATCAGTAATCTTATCCTATCCTTACATAGTCTCAAAACAATGTGTTACTTCCAGGAGTAGCATTTCAGTCAAGTAAAAAATTGAAGATATTTGACAGATATTAGGCAAAAAGAAGTATTATGAAATCATACCCTTGACAAAGTGAGTTATCATGGATCTTCCCTCACCTCAGTGATTGTATAGAAATCCTGCTACTGTTGTTGGTTGCTGCAAAGAGTCTTACCAACACAGCAGCAAACTGGAAATCCTCTCTGGAACAGTTTCAAAGCATCTGTTTGGGGAGCCCATATTAGCTATTGTAGCAGCCAAAAAGGTTTCTGTCTCTGTTGACGTTATTTAGGGCACCTAAGTGAGTTGTCACAGCTTCCCCTGTTGTATCAGAGAGAAGGGGGCAAGCCAGGAAGCCAACGTGCTGGCGAGGAGCCGCTTAGAGCTATCAGGACGTGCTAGCTGCTCCAGCAGCCCCTCTGCAGCCTCCCAGTGTCTGCGCCAGGACCGCGTACTGGGTATCGCTTCCCCACTGGGCATTCAGGGTTCTCCAGATGAGTCTTCTCCTCAGAGCTGCTGCTTGACAGAATGTGGTCACCTCTTCCTAAAACAAATCTGGAAAGGTTGAAGAATTAACAGTTGGCAAGTATTGCATGTAGGTGTAACTTCCAGGAGAATCCTGGAGAAATAATTGTTTGTTAAAGAAACAAGAGTCCTTCCTGATTCAGAAGGAATCCATTAAGGGAGCCTCTGGTGTACTATTTTCGCCCGCACTCTGCCACCTCTGCTGCGTAAGCTGGTGTGCAGCATGTCAGGCCCAGAGCATCAAATCTGCTAGCCCTTACACAGGAACCTGGGAGACCTTTCAGGGCCTCGAGTTGCACACATCTTTACATCATGCCTCTTTCAACACACTTAGGAAGATCTAAACCAAACCTGCTTGTTGGTTTAAAGCAGGATGCTGATGGTCTTAATATTTGCATTGAATGTTACCTTGTTCAGCTGGGTCAAAGAGTAAGATACCACTCCCTAGGAGTAACGGAGACATGAGACCCAAACAGATAATTTAGGTAATTAAGGTAGTATTCACAATGAATATTTTTGTCAGGATTTGGCCTTCAGTCTGTAAACTCAAAGACTTCTGAAGGAGGCTGCGCAGTCATGGGGGGAGACCCAGTCTCTCTGTACAGCACTGGGTAGTGTTAACGGGGTAGCTGTGCCATCGCCTTTCACTGTTAGTAAACCTTTGTTTTAAGTAAAACTGTAGTGTTCTAAAGCAGATTCGTGAAAGCTCCATTGCTTTTGACATATAAAGCTAAGGCAGCTGAACTCTGGAAATGGTTCCTTTACAGGCAGGAAGATGGATGATCTGGGTTTCCAGTTTCTCTTTCCTTGATTATTCACTTATTTTCATTAATTTCCTTGTTCCATCCTTGTGCTACAGTTAGGTAAATTTTATTTTCATTATACAATCATTACTGAGTGACAAGTTTGATAATCGTTCTATCAGTTTAGACCACAAGAGTTCAGATTCAGGCTGGAATAATTTGCTGGGATGTAATACAGAAGTTTCCATAGCATCTGTCCTACATTTTGTCTGCTTCTGGCCTGTGTTTTCATTCTTCTTTTCACAAACACCAGGAGTTCACGAAAGGAGCAAGACAAGATAAACAGACAAGACATGCAGGAGGACATAAATCCACAGAAATTTATTCAAAGCCGTAGTCTTTGAAGTGAATTATGATTCCTTAAAAGACACATATTCTTCTGTGTGGCTTGTAAATATTTTAATCAAGTAATCATACCCAATGAGAAAGGAATCAGAAAGTTTTAGGTCTTTGACAATGAATTTGCTTTATTCAGATTAGATTGAATTAATTCAATTTAAATGATCAAAACAGAGCAGCAGTCAAGCCTACAACTACGATCAGTAACTGGGCCTGCCAAAGTAAGCTTCTTACCCTTATATTTGAATGGCTTAAACTCTGCAAAGTCCTTGTACCTCTTGTATTCCTGCTCCGTGCCTTGCCTAGCCACTCTGAAGCACTTTTCCGAGAGGTGCTTTGCTTCTTTCAATAATGAGGCACTGGAGCTTAGGTGGAATTTAAGCTATCTGAAAATTGCCCTGCAATAGTTTCTTCTTCTCCAATTCAGTTGTACAAGAGCAAAAGCTAGTAAAGAACATACTGAAGTGAAGCACAAATTCCTTCTCCCATTCCTCCCATATTTTGGAAGTTTGTTCTTCTCTTTATGAAACTGAGACTCCAAAACTAAAGGAGGAGAATGGCTGCAAACTTGTGATGACTTCTCCATGAGGAATAGTACTGTTATTATTATCTCCTTTTTGTTCATCTTCTGCAGACATGGGATGCCTACCCAGGTAGGAAAGCCAAGTGCTGAAATAACAATACCCAGGGAGAACAGAGTAGGAGGTTAAGGGGAGGAAAATGGGAAATGACTTGTCTAAGACGGGAGTGATGCACTGAGCTTTGTACTTTCTAATTCCCTTTGTGTGTCTGTGAGATTTGCACTGTCTGTATTTCAATTATACATTCTCCAGAGCTGATAGGTGGAGACACAGTGAGTTGACCTTTGCAAAGTTTCTAGCGTTTATGCTTGTTTTCTGCCTGCTTGCAAAAGGAATTGGAGAACTGCTGATTACTTTAGCAATGATGCATTATTATCAGTCAATTAATAACCACAATCATCTCTTAATAATAAAGTCAGATGAATGCTGGCTTAGGGACTTTAATTATTAAGTTAAAAGAAAGAATCTTATTAATGTCACAAATTTGAGGGACTAATGATGAACGTAGCATTTTGTATAGAGTACATTTTGCTCTAATCTCACTATCCCTAATCATGTAACCATTTCCCATTGGGATATGGCATTTGTTGTGTCCTACTTACTGGGCATGGAGGGAGCAGTAAGTTCCAGTTTGCATCTTCAGTAGAAATTAGCTGCATAGCTGTTTCTACTGCAAAATTACAGGAACTTTGGAAAATAACAGTAAAGTTGTAACAGGAGTAGTAACTTGTGGATATGCTGAGAGATCATGTTGAAGAGAATTGGTATACTGGAATCATGTAGCAAAAAAAATGTAGATACTATCAAAATGACTGTCCTTTATCTCCTCAGTATACTTGCATGCTGATTGCATTTTTTTATAAATATGCATTATTCATTGTTCATTAATAGAGAATTAAAAAAAAAATGTATATGCCCCCAGAAAAGATGCACTTTCTTGCCATCAGCAGATACCTGTCTTACAAATGACGAGATTGTCTTACAAATGACGAGCCACTGATGCCTGCTGGGTTGAGACTGGAGAAAACAGATGCACTCTGGTTTTCTAAAAAATACCCTATAAACTGTTTTCAGCAGCGCCAGCTTGGGCTCTGCCAAAATCCTCTTGAAGAAAAGTTGCAATATGAGGGGACAAAATCTGTCCTTTTTCAAAAGCAAAGCTGATAAACAAACTTCCATGTGATGGGTGGACTAGCACTCAAAAAATTCAGAGGGCTTTTTTGCTGTTGGCCCTTCATGCAGTTTGAAATAATTTGTGGTGCAGAATACCATCACTCTCCAAAAATGTATAGTGTATAGTATATATTATATATTACCTACATAGTGAGAGTCTGAGAAAATTAAAATTCTAGGACAAAATTATGAAGAAAATCAGATAATTAGTCAAAAAGACAACTCACTTTGACTTTCAAACTCCTTTCGAAAATTTACAAAGTACATTTCAGCTTGGTGCTCGATTAGGTAGTATGAAATTACAGAAGGTGAGATTATTGAGTTGCACTGCAGTGTGAAACCCTCAGGCTGTTCAAGTTAATGGGTAAAACTTTGGCCCTTAAGTAGTTTTCATAACATTATTGAAGATCTTTAGGCTCGCAGCTTCCAAAGTGCAACTACCTGCTGCTAGTGTCCGACAAAGGTTTTATGCTGCCCATCCTAGCTGTAGCTATCCTACTAAGAAGTTCCTGTGCTGCCGACAAATTTTGTTGCACAGCCTCATCGTGGTCCCCCACGTACACATTAAGAGGCCCCACAAACAAAATTTGGGGAACTCCTGCTTTAGCCTGTTCATAAGTATTAGTGCATGGTTTATATTTATCTTTAAAGCTTTAGGAGAATAAATAGTTAACACAACTGGTGTATTATACTAAAAGGGGGGAGTATTCATCATATGTAACTTGGGCTGTGATTTTTTCAGATATTGACTCCTTTATTTGTTGTGTGTTTGAATACTTCCAAATCATATGGCCACCTCAGGAAACAGCAATATTACTACTGCTCTTGCCAGAAAATGTAAAAAAGATTATGTGTTTATGGTCGCACTAAACCCATAAAATAAAAGAGGTATATTAACATTCTTCTTTACAAATATTTGAAAATACCTGGAACCTGTGCAATGTGAGACCATTCAAGTGTTTCACGTATCTCTACAGAAGTAGAGCAAAAGTCAACAGAAAATAAGCCCTGTCTAAGTCAAGGCTCTGATGAACTACATTCCTCTGTCAGAGCACGGGAATAGGCACCTGCGAGATTAACAGCCTGGGTCTTAGGTGGGGGGAACTAGAAGAAACATGTAGAAATCTGTTAATCTGCTTACCATTGAAATTAAGATATTCCTTCAAGGTGCAGATGGAGATTCTGGATAAATGGTGGAATGGGCAGTAAGCAGAACAACTTGCGAGGCTGGAAACTTGCGCAAAAGATGAGGGGACTGGGTTGGGTTGCATTTTCAAGCTTGTTTGGCTGACATGTGAGACTTTGGTATGTTTTTCAAGTCCAGCAACAGAACTGCAGTGTAGCAAAAAAAAAAAAAAAAAAAAAAGACACAGAATGTTACTGAATTAACAATCTTGCAAAGTGTATTTCATAATACGGCGAAGTTCTTGAGTGGGAGTAAGAAAAATGAGTTACAAATTTCCTCACAGGCACAAAAGTCCCACTGAAATTTTGTGACACTTTCTATAAGGCATTTAGGCGCTTTTGAAAATTATTCCCAGGTAACATATGCCCAGTTAATAAAATCAGATGCTAGTGATATACCTAGGATCCCTCTGTCCTTCTTTGTGCGAAATACCAATAAAATAATGTTAGCTTGATATTGTAAGGACCATATTTCCTTGGTAGTACCATGGGACCACAGACTATCGTGATTTGACGTGCCCAGGGATCTATGATCATTTTGGTACTGCCACATCAGCAGCTACCATATAACCAGCCATCTGTGCGAACGCTGAGGTCCATGTTTGAAACAAATTCAGAGAAACTGAAAAACTCTTTTAAAATGTAGTGAACATAGAAATTTTAGGATGATGGATCTGAGATTTCATTTTAGTACATTCTTGTGTGGTTATTTTCTGTAGGAGAGAATGCCGTCACCCTCAAGACTTTTCTTAAAAATCACTCCAACTTTGGAGTATTTTAAACTGTAACAAAAATGGAAATAGACTGCTATCCAAGTTTTTGTCCAAACTAGAAGTCTTGCCCAGTGTTGAATTATCTCAGAGCTAAGACTTTTGCAGTGCGCTGAAGGGAAACCTCCTCTGAATTAGCTTGAATTTCTCAAGAAATAAAACAGACAGGACACTGAGGCCTGACAGCGCATTTGAAACATTTTTATTCCAGAAACTAGCTTCAGTAAAATCTCGCCAGGCTTTTGGATGGTATTACTGGGCTCTCTTTATCCGTGCTTTCTATGGATTCTGAAATTCGCTGGCATTTAGACTTTCAATCCAATTTTTCAAAAATCGGGTCTAAAATAGGTAATGTTTCAGTGCCAAAGATTTAACAGCTTATTTATACTGTATATTCAGAGAAACATTGTCTGGCCTTAATCTAATCTTTGTGATGAAGCAGTTAGTGATATGGTATATAACCTACTGTAAGTTTCGTAGTTAGTATTTATTGTTCCTATTCAAACAGTATAATGGTGAAATTTCAGTAGCCATGTAATGACAGTTTTGCTCTGTGGCAAAGCCTTTGCAGTTAGTCTGGGGACTGATTTACTTAAATTAAAATGTCAAAAAAGCTGCTAAACCTGCCAAGAAACAACAGAATATAACACTGCCACTTGTATGTATTTCATTCTGTAATACGTACATCATATATCAAGACCAAGAGAAAAGTACGCAAAGCTGATAACTAGAAGAAAGAATATACAGACTGCTTTTTATTAACAACATGCCTGACCGAGATCAGTGCCTGTACTGAGAGAAAGCGGAGTACCAAGGGTTTGTGGAACTAAGGATCTGGACTCCGAGAGTTCACCTCAGGCTGTACTTTTATCTGCTGCGTTATCAGAGTTTACTAAGATATTACAAATAACTGTAGATATAGATATAAGGAAAAAGATGATGTTTGGGAGATGAAAGATGGTTAAACTAAAAAAGATCACCCCTGGAAGACAAAAATATTCCACAGACCCTGGATTTTTTTAAATAAAAATTGCAATACTATCATGTATCTCTTATGTAAGACATCTATCAAGATAGCCCTCCATTTTGTGTTTTGTATAGTATAGATCACTATTTGTGTGCTATCTTGATTTGTCCAAGCCTTGTAAGGACTTAACAGTTTTAGTCTTACCTTGGGGGACACATAATGCCGCTGAGGTAAACTTAAAAAAAAAGAAAAAAGAAAAGGAATGCTAAAAGAGAGAAGCAGGTTTAAAAGCCTTAGCAGGAAACCCCCAGTATTCCAAGCAAGCAGGGACGAACTCAGTTCTTTCCGAAATAAAAGCAAAAGTGCACAGGTTCAGAAAATGCTTTTGAAACCGAACTTTTCAGACATGACAAAGCTTGCATTTTGCATGTGAATGACAGACAGCAAACTCTGAAATTGCCACTTCAATGTTCTCACATAAAACTTCTTTAACTAGAAGAATTTACCATGAATACAAACAATAAATAACAGCAAACTCTAAGAATTGCTATACGTTGGAATGTATACATTTACAGTTTTTATCTCAGATCACCTTCTCTTGTGCGCAATGTTTCCAGTTTTGTATGAAGTTCTTAAGATGAGTTTGTGTTAAACGGAATGCAAATATCTAAGCTAAAAAAAGACTAGACCTTCTTGATGAGTGTTCTTTTCTTGTTTGGAAATTGTGTTCAAATGGTTGCAAATGCTAAGGAGTGGTCACACAAGCAGCTCAGGACACACAGCATTTAATTCCAATGCAAATTAAAATGAATGTGTAAGAGCAGCAAGTATGAGGTTGAAAATGGGACAAAATTAAGAAGGAAAATTTAGCTTATGCATCCAATTTAAAATTGGCAATATATACCCAGAAAAACCTTCTAGGTATAGCACGGCAAATAAAAGCATTCAGTTTTGCAAAGGAAGCAATTGTTTTTAAATTTGGGGTTACTCCAGTTCAGAAAAAAACTCCCCAAAGATTCAAAATTCTCCATGAGAATGAGTGATTCCTTAGCCTGGGTGAGATCTGTCAGGAGCCTCCAGCAGCTTGCTAGGTGGGCTACTGAGGAGCTTGTATAGCTTAACTGGCAGATAAAGGTATTTTCCCCAGAGGAAGGTTGCCAGAGTTAAGCTGTCTTTGAAAAGTAATTCGAGTTTGATGAATTGACAAAGATCAATTAAATTAAAAGACAATAAATACATCACTTAGATTCCAAATGAAATTGCCATCACTTTGGCATTTTAAATTTTATATTTAAACACATATTGGGTAGGTTGCAACTAGGATGCTTTCTACATTGTCTACCCAGCTTTCTTCCAGCAGAGCTAAGCTGTATATTGATCGGTTTATGCACATTCTCACTCTAAGTGTGCTCTAGCCAATTTTCCCTTGTGTTTTTTTAAAAAAAAAAATGGCAATATCACAACAGGACTACAGAGGCGAGCAGGATTGGAGAGCGATTGGGAGAACTTGTAACTTCTTTAAGTTCCGCAAGTGTTATGTTAAGACAAACTATTAAAATACAAACGATGATCCTTCCAACTTTTGGCCCAGAATGTTTGGATCTAGCCCAAGCACTAATGCAGCACACAAAGCCTTCTCCACAAGAATATCTGGATATGACTCTTAAACCTGCAAATTGTGCAATTCTACATTATACTGCATGTTGCTAGGAAGATTTTGCTTATTGCTGTTGTTAGGTCTCTTGCATTTCAAAATACACTTTTTAAACCTTGTTTGAGGTACATAATTGGAGGAACTAGCTGAAATCCTAGCCACCTTGAATTAGGCTAGGAATTGTTTGTTTTCAGTTATTTACCAGAGTTATGCCAAGAGATCTTTTTATTTGGATTGTTGTGATTGATGGGGTTTTGCTAAAATATTTCACATCCCATGGAACTGAAATATTTGTGAATAGACAATATCACTGCTGATAATCATCCCACAGCATGTTTTTTTTTCTTTTTCTTATAATTCTCTTAGTAATTCCAAACAATAATGTTTTCCTGTTCTTTTTAATAACCATTACTTTTCTAAATGTAAACAAAGCTTACCGAATACCTTAACATAGATAAACAGGATTTTTGAATGCTTCCAGTTATGGTACTTCACAAAGAGCCAGGCAAGTGCAAATAACACTAAAGTACTCAAAATATAATGTATGTTAGAACTGGCAGTCAATAAAGGTTAAGCTAAACCGCTGCTTGGTAAGTGAAACCCTGGGACAGGCTTATGCTTAGAGCATTTTGTGTCATGAAGATTTTGCAAAACTCCTGTAGATTTAGAAAAGTAGCTGCTGCCAATCACTGCTGTCTCTCAACCCCTCTCATTCCAGCAGAAGATGGCTGAAGCAAGGAACAGGGAACATGCCTGAACCTTAAATAGCAACGACCACTGTGATTGCTATTTGGTGACCATCATACTCTTAGAGTAAGACAGATTTTTTTGAGCTCTACGCCACATTTTCCAACCTTTGTGTTATACAAAAGTATTCATATGGTATAAGCAATGTATTTACATGCTCTGGGGATACAGAAATTATTCTTCTCCTCCAAGAATGATGCCTAAGGCTACTTTACGAAAGCAACTTTTCTTCAAAATTGAGATCAAACCGGTTTGTTTAACAGAATGTGTTTTCTGGTTTCTAACAGAGTTAATCTTTTTCCCAAGCTAAAAAGGACATGCTGAAATCTATAGTCACTATTATATTTCTGTTTATGATTAAAAAAGCCATAAAAGAGTCTTCATAAAGATGTTCAAGGGGAGCAAAATACACAGGTCAATATTATGCATTAATAATACAACATTTCCACATACTTCACCATTAGTTTTTTTTAATTCTAGCAAGACAGAGCTTCAGCTGTTTACAAATACCATTAATATTTACAAATATCATGGACAGTTAAGTTCCTGAAAGTTGTTTTGATCACTCACATGGTATTTATGTCTGATCTCTGAAAGAAATATACTAAAAATTCTGAAAACTTTAAGTAGGTAACTAGCATTAACAATTAAAAATACAAGTCAAAATACATACTACATAAATTAATAAGGGATTAAGGAACACATGCCTGCACAGACAGATGACTGTTCTTGTGCATTAGGTGATGATCTTAAATTCAGCATTTAAACTCTACCTAATTCCCACAGCTTCTTAGTTTCGACATTTGCCGTGGGTATTCTTGCCAGTTAGAGGAAAAAGAAAGAGCATAAACTACAGCAGATGATTATAGCAGCACACCTGATACTGTGGCTTTTAGCATAGGCAGGTAGCAGGAACATGTATCGAACAAAGGAGGGTGAAAAAACCAAACCAGAAGCAGAGAGAGGCGACTTGCAAGGAGTGTCGCTGGTAGAGGCTGTGGCCTGTCCAAAACTTTATCTGTAAGACTATATGCTTCTCCAGGTTGAAAGCTTTTGCCCATTTTATCAGGGAGGGAGGAGTGAAATCTGATCTCTATAATTTAGGCAATTAATTTTCACCTAAAATTTAGGTATTTAAATATCTGTGGCTCCTGATCCTCCACCAGGCCTGGTGGAGTAGGCTTGCTGCTCTCATAGTTTAATTTTCTGCCCCGAGAAACTAGGGATGTGGGAGGAAGACAAGAGGGAGTGGGAGTGGAGGTGATGCACACCAGGTCTTGCCTCCACACAGAGTTAAGACACCAGCAGAATATTTTCTGGATCTGGGTGTAAGGGAACGTATCCAGTTGCCACATTACAGAGAAAGCAGTCTGTCAAATGAAGCACATAAATTCCTTATAGAGTCAGCGGAAAAGACGTTGGTGTCTTTGAAGAGCTCTGGAGGGAGATCCCATCTGATTAAGTGCAGGCATTTAAGAGACTTAGACAATGAGAAGAAAAATGTGCCTCTTCACTCATCCCTCTCACTTCCAAAAATTTACACAAGGAGATTTATTTGTTGTCATGATCAGTGTCCTTATGTCATTTTTGACAAACTGCTTATAATTGAAATGCTGCAACTCATAAGCCCTCTCAAAACAGGGGATCCAAAACGTTAAAACTGAACAATGTGCATGCACTATAAATAATACCTGGAGCTACTTCTATCTAGTCACCAAGTACAATGATAGTTCTGATTTCAACAGCATACTCAGACTAACTCCCTCCTCCCTTTAACTCTGGCCTATTCAAAACTTTAAAAAAATATAATTTAATATTTGTGTTAAACTGTATCTTTAGTTACAGATACCTTTAGTTTACCTCCTCACTCCTAATGATTTTTTTTTTTCCAGAAAAGATTTTCAATGATGTACTTACCTGCTGCAATTTTGCCACATAAAATCATGATCTTCTTTTATGTGACTGTTCTTAACCCACTACTCTTCCCCCCGGCTGACGTTCAGGAAGGAGCAGCTTGGCAGGGCTGACACCTGAACAGAAGCTGTTGAGAAACCCCTTTCCTCCTTATGAAAAAATGTAACAGCGTGTGGGATGAGTGACACAAGTCCTATAAAATCATCGAATAAGAACTGAACAACCCATCATCTCCCTCACAGTGTGTTTTTCTTCAGTTTCTTGACCTGGGACTAATTGCCCTTCATGACAGAAAAAATGTCATTTATAAAACCAAGTGTCTCAGGGCAGGAAGTGAAAATTTATTGCCCTACTGTTTCTACAGAATTCACCCAGTCACCCCATGATGATTATCTCTGAAAAGTAAAGAATCGTTCCAAAGTGGTTTTCCGATTTAAGGTTACCACACTGGCATCCTGCTTTCCTATGGCCCTCCTGGCTCACCCCTTCCAGCACCTCCGGCTCCCCAACCCATTCCCCACCTCCCAGTGTTTTTCCACCATACTCCAGTCCTCTCCCAGCACCCTTGCATCATCTCCAGTTCCCACCTCCCACTATTTTCTTCACACCTGCCCGTGGCTTTTCTATTTCCCTTTCCCCAAAATGTCCCCAAACCCACCGTGATCCTGGCAAGAGACAACACGTGCGTCAGCGATAGGTATCTTTTCGCTGCCTGGCCAGTTAGCACATATACGCTCAGCAGCAGCGGCCCAGAAATGATATGGGCTGATATTTCATCCTTAGCTTATAGTGGGGCTGTCATTTGAGTCTCTTGTGTCTACCCAGCCACAACTTTCTGATTAAACTTTGACGTTTGATCTCTCTGATTATTTCTTCCCATCTTTCAAACTGGCTTGAAACTATCTAAAATAAAAGTTGTGGGGGAAATGTCACAGCAGTTGAGCAACACCAAGACAGAACAATATGCCTTTGTTCTCTTAAAACACCAAGCAAAAAAAGAGAGAACATATGAAATAATTACTTAAAGTATAATTAGTTTACAAGTAAGTACCATAAAAATATAATGGAAGAAACTCAGAGGAAAAAATACATTTAGCATTTTAATTAAACTATAAATTCCGATAACGAACACTTAGGAAAGGTCTGTTACAAAAAGTAAATGAAACCAGAAAACTAGACCATCCTGAAGGAAAAATCAAGAGAACTGATTTTTAAAAGGTATTTAAAAATATTTTGATTGATGTGGTCTAATAGGTTTGAGTTTTATTTATTAAGGAAGAATAGAAATTCGAGTTTTATTTATTAGCATTTGTATTGAACCAACGACAAAGGACCACAATTAAAATTAAGTTCCCCCGGCACTAGGAGATGTACTGTAATATGATTCAAATTCAGCCTTCAAAGCCTTGATTCGCTGTTCTACCAGTTTCTCCTGCGTGTTACGATGTCAAGACAGGAGACTGATCCTCCAAATGTAGATCTGATGCTTTGCCAGACTTCACTGTTGGTAATTAAAGGAACTGTGATTACAGCCTGACTTCGGCTTCCAGCATCCAGGATTTCTATTCTTCCTCCCCCTCTCCCCATATCCTTCCCTTTCACGCCCCAAAATGTCATGGACTTTGAAGAAAAAGCTTTTCATATCACCAGGAAGATAAAAAATGAGACTGTCCAAATCTGCCCACTCAGGCTCATTTTAATATGTCAAACCAAATAAGCAAATCTCAAACGCTTTCGGAAATGCTTAGTTTTAGACATTCTTCTCTTGAGCTGTGCTGAAATCTAGGAGTGTGAAGAATTTCCTCTCTTGTCTGAAGTCTCCTTTTGTGTTCAAATATCAGAGCTGAGCTCAGGCTGTCTCACCGCTAATCGACTGTCCCAAGGCAAACTGCAGTATAATCAAATGGTTTGAACAATTATGATTTCAGAGTCGTGTGCTTCTGACAGCCAGTGTTGCCGAGCTTTGAGAATTTGGGTAAATTTTACATTTATAACTGTCCAACATTATCCATGCAGTTCCTGTTATTCATAAGACTATTGAAATCAAGGCAATTCGATCAGATTTCAGACTTTACATAATTATTTTTCTGAAGTTCAACAGAATCAGTCTCGACTGAGTCAGCGGGGTTTATTCTGACTTTCACGTACGACAGAGGGGCAGATAGTCTGTATAGAACATTGCAGATTTACTTTCCAGAAATGCGTGTACCTAAGTGTTTAGATGGGCAGTTAGCCATTTGTGAGCACAATGCTTGTACGGCAGTAACTGCGGCTTTGAAGGCAGACCACCAGTGTGTGCAACTGCAGAAATGTTTCTGAAAACCTGCCTTTAGATTACTTTTAAGCTTTGCCTACCTCTGCTTAGACGAGCGGGCAAGGCATGGGTAGTAGGCTCCGCACGCCCAGCTCTGCATGAAGCAGGGCTTCCTAGCTGACGTGCTCTTGCGTACTGGGGAAACTGAGGCACAGCCCTACAGTTTTACCCTTTTATGAAGGAGCAAAGCCAGCCCCAGTTGTGACAGGTTTTACACCAACACAAAGCACGGGGGAGGCTGCGGTGGGTGGAAGGAGCGAGGCAGTGGGCAGCTGGGCGTCCCCCTCACGGCCCGGGCAGCCCGGCGGCTCCTCACGCCCGCCCCTGGGGGGGGTTGAGGCCACGGACCCCGGCGGCCCTGAAGACAATGGGGACGGCCCGACCCGCTCCCCAAGGGCCGGCGGCAGGCGGCTCCGGTGCTCAGCCTCGCCCTCTGGAGGAACGGCTGCCCCGCTGACTGCCGCGCAGCCGGCACGGACGTTCTCCTCAGCGAGCCTGTGAGGGCGGCCCCCGCGGCCAGCGGCTGCCGGGGCGGGGGGCGGGGCGGGGGGCAAATGGGCAAGGCACAGCTGGCTCCCGGTGCCCTCACCCAGCCGCCGCCGAGCCCCTCGGCGGGGCCAGCCCGCCCCCGCCGCCGG